>OY728127.1:732625391-733225391 GCA_963277665.1 Viscum album | reverse complement strand
CCTAAATCTCTTCGGAGAAACCTTAACGTTTCACTCCTTCGCGTTACCCAATGCATTGGAGAGCTATATCGGGCTCACCCGCCCTTAGTTTATCACGGAACCACCCATTCTTCATAACAATGCCCAAGAACCATAACATAATCGTATCACATAAACATGAATAAAGGAAACATAACATTTCCACATTTCAATCACAATATAACATTTTAGGATATTGAAATAATGAATCCATTCAAAAAGAAACCATTTCCAAAACCATTTAAAACATTTAATAAAGAGATTTTTGAATCAAAGTGTCCCATACCACCTTGAAGCTTTTAAAATTTTAAACCATTAATATCCATATAAATAAATCCTTAAAACCATTTTGAAAACATGGATATTAATAAGAACAAATAATTAAAACATTTAAAACGATATTTTGGTTAAAGGGGTTTTACCAAAATTAGAGACACTTGAATACAATAATCAAGGAATAACATTTAGTCAGAACTTTATAATATCATGAGAATAAAAGGATTCATGATATAATACTCCAAAGGACAGTATATACACCATATAAGAGTGAATTGGTGTATAACAACAATGAACCCTCAATAGAAATGTCAAATGTGATGAAATCCCTTATAAAGAAGGTATCCTTAAATTAAGGACAAATAAATCTCAAAAATATGTGTGACAAATATATATACACCCAATATAAGTGGATATTAAGTGTAAAACAATAAAAGGTCATTCACACATATTCAATGGATGACATATTCAATGACTACAAGTTGAACCCAAAGAAATCGAAATTGGGTTAAAAAGTTCCCTTGACAGCCTAACGGCATCACATCAAAATGAGTTGATGAGAGATAAAAAGTGTATCTCATCACTTGGACATAAAATTTACATCAATAAGGATGTATGAGAACATATCCCAACATAAAAATATGTAAATTAAAAGACCCAATAAAAGAAGTCTTTTAAAAAAGAGGAGGGTGAAAGGTTCCCTTACCGACTTGGGTATCTTTCAAAACATACACCCCATGAAAGAAAGACAATAGGTCATTGATTTAAATACTCATAAACGAAATTATATTACACAAAGAGTATAATAATGGGCAGTACATACACCACTAAATGGAATTTGTGGCAAATGTAGCATAAATCTCACGGGAATAAAAGTGAGATGAAAAATCCCTTACGAAAATTCGGCAGCCTAACGGCGCCACTCAAAACTTCCAAAATGGATTGATGAGAGAGAATAGGGTCTCTCATCACATGAACATAAAAGTTACAGTAAGTTTAATATAAAATATCATCCCAATAACAAGAAATATGAGCTTTAAAAGTAATGACATAAAAGAGTGTACTTAAAAAAAAGAGAGGGGTAAGATCCCTTACCTCGGGTCCGACTTGACTCGATCGTTCTTTAATCTCCTGAATAATAAACTTGAGTTAATTTATAATTCCTTAATAACCTTTTTAAAGGTCATTATTACTTTTATACCACTTATTACCATGTCATAAACATTATGTAATCATTTAAGTTAATAATATTTGTTTTGCCGATATTTGGTTCTTAAGTCGAAAGTGGACTTCTTACAATTACATGTTGTTCGTGTGGCCAAATGTTTATTATATCCAGAATTGTATTAATTATGTAGATATAATATATATCATATATATCCAGTACATTCATTCATTTATAACATTACATAATCATTTAGAGGTAAGAAATGAAATGCACCGTTCATGGAGACGGTAAGCCGTACGTACGCATGAACGCTACTTTCATTTCTATTTCGTATTTTATAGAATGGAATAATAATGATATAAAGGTATATTATAATTCCAGTATAATATCATATATAATATCATATTTCCATACTTTATACATCCCACATATGGTGTTTAACGAATCAAATCACTTTGAGGGGGCGGTAGTCCGCACTTCCTTAAATGAAGATATTGCGTATACCCATAATGGAAGCCATAAAGATAAGACAAAAATGAAAAATACAGAAGCATAAATAAAACATAAACATATTATATATCATATATAAAAATAGTGACATCATAATGGCCACCTTTGAAGGTGTTAAATGAGTATTGAACAATCATCGTTTCGGGAGGCAGAATTTCACCACGCACGGAAACCGTATGTTCTTTAACCATTTGATGTAGTTGTGTGAGAGTGTAGCTAGAATAAATCTTATAACAACATCCTAGTATATTTAAGATACTGGTGTTGTTACAAAAGAAGTAAATAAAAAGAGTTTAGGGGGTTGGAGAAGCAAAATAAAACAAATGAACATGAGAGAATGAATTACCTTTAAAAGTGTAACTCCTTTTGATTTGAGCCTAAAGGCTTCCTTTGAAAGGATTCTGCCCAAAGGGAATCCTCTAGGATGAGGAGAGGGATGTGTAGAGAGTAAATGGGCAGGGGTTGGCCGAGCCAAAGGCTTTAGGAGTGTGTTAAATGAGGTAGAGGTGGGGGCCATTTATAAGAGGAGAGGAGGGGTACTTTTGGAAAGTAAAGAAATATTAATTTATTTGAAAATGTTTTTCGGTTTCAAAAGTTCCCACATTGATATAATTCGTGTATAAGGTGATAAGGCTTATAAATCCACTCATCCAATAAGTTTTGGACATGTTTATTTTATAGATTTTACATTATCTTTCCATTTTATTTAAATCGTCAAATAATGATGTCATCGCTGCATCATTATTATGTCATAAATAATTTAATTTATTTAATGTCTAAAAATTATAAAAAAAATACTATGATGTAGGAAATCTTTTTAGCTTTCCAATTAATATTTATAATCAAAATGATGACTGGTATAACCCCACTTAAAAATTGTTTTAGTAAAACATATCATGTTTGTGTCAATTTTACTTTTACATTAAATAAAATGTTATTTATGTCATTTCCCAACCAAAGTGGATCCATGGGGTCCCCAAGTTTACCCATGGCTTGTCTTGGTCGGCCATGATACAACCAATGAGGGTAAGACATGTGTCAAGCTCATCTCATTTTATTAAAGCATTATTTTTACCTTAAACTACACTAATTACCACTAATCGCGATTAAAAACTTAATAAGTTACTATTCACCAAAAAATTATTTTAATCTCATTGAACCACATTTTACTTCTTAATGACAACCATGTATGTCGGATTTTTGAAAATCAAAACACAATGATGGAAAAATTTCATTTAAACGGAAAATCAGTTTTTATAAGTACCACTTAGTGGTTTCACTATTCATCAAAAATTGAAGTTTTTCAGAAAAATCCCAAAAATTAACCCTAAGCTATATTTGATATTCTGAATTCAAAAATGAAGTCCGTTTTACAAAATTCAAAACATATAAGTCACATTAATTAATTTAATAATTAATTCCCGCTGTCATGATAAATAACGTGTTTTATAAAACAATAAGTATCAAAAGATTGACACTAGTTTAAGTCTGATTTCAAAGTGAAATTGATTCCAACGACCACTATTGGATTTAATGGTAAAAATATTTTCTAATTTCACTTTAAAACCAATTCAAAATATAATCTAATCATATAAATAAATTAGATTAAAAAGTGGTTTTGAATTAAAATACAACATTTTACACTATTCATTAAAAAAATGAACTTTATCGGAAAGATACCAAAAATTTACACAAAGTAAATTTTGATGTCCCGATTCTTAATAAGAGTTTTATTTGGTCCAAAAGAATGTTTAAGAGTGAACAAAACTATATTTAATGACGGTTCTCCATCAAAAGGTGATAAGTGAACCTTTAGTGAAAACTAGGGCATATACGCCTAAAATTGAATTCTTTCTGTATTTTAAGCCTTTATCTTTTATTGTATAAATGTAAAAATATTTAAGAACATATATAATCATATTTTAGTTATTTCTATCCATTCCCGCCATTACAACGGCTACATGTTAACTACCATTTAAAATAATATTATTTTATTATTAGAGTGCAACGTAAGATTCCCAAGAAACTCGTTGTTGCGTGTTGGGTACGCCATCGAGAATAGCGTCCCCTTTAAAGTCATATTAATATTTTATTCACAAATATGGATAAATATGAAAATTTCATATTAATTATTTACCTGGGGTGTTACATATAGTGTTTCGGTTATGACTAAAAAATAGTATATGCATAGTGACTTAATATGGATAGTTTTTAACCCCCCCCCCCCCCCACCCACATATTTTTGTATTTTGAATGATTTATGTTATGTGTTATGATATGTTTGTTTATAATTATAGAGAGATTCCTCCAAGGTGATGGTTTCTAGTAGGGTGATAGGAGGACACTGTTGATAATGAGCCTCCAGCAGTGGGACAAGAGCCCCCATTGGTTCTAGGTGATAGGGCATAAGAACAGTCCTATGAGAATTTTCCCACTTTATATAGTTTATGTAGAGATAAATAGGGTAGGAATCACCAAGTATGTTTGATCTAATGTGACAGTTTTAGCTACAACATCCTCCAATGTTCATCGGAAAGGGTGGACCTGAGGAAGCAGAGTCTTGGATTGAGTTTTTCCAGATGATTCAAGATCACTTAGAGACTCTTCCAGAGAAGAGGTTCAAATTGAAAGATTATATATATTATGAGGACCAGTAAAGTGCTAGTGGGATATTCAGGCTTAGGATATTTATTTAGAGAGTATTTCTTGTAAGTACTTCTAAGAGAAGTGCATGGAGCACTTTTACCTAGAGAACATGAGGCAAGAGAGGTCCATGGATTTTATGCGGTTAACCTAGGGAACTATGTCAGTGATAGATTATACTGGTCACTACACCAACTTATAGCATTTTTTCCCAGCACTAGTAGGGGATGAGATAATGTGGGTGATACATTTCCAAAATGGGATTATATATGAGATCAAATCTCAGGTGAATATAATTTATTTGAATAAGTTTGCTAAGGTGGTGAATCAGGCTCTCATTTCTAAGAGGATAAGGAAGGAGGCTTTAAGTGGTGGATAATTTTTTTTAGTTGGATGATCTGGTGTTATATCATTTTATAGTATAAATCATCATTATGATAACTTTCACTAAGGAAATGGAAGAAAAATAGCCAGGGGAGAGGATCAACCTCTTAGGGTAGTGATCGAGTGTTTTGATATCAATGTGGCAGAACAGGTCACATGCATGGTCAATGTACCCAACCTCCAGTGGAGTTCCAAGTTTTTGGAAGTATGGGTCATGTACATATGTTTTCTAGGAACCCTTGATAGATGGACTTTGATGGGGGACATAGGATGATGTTGATCACTGGAAGGGGATCTTCTACCTCGCATCAGTTAGGAAGTTGGAGTTCCACCGACCATACTAGTCAAGGTAGAGGATGAGGTACTTCAAGAAAATAGAATCTGTATTAGTAGAGAAGTGTAGTTAATGGGACTTATATATGATTTTAGGGTAGAGATACAGGTTAGCTACATGCATTTTAGCCTATACCCATTGGTAGCAAGGCTGGGTCATTGACTGTCCAAGGTACAATTCTTATAGCTTCTATGATTTCTAGTGATTTATTTGATATAGGAAATTCTCATTATTTTACATATCATTGACTTGTGAATGGTTTGGATCTTATGGTGGAGTTAATTTTTGGGGTTATGTTGATCGACACTTCATTGGGGGTGTGATCAGAGGACATATATCTTTATAAAGGGTGCTCCCTCGAGGCTAGTGAGTACCAATTCCTTTGGGATTTGTTTATACTTGAGATTTCAAGTTTTTACTTGATAGTGGGTATGGAGTGGTCAGTATCATAACAATAAAACATTTATTGTTACCATAGGAGAGTGAAATTCACATCTTCTGAGGGTGACATCTATATCCTACATGGAGAATGGAATATCCAGGTAGGTTGTTCAGGGTTAGTTCTTCAGCAATTGGGTGAGATCGCAGCCCAGGTTGTGAGTATTTTTCTTAATGATGAGGTAATATATCATGATATTTTTCCTCTATTAATGGGTTTTAGGATGTTCTTCCCAAGTATTTTTAGGTCTACCACCTGAGAGAGAGGTTGAGTTCACTATTGAGTTGATTCTTGGAGATGATCTGATTTCTATTATGCCTTATAATATGACACCAACGAAGATTTAGGAGCTCAAGACTCAGCTAGAGGAGTTTTAGGATAAAGGGTTCATTCATCTGAATACATTACCTTAGGGATCTCTAGTTTTGTTTTATAATAAGGCTGATAAGATGTTTCGTTTGTGTTTGATTACTAGAAATTGAACCATATGATGATTAATAACCAATATCATATTCCATGTATTCATGATCTTTTTGACCATCTAAGAGGAGATTGTGTGTTATCTCAGATTTATTTGAGGTTAGGGCATCATCAGTTGAGATCGAGACCTTTTGATATTCCACATACTAATTTTATAATCTGGTATGGTTTATATGAGTTTTTCTTGCTACTGTTTGGGTTGACGAATGCTCCTACTATGTTTATAGCCTTGATGAACCAAATCTTTCACTAGTACTAGGTTCATTTTATTTTTTCTTCATTGATGATATCTTATTGTACTCACATATTTGAGACGATCATTCCAAACACCTTGACATCATCATAAGTAAATTGAGAGAGCGTCAATTTTATGAAAACCTATCTAAGTGACATTTATAGATAAAAAAGTTACACTTATTATGTCACATAATCTTGGAGGAAGGAGTGGAAGTGGGCCCCCAAAAAGGTTTGAGTGGTTTTTTATTGGGATCATACCAAGAATTTTTTTGATATTTGAAGCTTTTTGGGTTTATTGGGTTATTATTAAAGGTTCATCAAAGAATTTTCTCACTTGGAAACACCGCTATTAGACCTGACCAAGAAGGGTATAAAGTTTTAGTTGTCTAGGGTGTATGAGAATTATTTCTAGGAGCTTAAGATATGTTTGACTTCAACACCAATTATGGCCTTACCCAAACCAGGTGAATAATATACCTTGTTTTTTGATGCATCTGGAATTAGTATTGAGGAAGTGTTGATGTTGGGAGATCAAATTGTGGCATATGGATCAATAAAGTTTAGGCCACATGAATGGAACTAACCTACACGTGATATTGAGCTACCTGCAGTGGTTTATACCTTAAAATATTATCGACACTATCTTTTAGGAGATAGTTTTATAGTTTATACTAATCATAAGAGACAAAAATACATCATTTCTTAGTGTGATTTAAGTATCTAATACCATATATGAGTTTATTACACATAATACTTTGATTTGGATTTGGATTATATACTAGGGAAAGTGAATAGTGTGGATGATGATTTGAACTAGAAAATACAGACTCAGGAAGTTTAGGAGTCTATCTCTGAGTGGAAGTGATGAATTTGTTTTTTGAGATGAATATAGGTGTTCTAGAGGAGTGGGAGAAGATGAACCTCATGTATTTTCAGTTTATACCTCTCTTATGAGATGGATGAAGGAAATTTTGTATGAGAATCCAAAATTACTGGTGTTGATGGAAAACTTTAATGATGGGGAGCTACCTCCCGACTGGACCATTGGTGATGATGAGACCATCCATGTTCACGGCCATGTGATTTTTCCTACTTTTATGATGGAGGATCTGATGAATGAGTTTCATGCATCGAAGTGGGAAATTCTCCCTAGTTTAACCAAAATGTATAGTGATATTCATAGTCAGTATTAGTGTTCGGGAATGAAGAAGGATATTTCAGGTTTTGTGACATGGTGCAACACCTTTCTATAGGTGAAGGCTAAGAATTAGCGACCCACTGGTCTGTTAAAAATTTTCCCCATTCTAGAATGGAAGTAAGATGATTTTACCATGAATTTCATAGTAGGATTTCTGAGTAATCCTCATAAGAATGGTGTGATATGTGTGATTATGGATTAGTTGAAAAAAGTATTACATTTCTTACCAATTAGGGAGACCATCACCATGGATTAGTCAAGTGACTTTTATGTTCAAGAGATAGTGAATTTTCATGGGGTGCCTCATAGTATTGTTTCATATAGAAACCCCTTGTTTTACTTCACACTTATGGAAATTCTTGTAGAAGTCACTAGTTACTCAAGTATTTTTTAGTAAATATTTTCACCCACATATAGATGGGAAATTAGAATAAACTATCCAGGTGTTATAGGATGTGATGAGAGTATATGTCCTATATTTTAGTAGAACTTGGGAGAAGCACCCAGTGCTTGTTGAGTTCTCCTATAACAATAGTTACTAGGATACTATTTAGATGACACTTTATGAGGTTCTTTATGGTAGGCCTTATATATCACCTTTATGTGGGATGGAAGTGGGAGAATCAAAGTTTTTGGGACTGAGTCTCATGTAGGAGACGTCAAATCATGTTTAGTTGATTAGAAAGAATATGGATATTGAATAGTGTATAAAGAAGTAAAATGATGATCGGTGTCACCGAACCCTCAATTTTGTAGTGGGTGATTGATTATTCCTTCAGGTTTCTCCAAGATTGGGTCATTATCAGATTCAGAAGTAGGGATAGTTGGTGCCCATATGTGTGGGTTAATTTGAGATTGTGGAGAGGATCAGATCGGTAGTATATTGATTGACTATTCCTTAGTAATATAGTGTTATACATGATGTTTTTATGTTTCAAATATTTTACAGTATCACCCTGACCCTTCTCATGTTATCGATGTTGATGATGCTGAGCTTGATACTGATGCGTCCTTTGTGGAGAATTTGATTCATGTTGTAGATCATAGTGAGAAAATTATTTGGGGTAAGACTGTGAATTTGGTTCAAGTGTTATGGTATCATGGTTGTGTTCAAGAGAAAACTTGGGAGATAGAAGCTGATATGTGGGCTTAGTGGCCCAATATTTTTACCTTGGAATCCTATCGATGCTTGTGAGAGCTGCTTAAGGATAATATTTTACAAGGTGGGAGAGGCTATAAGGCCATGACCTTTCAATGAGGTAAGTTTTGTTTCAATCATAGGTAAACAAATCATAAAATAGTTAATGGAACACCTTATAGGAGTAAAAAAGGTCTCGAGGGCATCCTAGGGGTTTTGGATGTGGAAAAGTAGAAAATGTAGCCACATTGTGCATAGTGCATTATTGGTGCATGGTTAGTACTAACCATGATCCATAACCATGTATCCTGGTGGAGGGTTATGCATGGTTATAAAATCATGCGAGGAGGGTCTAGGAGACTATATGGATCATGCCCCTCTTGGACAGAGGAAACCATATGGTTTTTCAAATTGTATAGGTACCCCCAACAAACTGTGCGGCCTGGTTCCACATAAAAAAATGAGACCATATGGTCAGCGCATGGTTTAGAAAACTGTGAAACCATTTAAAAGTGTGGATTTGACAATTTTCCCCTCCTAATCCTTATACGATATTACCTGATTTTCTTGCTCATTTCACCCCCAGCAATCTTGTGTGTGAAGAAAACCCTCCCCTCTCTTCCAAGGATCAATCTCCTTCGATTCTTATGATTTTGAAGTGTTTTTTAAAGTGAATTGAATCTCCATGTAACTTTATAAGTCCTCTTTATTCTATTTTTCTAGAAGAACCATGGTTAGTTGTTTTCTCTTCTTTCAAAGTTTATAAAACCTATTTTCATGGATTTCTTAACATTGACATTTTCATCCATTTTAGTTTGAATCAATGGTCTTTGTTGGATGAGTGGTTGTCTATGAGATTATGGTAGGTTGTCTATAATATTTCTCCCATACTCTTGATGTTTTTTCTTGTGTATGAAGTTGTGACGTTTCACTTCTGTGTTGTGAATTTGTGTATTTGGATAAGAAAAGTAAATTGGGACTTTAAATGATGTTCTAGACCCTTCAAAGACCCCATTGGGTCTATTGAAGATTACTAGATTGAGACTAAGACCACCCATGGGGTGTTCCACTCACTTAAAAATGGTGAAATGAGTTTCTAAATGAAAAATTAAAGGGTTTATATGATTAAACCATTTATACTTGCGTATGAAATTTTATCTTGATATAAGGGGATGTTTGGCTTAATGTGGAAAGGTTAAATAGATCATGAGATGACTAAGGGTAAAAGTAATAAATGGAAAAGTGGAATGTCCATATCGTTGAATGGTTTGAAATAATTTTTAATGGAAGTGGTTATGAATAAATGGTAAAATGGACTAGTTGTGAAATTGAGTTAAAGGTTTCAAATCAAATGAACCGTTTAAATATTGATAAATGAAAAGGTCTACCCTTGTTATTATTATTGATAACAGATCATAGATGATGAACCTTGAAATGATATGAATAATGGTATGGTTTTATATTGGAATGAGGATCCTCATATTTAGGTTGGTCTAGACAGATTCTCTAGTCCCCACTGATGTATTTCATGATATGGGTATATGGATTAATGCTCCAAGCTCCTATGGTGTGGACATGATATGGGTAGATGGACTGATGCTCCAAGCTCCTATGTATTGGACAGGATATGGGTACCTAGACTAATGCTCCAAGGTACATTGGTTTAAATTGAATTATTTAATGAATTTTCTTGTGACTTAAAGAGTTAAACCCCTATGGTGTATGGTTCAGACTTCCGGTGTGATCTGAAGAAGGTTGGTGGGTCGGGTGTCATTATGGAAGATGTGGACCCAAGAGGATAATGTGGTTTATTGATGAATATTTAAATTATGAAACCTATTTATTTTATTGTCTTAAACTATTATTCATTTGTAAGTCTGCATACATTGTTACTAGACTAGATATTACTTTATACACCATTAGTGGAGGCCTAATTAGATGTACTTACACCCTACTCAGACTTCCATTAGTACCCGAGCATATTTCTTGGTTACAGATCGGATAAGGGAAAAGGCCCTATGATAGATGGATGAGTTAGGATTTTGGGATGGAGCATGGATGAGGGGATCGGGATACAATCAGGACCCATTTTGAGGATTTTTACCATGTATTTATTTTTTGGTTTTCTTTTGACACATGACACTAGTATGACATGACATATTTACTGTATTAGTTTTTTAATACTTCCTCAGTCAGGGAATGTGGTTTGTGATGTATGGTTATTGTTTATCATCACATGATAATTTTTAATTTTATTTTTTTGTTGGTTTACTCTACTAAATATGGTATAGTCTCCCCATGTATCTCATTAGACCCTCACTACTAGTTAACAAACTTTGGAGTATGTGGAGGTGCACCTGAGGTCATATATCATACCATTTCAGGTCACCATTTTAGTGGCATCTAAGTTGGTACATTACACATTGCATGAGGTTGGTTAGATACCTAACATGATAAACTTCATACTTTGATACCCTACTTATATAGGTCTATATGTTTACTTAGCTAATTTTAGGGTGATTGGGTATGTTTCTAATCATTTCATCGGTTGGAGCATAACCAATATGGTATTTATCCTCTCGTATGATAAGTATGACATACGGGCCATCGATTGAGTTAGACTATGGAGTGTGCAACTACACATTGATAGTACATGTGATGTGATTTTCTATTTGGATTATGGGATTGTGATGTGATTTTCCATGAAAGGTTAATGGCATGTGATATATTCATTTACCAGGTCAGTCCATACTCTAAGAATTAAGAATATTTGAGTATACTATATGGAGTTAACATAATCCATGTCCCACATTCACTCAATGTTTTAAACAAAGGGAAAATATGATAATGAAAATTTTCATGTGATGAAAAATGGTGGACACTATTATATAGATACATATGTTTGATGGAGATCTCACATGATCCATTTATAGATTGAATAGCATTGATTCTTTACTATAGGCTTCTATTTTCTTACACTTATGGATTCAGTGATTCATATTTGTTTTAAAAACTAAAAAATATCAGGGGTTCACACTTGTATTTGAATCTATGGGGATTTATTTTGAATTAGATGGTTACTATAAAAGTGTTTTAGAGTTTATCAAATAGTGTTTTAGATGGGTATTCACAAGGTACTTCATATGATGTGATACAAGGTGAACTTAATGATAACTTTTCAAAAGTGTTTTGGAATATATCAAAAAGGATTTTTGGATATGATTTAAAAATTTATTATATATGATACAATATAAGGTGAAATGGCACAAATTATATTAGGATTTAGTGTAAGTGGGGGATTGAAAGGAATGTTCCCTAAATCCATATGCACGAGATGCATATTCTTGGTTTGAGCTAAAACCAGCATGTGATGCATGGATATATCATACTGCATGGCATATCATTTTATCGGTATAAATTATTTAGGAAGCTCAAACCTTCCCCATTTTCTATCATTTAATGATCCATTTCATAAGATGAAACACGAGGCAGTAATTTCATTCATGCATTTGATGCATGAATTATCTAAGGACATTAACTCTTGTGTTACAACACATGAGTTAATACGATATCACCCAAGGAGCATCCATGGAAGATATATTAATCCATAACTAGGTGATGGATGTGTGGGTGTGTATGCCTCATGCTTGGTTGAAAATCCTGAGAATCCAATTCTCTCTTCTCCTACCTCCTTAATGTTTAAGGCAGTAGCATGTCCTGGAAGATAGAAAGATCTCATACACATGACGTGTGATTCAGCTGTAAATCATGGATAAATACATAGATGGGATGTATTTTTTATACCCTTTGTGATATTTATCATACCATATAAATATTATATTATGATGGAACATTGGATATTTTTTTATGGTGTTCTATTTACAATAGTTCTTCATTTCTAGTGTTTACATAGTTTTTATATTTCTTGCATGGGTGATCTTAGGAATGGGATTAAATTGCTTTTTCATGTTTTCATAATTTTTATTAAACTCATATGAATCCCTAATATCATGAACATAAAGGAAATTAACCACATTCCATCCTCTTTCCATGCATGACCCCCACCACATAACACACCAACCCATCACTGGGTATCACCACCAATTATGTACCACTAGCACCACCATATTTTACTTCCAAATGGAGAGTAGGGAAGAGGGGGAATTCATCCATCCACCCTCTCTAACCTATATGATGGGGGAAAACACGTGGATCCAATACCATTAGGCCTTAATGAGGTTATTTTACTTGGGTGGGATGCATAGATAAATCACAAAGAAATAAAAAAATAGGTAAAAACATGACCATCCTATGGGCTTACACCAAACAACCACTACAAAGGCCCGCATTGCCTCTAAATCACCATAACCACACTTAGAACATCTGTTTCCATGCCTATAGTAGAACCAAACCACACCTTACAAATATTATAACTTCATGATCAATCACAACCTCTCACTTAATCAAATCACCAAGAAATTCTAGGTTACCATTTACCAACCATATTAAGTTCATTAGGCCATTTGTTTTGTATGTTTAAAGACAAACCATTATTAGGACAAAAATACTCTATATTCCATCCAATATCACACCATTCCATTTAATTTCATTTTAAAAAAAATAGTTTTAAATAGAAAACAATATTTTATTCTATCCTACTTACCAATTTTATATTTTATTTAATCCATTCTATACCATTGAGGATTACTAACAAAGCCCAACATTGCATTTCAACCATACACCAAAACCATTTTCTCCTTCTTATAATCAACCAAAGTTCTATCACTATATAAACTATCCAAAATTTCACCACATATAATAACCTCACCATAAAAACCACAGTAAAAAATCACCCTTTCAAGAATAATCATTATTAAAGGCCAACATAACCATCCACTCAGTCCAGATTAGTCAAATAATACATTTTATTACTAGATTAAAATAATATTTAGTTATGTGTGATGTCACAACAAACAAACATAACAATATTTCATATTTTCAATGTAAATAAATTTCAAATCAAACAAGGGGATCACACAACCATCACAATATACAATATATTTTATTTAAATTTAGAAGGCTTAAATTCCGTTTAAATATTAAATTCATATGCTTCTATTTTTCCATAATACTTCCATATCTTTTAACATTGTTTTAATCATATTATGTTATTCCTGGTAAATTAAATCTATAATAGTGCATTAAATAATACAAGAAATATAGATAAAATACATGCACAACACTTCCCCTTCTTTATTCTCATCATTTAGTTTATTTATCTTTTTTAAAAATATTCATACTAGTTACCCAGTGGAAAAAAGTATGATAATATCAAAATTTACACAAAATAGAAGAGAGTAGGTCTTGAATCCCCTATATCTGGATAATATTCATTAAGTTCTATAAAAAACACACCTAGAGAGAGATAGATAGATAGAATCACGAGTTTTGAAACCATGAGAAGGGTCTCAGTTCGATTGTAGAAGGATTAAAGAAATCAAATGGAAAGTATTTGATCATATAGGGTTGAGAAAAAAATAAAACTCGAGTAGGGGGTGGTTTTAAAATAGTATATAGCGATTCTCAAAAAACTTTCTATATACTTGGTCAAACCTTCCTTTTAATTCTCATTAAATCAATCAAGGGTTTATTTTACCTCAGACAACCCATTTTAATACCCCCAAAATATAAAAAGTCAAAAATATCAACTCATCATTCATAAAAATATTAAATCTATTTATTTTAATCATTATTCCCATTAAATTCATAAAAACATTTTTCATGTTATTCAGGAAGGGAAATTTTTACAAAGAAGATGACCTTTACACAAATCCCAAGATCCTTATGTGAAACCCTTACATGGAATCCCCTCACATGGATATAATGACATTTCATGATAATTATTATGTGAACTAGATATAATTATATGGGATATCCTTATAAAGATACCTTTTCATGAATCCCATTATGCGTGTCTAAAATTTTTGAATCTACTTACATGAAGATCCCCTTGCATGGGATTCCTATATATTGATCCTTTTACGTGGCTTCATACACACCGGTACCCTTACATAGGTAATATTACATCTGAACTATCCCCTTATGTGAGCCTGAATCACATTTAAAATTTCCAAATCAATTTAAAAAATCATTAAAAATCAAATTAATTTCAACATGTGTAAAAATCATTTTAAAAAAACTTTTAAAAAATGACAAAACCCTTATAAAACTGCTCAAATCACTAGGAATCACCCTCAAACACACACAAAAAACTAGGAATAAGAAAGGAAATAGCCTAGGTAAAATTTATACCTTCACAAAACATGAACCCAATACTTGGATACCCCTTCCCATACTAACACCTCAAGGTAAGATGCATGTTTTCCTTTGTCAAAGTTTCCCATATATTTATGTGTATCCATTTTATAACCATTTATTCTTACCCATATTTTTCACTCATTTCTCACTTTATCCTATTTTATCTGATTTTACCTCTCTCATAATTTCTCTTTTTTCACTAAGCATGAAATATACATAAAAAATGTCCCAAACTAATTTTGGAAGGTCCAGACTAATGGGTGTTCAAGACGTCAGGTTTAAGTTAAATTCAATGCAAGGTAAAATTCAATTCTAGGATCATATGAAAGAATATTAGGTTAGTAAATACACATATCCATTAAGGATGAACATATCCCACTAATCCTTGCTTTATTTTATCCAATAGTGTTTGATAATGAACACTAAATAGAAACTGAATTTCTATTATCAACTTAAGTAATCCATTGGTTAAGAAATCACAATAAATTATTATAAAACTTTTGTATCTTCCAAGGAATTCTAAAAAATCACATTATAAAAGAATATTGAAGAGATATGTTTAGCTATAAAGTATTATCAATGGATGTACAAGGATCACATATCCTTATAAAACCTTTCTGTAATAAATGGAGAAGGCTCTAAGAGCCGATTCATTTGAAAAATGTGTGACCAATGTTCGACCACTTGAATGTTTGCCTTATAAATTATAACAACATGTTTATTTTAAATACACATGTCTATTTAATTGTTAAATTCCTTTGATGACTAATACAACACATTATAACATTTTTAAAAACATAATTTAATTATGTTTAAATTGAATAACATTGCAATGCATGGAAACAAGAAATAGACTCATGGAATACTTTAACACATATAAAAAACTTATGTCATTCATATTACACAATGAGTTATGGATTATATCATATAATAATATTTATGTGCTTCATGGAATATATATTTCAATATTCCACACACTTAAATTAAAACCTCATTAGTTTTATACATATTACCCAAAAACTTGTAAAATGATATCCAAACTCCTATGGATGAAATTATCATTCAAATACTTTCAAATTTTGTATAAACATTTCAGCCAAAATAAATCCCTATTCACATAGTCTTATGTGTGCCCTTATAGACCTTTGTAACATTTTCAATGATCGTGAATCCCAAATTTATAACTAAAAGAAAATAGTAACCACTAATAAAATATTATTTTTACTCAAGCTATAAAGGGCTATGGTGTGGTCTACATAAAACACATGTATACTCATAAAAAAATTATCTAAGGCATCAAGTATAACCACAATACATGGAACATGACAATCCTATATAGAATAACTCATTCATTATCATGACTCCAAGTATACTAGAAAGTATAGATGAATACATAACATGTCATTTATCCAAGTATATGAACATAAAAAAAATTACTCAATTAAGAATTACTATACATTTCCTTGGTCTATCTCATTATACAGTAGGGAAAATTTCATCTTGATTTTGAAAAGATCATTGTATGTTCAAAAATTTACCCAACCACCCCCAATTTTCTTAGTCTTTAATATTGTAATAAGAAATGAATAAAAGTATGAAGGTTTATACACAAGATACATTGTTAATATCTAGTAATGGTAATTATTATGAAGTGCACTTCCCTAGTATACTAATGAAATACATGTATATAATTCCATATAGTATTCTCAAAGTAGATAAATCTTGACAACAAGTCATCCTTGTGTTTCATTATGTTTCTCCACTCACACTAATTTTAACATATCATCACATACCATTACTTTACATGATAAACATTGATTTGGGACAAATCAAAATTTTCACTTAAGGGATTATTTAACATTTAACTCTCATGTAATAAATTTGAATCACATGAATGAATAATAATGAAAAAATTACCATTAATAATAAAATCATGATACATTATATAATCAAAATATATATATCAAATGAAAATAGCCTTGGGACTCATGGAAAATATCATGTACATTATATTTACTCCTTGATAAATATAATACCTATAGAATCTATATAAAGCTTAATTTTTTTCATACTAATGTTTATCAAAGGATCTAGTGCATTATCATTTATATTTTAATGGAAAATCATTACGTCATTGCTCTTAATAATCTCTTTAATGGGATTGATTTGGTGAGGAAAAAATTTGGACCATAAGAATGACCAAATATTATAAGAATAACCATAAATATATCCAAAATGATTTTCTTTCATTTTTAATGATGTAAAAAAACAATAATATGAAACTTATTAGGGAAAATACAGGACCTCTAAAAGGATCTTGAGTTATCATTTTTTATAGGAAATTTATGTTGTTGTAATTTCTTACAATGTGATTTTTAATACATCCAAAGACCTTGATTATATCTTTAATAATTCTCAAATAATCCAAGATATAAACTAGTGAGTTTAACTATTATTTTTACCTTAAAATTCCATAACTCTTTATGAAGTCATTTTATTCCATCTTAAATCAATTATTGTTTATTGGTCTTGGACTTCACTAATCCAAAGTTTCTGCCCACTATACCCTCAAAAAATACTTCTATTTATAAAGGAGTATAAAATTTAAATATATAAAATCATATTGTATTTGGATAGGAATAAAAAAATATAGGACTTATAATAAATAGACTCGATATTTTAATGAATTCAAATGAAAAATATATACTTGAAATCCTAAAAACATTATAAAAGGTAACTTGGAATCACTTTACAATCCATGAAATAAACTAACCCCCGGGACCCTTCCTGGTCTATCAGTAACACCAATGTTCCACCATAATCCCATCTCTAATAGGATAAGGGCCAATGATGAGCATGAAGAAGTCATATCACACATTTGGGAGGCCTTAACCTATAAACCTGCATGCAACCACATGTCTTTAGTATAAAATATGAACAATGAAAACCACATATATAACCAATATTAGTATACCTTGTATGGGACTCATAATAAATATCCCAACAATGTAATAAATACCAATACTAGTAAACAAGGTAAAAATTCAAGGCTCAACATCCCATGAACCAACCTATAATAATTTGGATAAATGTACTCCATTACATGCCAAAATTAACACAAGAATCAGCAACATCAAACACCACTAATTTCATGTATGCACTAGCACCACCAGCACCATCCCCAATAAAGTCACCACCAAACTTCGTATCATCTTCATAGACACAACATATGTGGGAACAGGGCCTATGTGAGTCCAAGTATAAAAATATCTAGTAGTATTCCTTGAGAAAATTAAAGAGAAACCAAATAATAATTTAACTAAATAGAATAAATCTAGATTTACTTCAAAGGAACAAGATAACAATGGTTAAAAATGATTCCAATATCCACATCTAGGTTCCAAAAAAAGACGTATGCTAAAAGGAACTTGAATTACTGAGAGCACTAACCAGATACCTTACTCTCGTATCTTCAACCCAATCCCTCAATAGTAGTAGTAGGGGACATGCAACTTGTTGAATAGTTCACAATAGTAATGCATAATAGGCCTCTGACCCATGGTATTGGTAGGTATGATGTGGATATAGGGCATGTAAAAAAATCTATTCATTTAAATCATGGGCTTATAAGGGATGAGCCCATGTGGATGAAAACTAATTAGGGTAATTCCATATAGGTGTGGGATTTCCTAAAGGATCGATTTAAAAAAACTACAATATATGATTTTTTAATTATTTTAATCCTTCAAATGCAGTTGTATGAATCATAGATGGCTATAAATTTATTTTGATTAAGAAATATTAAAGAATAAAATTTTACTAATTTTATCTTATTCTGATTGGAAAACTTGTTTCAATACCTTGAATGGAAACATATAACCTTTCATTATCAAGATTTTTCATTTGAAATCCTCAATAATAATCATTGGTTTACCATCAAAAATTCTTACAACACAATTGCTCGTAGCATCATAAAACACATTTCACAACCATAATCACTAATGAGAGTGAAGTAGTTATATATTAGGTGATTTATCTCTAATTTTCCCTAAAAATGAAACATAATCTCTGGGATCAATATTGGACCCTCAATAATGACATCTAAAATATTGAAACATTGTGACAAGTTAGATACCAACTTGACCTCCCTCAAGTGTATGTACCACCGCACCTTCTCAATGAACTCCTTCATGACAAGATTGAATATTTCATTATACATGATCATAAAGGATGAACCCACATCCAAAATGGTGTCATATTAACTACTACCTGATGGGGGAACTCATATGGAATCTTAATGAATAGCCTTTTGATTCTAATTTTTTAAAGTTTTATGTAGTAGTACATCGAGAAAATGTTATTACCCTTAAAATATTGGATGAAGATTGTGTAGTTAATTACAACTTTGTTTCTATCAAAAGTGATCTAATTAATATATTTTTATTAAAAAATGCGGGAAATTTTGTGGGATGCCCATGGGATTATACTGGGAAGGGTGGGCTTGGATTTTTTTCCCACATTTCATGTAGTATTTTGTGTGTAGACCCACACTACCCTGTGGGCCGTATATAACATTACTAGTTCACATCATTAAAGGGGATAACTAACCCTTATAGAAGGACCATGCATCATCGTGTGGTATGTGAATCAATCAAGGGGTAACTTACTCTATAAGTGGAGTATTTTCACCACATTATTATGGGGGTTATCTACTCTACTAAATATATAAAGGACTCACGCCATGGAGTCAGTGTGTTACTAAGGGGTTACCAATGTTGTGTCTTCTCCAACTATCTCACCCAATCTCCATCATCATTTTTATAAAGTTATGAAAATACAACTGCTTAAATTACTTGGAAACAATCCCTATATAATGAAGAGATATAAAGTTATGAAAATACAAATGCTTAAATTACTTGGAAACAAGTCCAAGATAATTAAGAGATATGCACCATAAAATTCTATGAAAAGAATATTCGAAATGGACTAATTTTACATCTGATTATGACACCAAAGTGAGATGATACAAAGAACACCAAAAACTACCAAGTAAATGGCATGTACACTGGAGTCTATGACATGTATTTCTCAAAATTAGTCAGGTATATTATGTTGAAATCTAGTTCATGTGGATTTAACCTGCACAACATGTCTGATTGGGGAACATGGAGTGTGGTACCACCTGATGAGTTGGGCATGTATTGATGTGGTGTTTGTGTCTTGTCTCAGTACACATCATTTACTCCATTCACATGATTTGTAGACCCTAAAAATGACTTATTCATGTATTGATAGATCCAACCAATCTAGTTTTTCAAAATACACGATGTCTTTGCTATCCCATAAGGAATGCGGGACTAGTGCATTGATCTAGTGAGTATTCAAATACACACTAAGGAACACGGTCTTGAGATACATGGTGTGTAACCTAGGTTCACACCCTATGTGATATTTATATAAATTTTTAAACCTTAGTGTCATAGGGTTCCATGATACATAGTTTAAAACCTAAAGTATCACATTTTGTGTAATAAATTATTCTAGACCTGGAACATATTGTCACCCATGTTCTATGCCATGACTATCATCATTACCTTTGTCTCTGGTCATGTATTTGCGGTTTCTCACATCTAACACCCATGGACTTTCCATTTCACATTATCAAAGATTCACTAAACATTCTTTCCCACCACCATTAATTCTTTCCATCTACTTATATCAAATCATCTCCTAAGAATTATTGATTCCATGTCGAACACCTGCTGTCATGTTCAAACTCAAGTCATCGACCATCTCTTTCCAAAGAGTTGTTTAACCACAATTGAACCATATCATGAAGGATGAGAATATGAAATTGAATAATGGTGATCATTGGGGAGTTCGATCACCAAAAGTGGATTTTCATTCATATCCAAGGAATAAAATATAAGATAGGAAATGAAAGAATAATTTTAGGATCATTCATTTTTTCATTCTTCACCATTTTTTATCCTCTAACATCATTTATTTTCATTCATTGTGCAATAATCAAAATTATATAAAAATAACAACAATAATAATGTTATCATCAATAAAATTATAACTCAATAATGAACAAATATCAACCATCAAAATTATTTAATGAAAATCCATAAATAAACTCTCATCAAAATTAATTTTATCAATAATTATTTTCATATCTAAAATCTTCATGATGATAATGATTTTAATTTTATAAATCACGTTGGATGAGGCTTAAAAATTCTCTATGTGTGATATCAATAAAATCACACCAAAAATTAGGGAAGAGGTATATAATATAATTTATATAAAATTAATTATATAACTTGAGAATTATAGAACATCAAGAATAAGTAAAATGTAAAGAAGTTTAAAAAATTATTCTAACTCAATGGAAAACAGTCATTTCTCAAACCACCATTGTGAAAACTCCCTCACCCAACATTTATGATCCCTCCAATAAAATTCACAAACAATGGTAGGATTATCTATAGGGTTCTTCCAAAACATTGGTTATAAATCCCATGAAAATATTATAGTAACATATTTAGAGATATATTTAGGTTATAAATGTTATCAATCAACATTTTTATTAGAAACCCAAAAATTCTCAGTCTAATTCTCGAATCCCAAACACAAGGATTGTACTACTCCAAGGTAAAATCCCTCATTTTGGAAAAAAATGAAATGTTGAAATTTCTATTCAATAATCCATTTAAAATTTATTAATTATACACATATGCACAGCTAAAAATAATACATTTAATATATTATATATTTTTTGAAGACCAATAATGCTATTTTAAATGATCCAACTTCACAACTAACTTTATAAATATTATTAAAAATATCCAATAGAATTTTTTATAAAAATCCAGGTCACTATAATCTCCCAAACTCCAAGTATTTTTATCTTGAAAATAAAAACTCATGAAAAGTGGTGGGGGTACCAGGATCACATTTGACTCTCATGCTCTTATGATCTATCTTAAAGATTCTCATGGTGTCATGAGATATGCACTAGTAAAATATCTCACCCATGAAGGATATTCTCTAAACATTCCTCAACAACCACTAGATACTTCATAAAGGTATTTTTATCCTTGGAATCTATCTCACCCAAATTAATAATATGTGATGAATCATGAACATACTGCTTGATCTATGACACATGGAAAATGTTGGGCACCTAGTTTATTTATGGGTGTAACAACAAGTAATAAGAAACTTCACATATCCTACTCAGTATCTAAAAATGTTTGATGAACCTCAAGGATAGATTTCTTCCTTGAACAAACCTCCTTATGATTTGATGTGTAAAATCCTTTAGGAACACATGATCATTATCTTAAATTACAAAGGTCTCCATCTTCTATCTACATAATACTTCTGATAGCTTTGGGAAATCCTCCTATTCTCCCCAGTCACTTGCACCCTCTCCATCATCAACTACACTAGCTTGGGCCCCAAAAGAGATGGCTCTCCAATCTATGACCACCAAATGGGTGATCTAAAAGGTCTCCCATATAGGGCCTCAAAAATCATTATATAAATAGTAGGGTGGTAGATATTTTTATATGAAAACTAAACAAAATGTAGGTAATCTACCAAACTCCTTCCAAAATTCATCACATAAGCTTGCATCATATGCTTGAGAACCTGAATTTTTCTATTGGTTTGACCATATATATGAGGTTTGAATTCCATAATCAATTGTAGATGGGTCCTGAAAACCTCCTACAAAATCCTACATAACCAAAACACAAATTAATAATTATAGTTGAAGAAATTTATCAAGGATTCCCCAAAAAAACTTCATGATATCATCTGAGTATAGGTGTCCCGAACTCTCAACCGCACTCTTCTCCCAAATGGGAAGGATGCGAGGTAACTTGGTCACCTAGTCAATAACCACCCATATAGTGTCATTGTAACACCTCATAACTTTATTACATATTCCTTTGTCTCCTTGGGTGATTGGAGTTTTTTCAAGAGATATTGAAGGTGTTTTGGAGGCTAGAGTTGAGATTTAGTCCATTTAAAGGGTCAGCACTCAATGGTGGTGGGTGTGGTGCTGATCATTTTGGTCTTGGGTTCTTGGAGGTTGGTCATGGAGTTGTCTGTGTAGTGTTAGGATGCACCATGGTGAGAGAAATGACATGGTTGGACGTGTTTTTGGGGATGGAACTTGGATGGTCACCCTATATAACACATGTAGTTTGGAAATGCCCGGCGAAATGCATAGTGTTGGGAGTGGATTTTTGGGGGACCATCCATGTAACATGGGGAGATGGAGCTCACCATGCTGTGGTCATGGTCATGGTGAGAAGAAAACAGAAATTCTTTTTGTGCTACGTTGTAGTAGTTCTCATGGTAGACATCAGATGATCCAACAAATCTTGGACCATATTGTGGTTGAGGCTATGGTGATAGTCAAAATATTTTTTAAAACACATAGAAAATAGGGTAAGTGACTATGGTAGATTTGGATCTCCTTTTATCGAGGGATACTATGACATTGTGGGATGTCTCTACACCATGGAGAGGCCATTTGGGATTCCTCTATAAATAGAGGTCCTGACCTCCCTTATTTTGATTTCCCTTATCCTTCTCCAAGCTTTGTCCATCTCCAGACCCACTTGGTGACTCATGACCATCTCTTTTGAGTATTCTAACCTCTTTTATTATGGGGTTATATTTCCTTTTATCCAAGGTACCTTATTTTTCCCTCTCCTACCTTTTCATTCCATCCTCTTTCCTTGAGGTTTATTATGTGGATTTCTTAATTTTTGGGATAAGTTATGAGTATGGTTTAATAGTGTCTTGTTTCAGAAAAATTCCAGTGGGTTTCACTTTGATCTTGGTGGAGTTTTACCCCTCTATTTTTCCATTGTGATCGGTGGTTCCCTTTGGATTGATGATTGAGGCAGGGGATCATGAAACTTATCTTCCATATTTTGGAATTATTATGCTTAAATATTCTTGTTTTGTTTTCTACCAAGTATATTTTTGTGATTTTATTAGGTGTTTTGGTTTATGGGAATGGTGAGAACACGTGGAAATATCAACCTCTATTAATATTTGGGTTTAATAGAGATGACGAACCAAGTATGGGGAGTTGGGCGTGCCTTATGTTTCCCATGTTATTATGATGTATTTAATTATATGATTAGTTCCCATTGATATGGTTTTATGTTATTTCTATCATTTAAATCCATGTATCCCTCATAAATGGATTAATAACTTGAATATATTAATGGATTGAAATATGGGATGAAGACTGTCATGATTTTTATGTCATTCATTTTGTGAAATTATGCTTTGAAGTGATGACTTTTGTTGAATGCCCTTAAAATGGATAAGCACTTAAATATGGAAATTTATATGAAGAATGATGTGCACGAATTGTTGGCCTTGTTGTGTGAAGCTTGTTGACCTTGTTGGGTATGGATTTTTGTCCATGAGAATGAGTAAATGAATGATATAATGAATTTAATGATGGTGGTAAAATGGTAAATGATGTTGTGGGGTTAATATGGATGCTATGAAATGTTGATTATGTTTTCATCTTTCTTACTCGGTGTTTGTTATGCTTGTAATGATATTATTCCATACAAAGTGTTTCTCGTTCTATATTGTTGTTGTTGTTTTATGATATAAGTGGTTATGGGGGAATAAAATATGTAGTGAAACCTATATTTATGGGCAATTATTTCTATCAGTGGATACATATTTTCTCTGGACTATAATGGATTGATGATAGCATATACGAATGAGTTGTGATGGATTGAATTTATAGTGAACTAGAGGTGATGATTTATGATGGGATGAGGTGGTTCATTATGGAGGTTATTCATGGTAGGGGTACAAAATGAGGTTGATGCCCTAAATGTTCATGATACCTCACTACAGATAATGTGATAGTGTTGGTGGGGGTATATATGAAAGGATGAGGGCATGAGGTTGATGTCTTTCATGTTACTGACGGATGATTGAGAAGTGGTGAAATTGTGGTGATTATAGTGATGTGTTTATAGATGTGTTATGATGAATATATAGATATATGGAGATGTGGTGGTGTAGTTTTGGATGTATGGCATGATATTTGATGATATATTTCTAGTGTGGTTTTATATTTTCATCCTTGCACTTAGAAATTAGGTGATACTACCTGCTTGCTACCAGTTTGAGTGGTAGAACCCCTGTGTTGATAGGTTGGAGCTAAGATGAATATATCCTAGGGATGAGGATATTGAATGATGTTGATAGTTTTGATGGTGGTTGTGGTGATGGAGATACTTCGAGGATATTGGACGTAGTAAGGGGAGTTGTGTCTTTGACAATGAATTGGCCAGTTTGGTGACCATGGAGCCTTGGTGATGGTATTTATTATGCCTTTAATTTTATAGATTATGGTTATAATTTTTTTATTCTTGTTGGATTATGTGTATGTTTTTTTATGCTTTCTTGGTCTATTTCAATCTTGCTTATTCTTGTATATTTATTTCACATGGATATTGATATGTTTAGAGGGATGATCCTACTAAGTACTCCCAAGTTCTCACCCCATCACAGTTTTCTAGTTTTTGTAGGATAGATCACTAGAGTTGGGAGTTGCTATTCGAGTAGCTGGAGTGGATCTTGAGTGTTCAACCTTGTATTATTTTGGATGTACTGCATTTTTTTCATGTAGTTTCATTTGGGATTGGGAAACGTTATACCTTTCATTTGTTATATAAAGTTTAATTGGTGTATATTTACTCTATATCTCGATCCTATATTTATTATTGGGGGTAATTCCTTTCATATGTGAGATTTTTATACCCTTGATTCCATTTTCCAACCCAATGCCTACTAAAGGTGGAACTCGGTGGTCATTATCTCCCTCCCTTCATTGTCGTCCTGGGAGGGGTACCTTTAAAGGGAGGGGGTTTCGACAACCATGGACCTTCATTTTTTATGGAATTCTAATCAGTAATACAACAAAATATTATCCCACTTCCACTCTGGAACCTTGAGTGGTTGGCTCAAACCCACGAGAACCTAGTGCTCATCTTTCACCTATTGATATGCAAGGCATCATGAGAGGAACTCAAAAATACCCCACTTCATGCCTGGCCACCAAAACTAATGCTTAATATTTCATAAAATCTTCATCATTCCAAGATGAATCACCAAAGTGGAGGTATAAAACTTTCCAATACCTCCTTACACATCAATGTAGGAACTATTTCTCACTCGTGAAATAGGATGATGTGATCCCCACTTGCAGAGTATCTATTTAGTGTATCTCCTAAGAAAATATGGTCTCATAGAATCTTATAATCAATATCTCTTTGATTATCCTCCCTAAAATAGTGAATAAGTTTAGATACTACCACCATCGACCCCAAGGTAAGCAATGTTTCCTTAAAATAATCCAATCACAATGAGACCAAATGCTCAGACACATCCTCTATCAGATGAGCATGAGATTTCCCACTAAGGGAATCACGCACAACATTTTCCTTATCTAAATTATAGAATATATCAAAATCATAGTATTTTAAGAACTCCTACCATTGTCTCTGTAATAAATTGAGGTACCTCTGTGAAAAGATATACTTGAGACTCTTGTGATCCATGAAGACCATAAACCACTCACTGAGAAGATAGTATCTCCATATCTTCAAGGAAAACACCAACACCACATGCTACAATTCATGGGTAATATAATTCTGCTTGTGAGGTCTCAGCATTATAGACTCACACTATAGGGAAAAGATAATTTAGGGACAGAACTACCACTAAATGTTTCATTATTATTATTTTATAAGTAGTTTTAGAAAATCGTCACTATTTCAAGGTGGTTTATTAAAATCCATTGTCATTTAACGGTGGTTAAAATTGTTGACAAATATAAAATTTTATTTCTTTAATATTTAGCAGATGGGGATTTAGTTGAGTGGTTCAACAAACCCCAGATGTATCTGGGTAGTTGGGGTTAAAATCCTAGCTTCCAATGAATTTCGACCCCCAACTAAATCGGGCAGGCGCTATGTGTGTGACTGTGGAATGATGCCAGTAGATTGGTGTTCCTGCACACATTTGTGTAAGACAATGTAGAAAAATACCCCACTCGAGAACAGAGGAAGATGATTCTTGTGGAGTAGTGGTTAGTGATGGTCGATGGTAATGAGTAGGGTATGCGCGCTGCATGTTGGTTGTGTCTGTGATATTGATGGGTGTTGTTCAGGGATGGCAGAGCTGGGGACAGTGGTGCAATGTGGCAGATCAACATCAGCGTACACATGGTGTGAGATTTGAAGAAGGTATCAGAATGATGGCTATAATTGCGGAGACAACGACGAGGCTAAGAGGCATGGCAGGGGAGTGTAGGGACACATGGTGTGTGTTTCTTGTAATTTTACCATGTGGACCTAACACACACACACACAATTTTAGCATGATTTTTTAAAACTGTCATGAAATTAATGATAATTAATAACTATTATTAGTAGTTAATTAAAGTTTCAATTACTTGTTAATAATTAATAATTTTTTATTTATTATTTATTATTTATTATTTATTATTTATTATTTATTATTTATTATTTATCATCGTTTATTATTTAAAATTTTAAATAAATATTTGTTGTTAATTATTAATTATTTAAAATTATTAGTTAGTAATAATTTAAACACTAAATTAATTATTAGTTATTAATTACTTATTAATTATTTATGTATATATATATATTTACATATAAATACACACATACACACACACACATTAAAATCTTAGACATCAACTTCAAATGACCATAACTTTTGATCCAAGTGTTTGTTTGTGCTCTGTGACCTGTCAAATTAAATCTTAAGAAAATAAATATGGACATATTAGATAAAAACTTAGTAATAATTAATAATAAAATATTTATTAATGGTCTAAAATAAGTTGAAAATCATATTTTAACTTCAAACGACCATAACTTCTGATCCAAGTGTCTGTTTGAGCTTTGTGACCCGTCAAATCAAAGCTTACAACAAGATATATGGTGTTTAGTATAGGGGGAACTCATACACTATTTTTTGTTTATCGAAAGAGTCTCTAAAGGACTCTAAAACCGATTTTTAAATTAAGGTACCCTAATTTTTTATTTTTTATGGTATTTCTACTTTTTTTAAGAGGGTATTCTTATACTTTTTGGGTGGGGTATGAATTTATTACCTGGGTTTAAATTCCCATTGATACGATGGTTCTAAAATTGTAGTGGTATTCCTCCTTTTGTGGATTTATTTTTTGATGTGTCTTATGTGCCAAATATTCCCATAGTGGTCATGGAAATTCCTTATGGCGGGAAGTTAAAGGTTAAGAACCATGTGACTGTGTATATTTATAGATATTCATATGTGTGTGTGTGTATTTGTATGTATGTATACATATTTATTTATGTTTGTATGTATTTATGTATATCTATGTGTGCATATATATATATATGTATGTATTTATATATATTTATATAAATTTATTTTTATTTATAGATATTTATACGTATTATGTATATTTATGTATATTTATTTGAATTTATATTTATATATATTTATATATATTATAGGTGTATATATGTATACATATATAGATATTTATGTAGCTATGGGCTTACTCGAGTGGTAAGGATTCCTAGTAATCCTACACCAGACCCGAGTTTAAATCTGAGTGGGAGCAAATTTCTGACGGTACTATAGTAGTATTATAGTGGGTATTATAGCATTGTATCAAGGGTATTGTAACAGTAATACTATTAATCTCAAATGAGCTTTTGAGACACAAATATGTGCCTTTGGGACATAGGGCCTTCGAGCCACTAGGCCTCTGGGCCATGGAGCAGATCCAAGGACTTCATGCTGGAGAAGTACCTGACCGGTGGAGAGAAGAAGACACAAAGGTAGGACCAGATGAAAGTTGGATGTGGGGGCTCTTTCACGGAGCAACTAGAATGTATCAGTTCAAGACCTAAGGTATGAGAGACAACGATCGCCTACCATGAACGTGAAGTCAAGCCTACAAGATGGAGTGGCGAATACAGGAGACAAGGGAGGTGGTGTTTTAGTATGGTGTCAAGGGAATTAAGTCGACAAGTTATGTACTAGGCCTATTTTCCACTAATCCTACGAGCTATGTATGGCCATGTTCCATGGGGCTTTCAATCCATGTATGGATTCCCACTCAACCCAATTTAAATAGAGATTATCTTGAAATAAAATAAAAAATTAAGGTCTTTGGGCCATTGCATGCATGTATGCATATATAGATATTTATATGTATATATATACATTTATGTATATTTATATATAATTATATTCAATGATGAGTGTGTGTGTGTGTGTGTATTTATATATATTTGTGTGTGTGTGTGTGTATTTGTGTATATTTATCTATATTTATATAAATTATGAGGGTGTATGTATGTATGTATGTATGTATGTATGTATGTATGTATGTATGTATGTATGTATGTATGTATGTATGTATGTATGTATGTATGTATGTATGTATGTATGTATGTATGTATGTATGTATGTATGTATGTATGTATGTATGTATGTATGTATGTATGTATGTATGTATGTATGTATGTATGTATGTATGTATATTTATATGCGTTTATATATATATATATATATTTATTTATTTATTTATTTATTTATTTATATATATAATATAAAATTATATTTAATTACATATGTGTGTGTGTGTTTAAATATATTAGTATAAATTTCTTTATATTCACATATATAAGTATAAATATATATATATATATATATATATATATATATATATTTATAGATATTTATATCTATTTATGAATATTTCTATACATTTACACACACACATATGTATATGTATATGTGTGTAGATATATATTATCGATATATAAATATATATTATATATTTATATATATTTATATGTGTTTATATGTATATACATTTATGTAAATTTATATATATTTATATATATTTAACAAATATTAATATATATTTACATATATTTATAAATTTATATATAAATATATTTATAAAAATTCATATGTAATTATATTTTTATATACATGTATTTATAAATTATAAATAAATATATGTATGCATGTATATGCTTTTACATGTATTTATTTGTATATATATAAGTATATTATAGTCAGTTTAGTCATCACATGAAGAGCTTGGTGGAGTGGTAAAGGATTTACAGAATGACCAAGATGTAAGGGGTTCAAATCTCACCATACATTAATATATATATACTGAATTTTCAATGGTGGAGCGGGCAAGTTTAGATGTGATGGGGCATGATGGGATTGGGTTGGGCCAAGAATGGATGGGTCGGGCGGGCCTGAGTTAGGCCTAGTGGGCTTACACCAGGAAGGCCCGAGCTGGGCCTAGGCTAGGAGGGCCCGACGCCATTATTTTTTTAAAATTAATAACCACTACTATAAATATTATTAACCAAGTTTACCCATAAATATTATTGCAACTATTTATTCATCTTCACTCGAAGTCTGATAATTCCCTTGAGCATGCTTTCTCTCAAAGTCACTCTTATATTTGTTTTCTCCGTCATGGAGAAACTCTAGCGAGTTAAAGGGAAGTTAAGAGGCAAAATCAAGGTAATGATTTTTCATCTTTCTTTCATTGACCTTTTTTTGAGTTCTTTAAACTCATAATGGTCTCTAATCTATGTTTTTCAAGCCCTTTAAAGTCCATGTTGTATAATCCATAGATATATATTCATGTATATATGACATTGAGAATGTAAAAAATTTGAGGAGAAAATCAATCTAGGTTTGAAGTTAGGGGTATAATCGGTCCATCCCTTTATTGGAAATTTAAAAAACACTCTTGCTATGTGGAAATAAGTGGAGCTTCGGTATTTAAATAAAATTATTTGGGATTTCATCATAGAAAAGTGTATGGAATACATATCCATGATTATATTGATGTTTTTTCATGAATTTCTCGATAACTTATCATTGCAAACCTTTGAATCAACATTCATTTATGGTTGACTTCCACCAAATACCCTTCATTATGTGTAATAAGTTTTACTTTTTTATTTGAAGGTTAATATTCTTTGTATCATTATTTCTTTTACTAGTGAATTTTTTCCTTTTGTTGGAGAATGGTTAATCTAATTAACATATGAACATCAAACAATGTATTTGTGACCTGAATTTTTTAATGTCGTGTTTTATATTTAGACTATGTGATGACCAAAGGCTAAAACTATGTAATCATATTATATATAATATGATTATGCTTTGATATATATAAAGCTTTCTTGAAAAGTAAACCTCTACTAAACTATTTAAGTTTACTCTCCTACTCGTGTTAATTTCTTTTATGAAGAGATCAAAATGGACTTATATATCAAAATTTATTCCAAGATTATTTTTTATTAAAGAGTCACCACATTTATTATGTTCTAAAGATTTATATTTAGTATTTAAAAAAATATATAATCCCCTATAACTAAGAAACCAAAACAATCTTAGGCAAATAGGTATTACACAATAAACAACCACTGGATGTTACATTACTGTTAAAAGGATTGTAAAAAATGCCTCACTAGAGAAACATTTTATTCAAGGATCTATTTTCATTGCATTCTTGATATCAATTGTTCAATCGCACAAGTCCATATAGTAGGTGAGATCAAAAAAATTATGTTTCAAGTATGAAACAAAGAGATTTCCTGTAACACCTTCAATGGTGTCATCCGCAGGAAGGATATGCACCATCTTTCCATATTTGACATTAGCACATTGGTGGACAGAGATCACAACACCAAGCCTAACTCTCAAATTTGATCTGATAACTTTGTTCATCCTAATTTTTGGTTCATCGCATGCCTCGTCAGCAAGAGCAATGCAAATTGTGTCCTTTCACTTCTTTCCCTGAATGCTAATAAAAATATTAGAAAATATTCATGCTGATGATAATGTTTTAATTAAGTGATGACCAATAGTCTTGATGTTAGAAATGAGATCGTTGTAATTAAGTGATGATCAATAGTCTTGAAGTCAAACATGGTGACTCCATAAAATCTCGCACGTCTAAGGCATGGAACAATGTCTTCCAGAGGCACATCATGGCGAAAATGATGTGCTCTCCAAAAAATAAGATGTCTAACAGGTCGTCGCTTCAGCACGTCACCTGAGACATGAGACTGTTGGGCGGATAAGAGAGCTCCCACCATCTAAATGCATTCATAGTAAGAAAGTACTAGTTAAAACTGTTTAATTTTAATAGCATATTATATTATAACTAAAAAGTGTAATTATTTATGCAATAATATGAAAAAAAATGATAATAAAAATAAATATATTATAAAAGCACATGAAATATGTATTTCTAACAAAATTCTCATCATTGTATGTAAAAACTTTTACATTAATCGTTATAGTACATTAATCATGTGGATTGTTCGATGATTGCCCTATACCAGAAATCTTCAGGTACTGAGTGAACTCAGCCCTTAAATTTATTAATGAAAATAAAATAGCAAACATGAACCATCAAACATGCGGCACAAAAAGCACCACCAAAACAGGAGAGTGGTAAAACAACACCACCAAAAAGCACCGACCCGAAGACCCACACATCATGGTTTGTAGACCCACTTATTTGTTTGACTCGAAAACCCACATCAAAAAAGCCCAAAGACCCAAAAACACTCGCACCAACATCGGACGATAGCTGCCAATCATGAAGACCTCGTGTACCCGACCGCAACGATGAGGCTGACCGATAAACACCACCTGAGGTCATCAGACAACAAAACGCTCATTCGAGGATGTCATTGTGTCTTTCAGTAGCATCACTCGCATGATTGCAGTCATCCTCGATCTCTGTCTTCAGAGTTGTCGGTCAACACATCTTTAGCAGGAAATGCCATCGGTATCCCATACCACCGACAACTCGTGGTACCCGAGAGCGTCGCACCTGTCGGCATCCCATACCATCGCAGGTCTTCCCGCAGCCATGAAAACAGCATCATGAAATGGCCAAAGATTTTTCCAAAGAAAGAAAAACAACCATCCAACAAAAACAGGCCCAAGGACCCCTACTGACAAAAAAAAAACAAGCAGCCAACAAAAACAGGCCCAAGGACCCCTGATGACAAAAACCATCGTCCGCTAGCCTATAACCAGCGCAGCATCCAAGGTCTTCATCGTTCACTTCCCAAGGCTGTCCCCCTATCCTAATCTCAACAGCATGCTCACATCCCAAGGCAGCGATTCACTCGCCCAGATTAGTCACTGTCTCTGCCGCCATCATCCTCGTGCAACAGCCTTGCGTCGGTCAGCTCCATCGGGATCCCCAAAATGCCATCTCCATGCTAACTGAAGACGCAGATGAACCCCAAATCTGAAATTTGTCAGATGATGGCAAGCGACAGCTTGCCCTCCGCCACCATCACCTGCAAGTGCGACACCCAAAAGACGCACACCAACATGACCCCATCACCAGATCCGTCGACAATCCACTAGCTGCCAGTGTGAGGGGGAAGAACGATGATGGGCCAGAGGGGCAGACCAAGCAGGGTGCTGAGGAGGACCGCAGTCGGCACCTGGATCCCGCTGAAGTCTTCCGAAGTTGATGCGACCCAAGGCCCGCAATCTATCAAAGTCATCATGTAGCCCTAGATTTGCACTCCCTCTCGTGCACTCAGTAAGCAGCACACTGCTTCCGAAATCCGCTGTCTGCCAAACACCATCTCCGCCCAGCGGCAGAGCAAACCGAGAAAAATCACCTCCATCCCCCTTTCGTTGAGAAACAGCTTTAACCAGCTCAAATCTATTGCGTGGAAAACATAGAGCAAAGAGCTCCTTGTGCCCTACCACATCAACATGGGTTGGATCATCCAAACAAATTGTCAATTTGGTCGATTTGGAGCGACCATCAAATTGATCGCCATATACTAAGAGAGAGAAGCTCTAGGGTAACATGTGTGAGTGTGACCTTCCTAGATATATAATCCACACCTCTGTGCAGGTCCCCATTCACTGGATCAAACCATCTCATTTCGTATACGGGTCAGCTTCAGCCTCCCTCTTGGTCGTAGCCTTGTCATGTTCGACGGAAGAGTAGGTGCGTCAACAGATAGACTGAAATTCTGATATTCACCTTCAAGCTTCCATGAAGAACTATAATAGTCTTTAATACTCTACAGTCAACATATTGGATCAACAAACTACTCCCAAGATAAGTGTACAAAAGTGCACACTGCGATCACAGGTGCGCAAGGATACCGTAATGCTTGGAAATGTTCACAATCACAACAACGGTGCTAAGTAAAACGACAAGCACACTTCCACTATTACCAGCTAGTCAAAGGATCATGGCACTCCATGGCCTCAAATCTACATCTAGCATGGTTAAATGAACAAACAAGAAATGTGGCAGCCTTTTAAAAACCCTATCAATCTCGCACTGGAAATAGTGACCATATTGCATCCCTCTATTCAGACCCTCTTCGATCCACTTTCTTCTTTCCATAAAATACTTCACTATGCGGTAGAAGGCCATGAAAATTGCATCCAAGCCTTTTGTTGATTCTCCTTGCTAGAAAGCTCTCTTTTCCTTTTTCTTTTGCTTTAAGAGGTACTCACATGTTGTGGTTGCAAGGAAAATCTCACCCAAGCATTGGTTGATTCATCAACTCGTGGATACACCTAGGAGGAAGGAACTTGTTGTTTACTTCTTTGTGGTTTTCATCAAACTTGTGTCTGGAGACATAAGATTCGGCCAACATTGGTGCAAGGTTCACATCTTCTTCATTTTATATTAGAATGGTTTCTGTTTCATAACATTACGGTTTTGGGTTTTGGGTTTCTTGATGTCTTCCGCTGCTTGAATAAGTGTTATTCAATCCTTAGAAACCCATCAAGTTTAAGGTCTAAAATCCATTTGTCATGGGATAAAATTTATTTGTGGATTTTTAAAGAAAAAAAATAAAAAATGTGTTATATAAATGCTGTATTATAAAAAAAAATATTAAATAACTAACCAAGTTTCACCATAAATATTATTGCATCCATTTATTCAACTTCGCTCGAAGATTGATAATTCCCTTGAGCATGTTTTCTCTCAATCACTCTTATATTTCTTTTCTCCATCATGGAGAAACTCTAGCGAGTTAAATCAAGGTAATGATTTTTCGTCTTTATTTCATTGATCTCTTCTCGTGAGTTCTTTGAACTCATAATGGTCTCTAATCTATGTTTTTCAAGCCCTTCAAAGTCCTTGTTGTATAATCCCTAGATATATTATACATATATTCATGTATATATGACATTGAGAATGTAAAAAAATGAGGGGAAAATCAATCTAGGTTTGAAGGTAGGGGTATAATTGGTCCATCCCTTTCTAGGAAATTTAAAAAACACTCTTGCTATGTGGCAACAAGTGGAGCTTTGGTATTTAAATAAAATTATTTGGGAGTTCATCATAGAAAAGTGTATGAAATACGTATCCATGATTATAGAGACGTTTTTTCATGAGTTTCTCGATGACTTGTCATTGCAAACCTTTGAATCGACATTCATTCGTGGTTGACTTCCACCAAATACTCTTCATTATGTGTAATAAGTTTTACTTTATTTGAATCTTTGTATCATTATTTCCTTTACTAGGGTATTTTTCCCTTTTGTTGTAGAATGGTTAATCTAATCAACATATGAACATCAAACAATGTATTTGTGAGATAAATTTTATAATGCGTGTTTTATATTTAGACTATGGTCAGAGCCTAAAACTATGTAATCATATTATATATGATGTGATTATGCTTTGATATATATGTAGTTTTCTCGCCCCTCGCGCTCGGTTGGGGTTGGGAGGGGTTTGGGGCGTGGTCACGGGGTCAAGTCCCCGAGGGCCAGTGGGTTATTTGCATTTTATGTGTTTGTACTCAATTTTTTTTATATATATATAAAGTTTTCTGTGTAAGTAAACATGTACTGAACTATTTGAGTTTACTCTCCTCATGTTAATTTCCTTTATGAATAGATCGAAATGACTTTATTCCAAACTTAACGTTGATTAAAGAGTCGCCACATTTATTATGTTCTAAAGATTTATATTTAGTGTTTAAACAAATATATAATCCCCTACAACTAAGAAGCCAAAACAATCTTAGGTAAATAGGTATTACACAATAAACAACCACTAGATGTTACGTTACTGTTAAAAGGATTGTAAAAAAAATGCCTCACTAGACATTTTATTCAAGGATCTATTTTCACTGCATTCTTGATATCGAACAGTTCAATCGAACAAGGCCATCAAAATAGTTTATGAGGGCAAACCAAAATCATCACATTTAGGTTGTCAATAATGGGTTATGCCAACAATGGAGTGAAGCTGGGTAGGCAATGCCCGACATTTTTCAGTATAAACTGCATAAATAGATTTAAACATAGCGCACAGAAAAACTACAAAATAAAGCAACATTGTGGGAGTTCCACATAGGGGCAAAACACAAAACCTAGTTATAAAGATCATCATCATCAGCTGCACCGCCACCAGAGGTGAAAGATCAGCCACGACTGCACCACCTGTATAAAGATCATCAGCAGCAGCTGCACCGCCACCAGAGGTGAAAGATCAGCCGCGACTGCACCACCGGTATTGGTTTTGAGGAAGAGGAACTCAGTTCCGAACCCCTGGGACTGCTGCAAAGTCTGCGCGAACGCCTGGTACTTGCGAATGTCAGCATCGCTCACGCTCCTCCATGCAAACTTCATTGATTCCTCAAAAAGTGTAGCCTTGATCTCCGCAACCTCATCCTCCACATCCTCCTCCATGGCCTCCGGGTTTTCCCTTCTCTTCTCCCTCTCAATGTCCTGGAAATGGTTCCATGCAATCAATCATGTTTTCATTCCTCAGAAAAATGCGCATCATTTCAGGCCAAGAAATTTCAAATAAGTGAATATTTATCAGTCTTGAGTGCTTATATCTACTTAGGTTGTGTTTGACATAACTTAATCAACATCGTTTACAATTATTATTTATGATTAAATTTGATCTGTTTAAAAAAATAAACTCCCACTTAAATTCGTAAAGAAAATCACTTACATACACACTTAATCTGAAAGCACATGGCCTCCATTTGACACCGCTTGCGATAACAGTCGTACACAAGCATTTACCAGAAGTGGTAAGTGTTATAAAAACATGACTTTTATTCAGAAGCACTTATCATAAACAATACTCACAACAAGTAACCTTATTCAGAAACACTTATCATAAACAACCAAATTGAATTACCCTGTTTAGACTAAAAATAACCTTATATAAAAAATATGTTATCCATGTTACAACTCACACCTCTTAAACTATTTAAAATGAATTGTAAATATTATGCTTCCTTGTTAATGGGATTAAACCGCAGAGACAAAGCTCCATACAGATGAGCAGGCCAATGAAAACAGAGAAAAGACGCACCTTTTCAATGTTTTCTCTGATGGCATATTTGCAGGCACGCTGACATATTTCTGTAATGTCTGCGCTGCTGAATCCCTTCATATACTTCACAAGTGCTCTCAAATCAACATCCTTGGAAACGGGAGATTACCACAGAGAGGCCATAAAAATCTGGTGGCCAGAATCCTCATCAGGGAGAGGAATATAAATCAACTGATCAAGCCGGCCTGGCCGTATAAAAGTGCACGATCAATGATATCAGGTCTGTTAGTAGCCCCAATGATAAAAACATTCTTCTTAGCAGACATCCCATCCATTTCAGTCAGCAGTTGATTCAGAACCCTATCAGCAGCTCCATCAGCATCCCCTGTACTACCACCTCTCTGCAAAGGGATACAAAATAAAGAGGGTCGGAGAAAGAGAGAGAGAGAGATGACAAGTGCAGGAGGAAGGCAAGCATAAGAGGAAAAAAATTAAGACCCGGAGCATTATCATATTTTAATCGGAACTCTGCAATACTAAACAGTTTTTCTTATTCAGAAGCACTTATCGTAAGTGGTGAGTGTTGCAAACAGTTTTGCATAAATGTTGTCAAACGAAGCATGAAGTGTAGCTTCAAAAACAAAACCACCAAGGGTTCTGCTTGATAGCACTCATCACATAGGATAAGCAGTTTGAAAAAACAAACAATTAAGTGAAAAAAACGCTGGGCAGTCAAATGGAGCCTACATCAATACTAATATAGTCCATCATGTAATAATAATAAAACAAACCTGGGTTGCGATTGAATCCAGTTCATCAAAGAACGGGACGCAAGGAGAAGACTGACGAGCCTTGTCACAGATTTCTCTTAAATAGCTTTCGCTTTCCCCAAACCACATTGCGAGCAATTCAGGACCCTTAACACTGATGAAGTTTGCTTGGCATTCATTGGCAATAGGCTTGGCCAGCAGTGTTTTACCGCAACCAGGTGGGCCATAGAATAGAACACCCTTTGAAGGAGACATGCCGAACTTCTCAAATTTATCAGGATGCTCCACCGGATTTTCAAGGCCTCTCTGAAAAAATATCCCATTTCCAAGGATGTTGATTTGGGAGCACTTGCGAAGTATACGAAGGGATTCAGCGGCACAGACATTACAGAAATATGTCAGCGTGCCAGCAAAAAGTGAGAGGAATATAAATCAACTGATCAAGCCGGCCTGGCCGTAAAAGTGCAGGATCAATGATATCAGGTCCGTTAGTAGCCCCAATGATAAAAACAGTCTTCTTAGCAGACATCCCATCCATTTCAGTCAGGAGTTGATTCAGAACCCTATCAGCAGCTCCACCAGCATCCCCTGTACTACCACCTCTCTGCAAAGGGATACAAAATAAAGAGGGTGGGAGAAAGAGAGAGAGAGATGACAAGTGCAGGAGGAAGGCGAGCATAAGAAGAAAAAAATTAAAGACCCAGAGCATTATAATATTTTAATCAGAACTCTGCAGGACTAAACACTTTTTCTTATTCAGAAGCACTTATCATAAGCCGTGAGTGTTGCAAACAGTTTTGCATAAATGTTGTCAAACGAAGCATGAAGTGTATCTTCAAAAACAAAACCACCAAGGGTTCTGCTTGATAGCACTCATCACTTAGGATAAGCAATTTGAAAAAAGAAACACTTAATTAAGTGAAAAAAAACGCTGGGCGGTCAAATGGAGCCTACATCGATACTAATATAGTCAATGTAATAATAATAAAACAAACCTGGGTTGCGATTGAATCCAGTTCATCAAAGAACAGGACGCAAGGAGAAGACTGACGAGCCTAGTCAAAGATTTCTCTTACGTTAGCTTCGCTTTCCCCAAACCACGTTGTGAGCAATTCAGGACCCTTAACACTGATGAAGTTTGTTTGGCATTCATTGGCAATAGCCTTGGCCAGCAGTGTTTTACCGCAACCAGGTGGGCCAATAGAACACCCTTTGAAGGAGACATGCCGAACTTCACCGGATTTTCAAGGCCTCTATGAGGAAATCTCCCGCTTCCAAGGATGTTGATTTGAGAGCACTTGCGAAGTATATGAAGGAATTCAGCGGCGCAGAGATTACAGAAATATGTCAGCATGCCAGCAAAAAGTGAGAGGAATATAAATCAACTGATCGAGCCGGCCTGGCCGTAAAAGTGCAGGATCAATGATATCAGGTCTGTTAGCAGCCCCGATGATAAAAACAGTCTTCTTAGCAGACATCCCATCCATTTCAGTCAGCAGTTGATTCAGAACCCTATCAGCAGCTCCACCAGCATCCCCTGTACTACCACCTCTGTGCAAAGAGATACAAAATAGAGGGTGGGAGAAAGAGAGAGAAAGATGACAAGTGAAGGAGGAAGGCAAGCATAAGAAAAAAAATTAAGACCCGGAGCATTATCATATTTTAATCGGAACTCTGCAGCACTAAACACTTTTTCTTATTCAGAAGCACTTATCATAAGTGGTGAGTGTTGCAAACAGTTTTGCATAAATGTTGTCAAACGAAGCATGAAGTTTATCTTCAAAAACAAAACCACCAAGGGTTCTGCTTGATAGCACTCGTCACTTAGGATAAGCAGTTTGAAAAAAGAAACACTTAATTAAGTGAAAAAAAACGCTGGGCAGTCAAATGGAGCCTACATCAATACTAATATAGTCCATCATGTAATAATAATAAAACAAACCTGGGTTGCAATTGAATCCAGTTCATCAAAGAACAGGACGCAAGGAGAAGACTGACGAGCCTTGTCAAAGATTTCTCTTACGTTAGCTTTGCTTTCCCCAAACCACATTGTGAGCAATTCAGGACCCTTAACACTGATGAAGTTTGCTTGGCCTTCATTGGAAATAGCCCTGGCCAGCAGTGTTGTACCGCAACCAGGTGGGCCATAGAATAGAACACCCTTTGAAGGAGACATGCCGAGCTTCTCAAATTTATCAGGATGCTCAGCCGGATATTGAACTACAAGAGAGAAAGGAGACAAACCCTAGTGTCAATCCCAAGCTTAGGGGGGAAAGGAAAAATGCAGAGAAAATACAATTTGATATCTTTAAATACCTCCTGAAGCTCCCTTTTGACATTTTCAAGACCACCAATATCATCCCAGCTAACATTGGGAACCTCAACAACCTGGAACATTTGCAAAGAATCGGTCAGTGGACAAATTTCTGAAAATAATGGCATGATGATCCTAGCAATCATGTCATGACTTACAGTTTTACGGAGGGCAGATGGATTGCCTGTACCAAGTGCAGTCTTGAAGTGCTCATCCGTTACAGCCATGGAGTTGAGAATCTCTGCTTGTTTCATCTTCCAAATCAATCACATCCATCTTCTCCCAGATAGACTAAAGCGCAGCTTCAGTGCACAGTGCCGCTAAATCCGCCCCAACATAACCATGTGTGTCCCTGGCAATTCGTTCTAGATCAACCTGTACCACCATAGCATCAGAAAAAGTTACACAGCAGAAAATTAAACAGAAAAGGAAATCGAGAGATTTCAGTCTGTTGTTATCTTACATCATCAGAGAGCTTCATGTTCTTTGTACGGATCCGAAGCACTTCAAGGCGTCCAACTTCATCTGGGACTCCAATGTCGATTTCCCTATCAAATCTTCCGAACCTCCTCAAAGCAGGGTCAATGCTATTAGGACGGTTAGTTGCACCATGAAAGTAACATGGGCACGGGATTTAAGCCCATCCATAAGAGTCAAGAGCTGGGAAACAATCCGCCTCTCAACTTCTCCATTCGTCATCTCTCGCTTAGGAACGATTGAGTCAATTTCATCAATAAAGATAATGGACAGGGCATTCTTCTCGGCTTCCTCAAATGCTTTCCTGAGATTGCTCTCACTCTCACCAGCTAGTTTGGACATAATCTCTGGTCCATTTATGCAGAAAAAGAAAGCTCCGGTTTCATTAGCAACAGCCCTGGCGGTTAAGGTTTTTCCAGACCTAGGAGGGCCATAAATCAATATTCCTTTAGGTGGCTTTACACCAATTGATTTGAACAGCTGTGGATGCCTCAGTGGTCATGTTATTGTCATTGGTCTAACCCTCCTAACAGCTGTGGATCCCTCTCCTCAGGAGAGGGAGATGGGGACGGGGAGATGGGGAGTGAGATGGGGAGCGGGGGGGTTAGCGGGGTAGGGGAAATTGGGAGGGGGAGAAGGGGAGCGGAGGAGACCACAGAGGGTAGGGTTTCGGGGAAGCGGACGAATGGAATGGGAGAGGGGTTTAGCGGGAGTGGAGAAATGCGACGGAGCAGGGTAGCGGGGAGGTTGACGCGTGTAATATGAGCCACGGGAATTATTAAGTTATAGAATAACTAATACCCGCCCGTGCATAAATGTAACCTGAATATCTAAATGCATTAATAAATTGAGAAGTTATCAATGAAAATTGAAAATAAATATGTTGAAATTACAATGCTGGTAACAATTCTCAAATATGAATAAGTAACAGTAAACAGTGAATTATGTAAAATGAAGTTAAACAGAAAAGGTAAATGATAACAGAAGTTATATATAATAGAAGTGTAAATAAAACAGAAACACATTATCATTGTATGAGTGGTTGTTGTAATAAAACATGTTTTCTGTGAAGTGGAATAATTTCAATACAGAATGATATAAACTAATGTTAAAAACTACAAAGAATTGTATGAACTTCATGTTTGAAGAATTTGTGCAGGTAATTGAAGTGGCAAAGTCTGCAGGAAATTGTTCTTGTTCCTAAGTCGTATTCACCTTTTTTATCATCCACGAATTGCATCCTACAAGAATAAAAATTTAAACATTAATAAAAAGTGATGAATATGAAAGTATGAAAATCTAATGTACCAGGTAAATTGAATATAGTTGTAGCAACATAAATGACTGTTATGGAACTGCATATTAAAGGGATCAGTGGATACCAGAAATTTTAGACTGAATTCATGTGCAGAGAATCTTTATTAGAGGAATGTATAAAGAACTATATCAAAAGCATACAGATGGAAGAAATTATACAGACGGTTGCATAAGAGTCGTACAGTTTAAAGAGGTTGTTTTGTGGATGTAATGTTACAGGTTAAGCTGCTAACCGTTGATTTCAAAAAGTGCGTATTCTGTAGCTCCTATAGTTAATCAAATGTAAAAAATGGAGTTATATTTCATGAAGAACAACATTGTATTCATTTTTTAAGAATTTTTCAAAAGAAACAGAGTCCTTTATTCAATACAAGAGGTTGCATTTCCTACATCCTAATAGTTGAACACATAATTGAACAAACAAATGATACATGCTACAAGTGAACAACAATTGATACATCCTAACAGTTAGAGAAATAATATTGTATAGCTTAAATACTGGAAAAATTTCAGGTGCAATGGTATTTTCCATGACACAGGATATACTAATAATATCAAAATAGAAAATGAGCAGTAGAATACATTTTAAATGAATTGTCTGTACTCTATCTAATGTAATACGTATTGCACTACAATTGTAATTCTGAAAACAATAATGAAAAGAATACGAATAGTGAATATGTATGGTTACCTTGTGTTTGAAGCAGCAGATTTCAGTCTATTTTTTCAGTTTTCCTGGCTATATCTCCCCTTGGTATGGTGTGTAATTCAAAAATATGACTTGTCGTAGCGACGCAGTCTGGAGAGGTCTTGTCACTATGTTGCAGACCATCCTCACTATCAAAACAATGCGACAGATTGTTCTACATAGAGGATATTGTTAGAAGAAATAGAACCTAGAAACTAAAGCAGTTGACCAACACTTCCGGACAAAATATATGTTCATACTTCCATGTCAGTAATAGCTTACCGGGAATGTTGTGTGATTTTGCTGCAGTGGACCAACACTTCTGGATGTTGGTTGACAGTAATGTCAATCCCTCCACAATTAATAATAGCTAAGAAAAAAGAAGCAGAGAATTTTGTTCAGTGTACAGTATATACTCATTAGAAAGGAAAAATAGTGAAGAAGAATTCTGATGTTTACCTATTGTCATATGAGAACAACAAATGCAGTGTGTTTTAATAATATAAACATTGTAAATAAAACTAAAAAAAATCTGCATTTTCTACTCCAATGATGTAATGAATATAAAAGACAATGATGAAAAAAACATCTACCTAAATAGATGAAATATTTGTAGTTGTAAGAAATCCAACTTCATTGTTGCAGTCGACTCCTAAACATCCATCACTTTCATTTTTCTACAACACAAGTGTAAAATGAATATTACAATAATGTGGCATATGGTTTCTAGTAAATATAAATTAAAAAGGTAAAATTAAACCCTCTTATTGGTCAATGGTAATACTTGTGAAGATTCACTACAATGATGATCCTATATAATAAGGTTAAAAAGAATTGTTGTTATTTGAATTTTATAGGGTTATTAATGCAATTTATGTAATTGCAATATATAATTACCTAAAAAGCATATAGATCAATCTCTTTTATCCGACTAATTTCATGATAAGTACCCATAGAGGAGTCATATTTGGTTTCCAGGTATTGTGTTGTTATGTTGGCATAATCTCCCCATACGATGCAGTTAATTTGTAAGCCTCTGTAAAAAAATACAGAAACATTGTTGTTAATTACAACGTTTCAATCAAATGAAGTTAGAAGAGAAACTTACTAACCTCTCATCCTCTAAAACAATTTGGATGTTTTGGTTGGCAGTCACAATTATAGGGTATGAAAGATAAATATGTCAACATTTTAAAATAAATTAAAAACCATTTGAAAAACAGTAAACCATTATGATGGCACCCTCTACTGAAACAGTATTATATGTTACAGGAAATGATCAAACTCAAGACTATGCAGTGGAACCCGTACTTGTGTTAAAAACATGCAGGAAACATGTCTTGAATAATCATAAAATTTCAGAAAATGTATTGGTTATGAAAGATGTTGGGTCTTGCATTGTGTCAATTCTATTTTGCAGGACTCATTATTCTCTAAATTTGACATGTCTACCCATGACCCATTACGTTGGATACTTATTGGTAAACATCTTGCTGCCCTCACCTCTCCATTGCTCCTCCTCTCCCCCCAGGCCCAGCCCCTCCCCTCCCCTCCCCCTGCCCAACCCCTCCCCCCTGCCAAGGCCCTCCCCTCCCCCCTGCCCAGCTTGTCACCTCCTCATTTCCCAGCACCTCCTTCTACCCCCATGCCCAACTCTACCCCTCCCCTGCCCAGCCCCTCTACCTATCCTCCCTCCCCTGCCCAGCCCCTCCTCTACCTATCCTCCCTCCCCTACCCAACCCCTCCCCCCCCCACCCTGCCCAGCTTGTCACCCCCCCCCAATTTCCCAGCACCTCCTCCTACCCCCTACTCAACTCTACCCCTCCCCTCCCCACTCCTCTACCTGTCCTCCCTCCCCTGCCCAGCCCCTCCTCTACATGTCCTACTTTGTGTTTAAAGTTTGGCACAGAGTCATCCCATGCTCCCAAACTGAAATCGGACAACAATTAAGGAAAATTTATTAAGCAGCAGCCTAACCAGATTGGTTAATCATTTGCACAACACTCCGTCAATTAGTTGATTCAATTATATTTTCCCACAAACAATATTCATTAATTAAAATAGAGTATATGGTAAATGTTAAAGTAAAAAAAACTAATGATAAATTCCACATGTTTAATCGATTATAACTCTTTTCTTTAATTCCTTTTAAACGGTTTGTTATTAATTTATATTGCTGATTGGATCTTTGTAGTAACAAACATGGCATGTTATCAGATACCCACAACATAAGCAACATGCAACATAATTCTAAGGCATAGAGGGATATTTGCAATACCTTCACTGCTGAAATAGCTTCTAAAGCACCTGTAGCTCCAAGAAGGTGGCCAGTCATAAACCTTGTAAAATTAACTTTTAGCTGCAAACATGAAACATGGCTTAAAAAAAATTCTTTAAAGAAAAAAAGGGTCACAAGTGGATCAGAGTGCACTTAAATTATGTGGCATACACACTAATTTGATAATGATAAAACTATCATCTTACCCCAGGATTCTAGACAAAGCAACCAATTATAGCTTCATATTTTATTAGGTCACCCACCGGTGTCGATGTAGCATGCTCATTTACATAATTAACATCTCCTTTGGCAGCCTCGGACTGGGCTAGGGCATTCTCAATGCAAATAATGATGCCCGTCTCTGAAAGCAGAACAAAAATATTAAGAGAAAACAACATAAAAACTATCAACATTGATTCAAATTTCTGCAAGTGTTTTGTTATAAATCAACTCAACAAAAATAATCACTTACCTTCTGGGTGAGATTCAGTTCTGTGGTATGCATCATAGGTGACACTTCCACCCAAGAACTCTACATAAATACCCACCCTCTTCCCTATAACATGAACTATGAGGGGAAAAAGAATTCTCAATAATATAACATTATGAAGCAATTCTCAATGGACACTATAGGGAAGATAAAAAATCACTTATAAAGACATGTTGCTTGATCCAAACCTGGTTATGATATAACATATCAAGTCTGCATCCTCCACACATGAATTGCGACCATAGATCTTCCAAGAAACTCATCTTCTACACCAAATCTCCACCATACTATAGGACCTGATATAGGGGTTCCTCACGACAAGGATTGAGGAGAACATATCCAATTGGGAACCTCAATTCCGACTTCATCTTTTTTGAGATCTTGCTAAAAACATAAACTTCTTTCCTGCACTCACTCAATGAAAAACAAAATTGAATGAGAGATTCCTATCAAATGTCGTGAGATAAAGCAATAGGAATATCATGCCACACAAAAAATATAACAGACGAAGAAAGCGTGGCATGTGGCATGGAATCCATATAGATGACCAAAATCAAATGATCCATTCGAACAGTAGATAAAAAAATAGCTAGTGGGGCGCATGAAAAATCCTGATAGGCCGCATAAGTATAATGAGTCTCAATGATAATCAATTAGATAAAGAAAACATGGTGTAGAAACATGATAAGCCCACACCAGATCTATTCGATCAACCTTGGATAAAAGGAAAACAGATGCATGTTCACTTGATCTAGCAGACCAGTGTATATTTTTTTCAAAAATCCTCCCACAAACCATGTCCACTTGATCTAGCATCAATAAAAGGAACAAACTAGTTAATCCCAAGCAGAAGTCAATAAGAATCAATTGAAATAGGTATATTATGAAATTGGGAAAGAAAACATCATTGAGGTAACAGTCGAATGCTTATGTAAATTAAATAATACTTAATTTAAATTGCAATCCATTACCAGGAAAACTCCATAATGGGGAAAACATGTTCATGTGGTAAATGTTTAGGCCTAGTGCAGTGGAAAACCTAAAGTGGAAAATCTGAATGGATGTTGACAAAAAATACAAAAATGAATATGTATAAGCAATCTGTAAAGAGTTATGTATAAGCAATCTACAAATTATTTTTATTTATAAACAATTGAGAAGAATAAATGAATCGTATGTTTTAATTATAAAAAAAATGTAAATGATAAAAAAATGAATATTTTTCAATTATAATGTTTCAATAAAAATAACTATAAATCAAGAGTACAGATATATATAAGAGTGGATAAAACATGTATGATTAATTTTACGAACCCAAAATCAGTTCAACGACTTGTGTTCAACTCAATTTCTTCATCATCCTTCATAAAAACTGAAATTTCAATGATTTCAATGTTCTGTTTAGAAGAAAACAATGATAATAGAAATATGAATACCTATTTGTTTTTTTGTTTCGTATAAAATGAAATAAAAAAACATATTTTAGAGAACATAACAAGTATTGTATATTGAAACAAAATATATAATAATTTTTCTTTTGATACAAGAAAAAATTTATGATATATAGAAACTAATGATTTATGTTATAACAACACTTACTGAACATGAAATCTACTAATCTGCAATCAGCAAACAATCTGCAATATACAATATGCAAATACCTATGTGTAAGAAATCTGAAAAAAATAATGTATAAGAAAACACGTATGTATAAGCAATATGGAAACAATTAAGTATATACAATATGAAATATATAATTTGAAAACAATTACGTATAAGCATCCTGAAAAAGTCTATGTGTGGAATCAGTTACCACCCAGCTAGGATAAATATGTTGCAAGCTATGGCCTTTCACGTGTCACCCAACATGATTCATCTCAGTTATTCCAGGAAAAGTATCTGAATGATGATGAAAAGAAACTAACTAGGCCCTAGAGCTTGAATGTAGCATAGGTCCAAATTGTATGCTAGAATTTGGTATGATATCTACATGGGTAGGAGACAACTCGGCATACAGGCCTATGATGCCACTGGTTCTTATTATTTCCACAAATGAAGACTGCATGTCTGGGTAAATGCCGAGTTACCTTCAATATAGGCGACACAATTCTTGAGCTGAAGCTATCTCAAAGGATTGTACTGATATCGTATGAGATCAGTAGTTGGTTCAGCTAATCATTCGTAGTAGACGGTGTGAGCTTGAAGTCAACTACAAATATAATTGCTGGTAACAACACAATGAACATCAATGAATGTATAATGAATCAATCAACATTTAAGATTTAAGAACATTCTGGTAAATGCAGGCTTACCTCCAATATAGGTGAAACAATTCACTGCATTAACTTCTGAAATGGACAATGAGAAATAACAAAAACAAAATTTCCTATAAAAAATAGAGCCATTGAAATCATAATAAAAAAGTGATCATCGGGATTAGCATTTGGCCCATGTGATGGGGTTAAATTTCATATTTGAGGATGCAGTAGAGTAAAATGACAACTTGTCATGAAGTAGAATAGGATGTGGTAAAACCATACCTTTGGAGATGGTGGATAGGTCAACACTGGTATGGAGTGCATGGAGTAGCAGGTTGGTCGAAAGTCGCTTTACCAGAAAGATATGGCTACTACACATGTCAGAGGAGGGTGTGGAGTAGCAGTAAAAATTCAGTGCATGTCGTAGCAAGACCTGATAGAAATTGAGATTTAGAGAAGCCGAATTAGGGCATGGAGGATACGATAGTAAAAATACAGTTGGTACCTTAGCAAGACCCAATGAAAATCACGAGTTGGTGGGGGTTCAACATGATGGAATGATATTGGTTTGAAATAGAGGATGGATTCTCTTGAAGGAATTAGCAGGGATGAACTGATGTCGAAGGGGATTGAAATATCAAGAATGACGTTGGAGGTGTTTTGTAGGAACTGTAGGAAGAGGGGAGGGGAAGCAGGCGGAGGTGAAGGCTGAGATGTAGGCGAGTACGCGAGCGGTGGAGGGAGATTGAGCTCAAAGCGGGTGGAAGAAGATGGAATAACATAACCCTAATCGTGAAGTTGGGGTGTGGTTCTGCATATGTCAGAGAGGAAAATAGAGTGGTATTACGATTGTGCGAGCAGATAGTGGAGGGCCTAATGGTAAATGCGTAGGAGAAATGGGTGACGTGGATTAATGTGGAGGCGACACATAAGCATTGGAACACCCAGGTTTAGTAAATATAGTAGATTTTTATTTGGGTAGGTCATGTCATTATTATATGTGTACATTAGACAATATAGATTATATAATTTACTCTTATTTAATAGTGTGTTTGGTTTCCATATAGCCGTTGACATTTCATTTCTGGACCATGTATTTTACAAAAATTCATATTTTTTATAGGTTTATATTTTTTTATTGGTTAATATGTTTTTACCGGTTCATATTTATGTCCTATTTGTTCATAATTTTTCCATACAGGTGCACAATTTTTTATACCGCTTCATATTTTTATTTCATACAGGTATATATATATTATTTTCTTCAAACATGTATCGATTTTTAATTTTCAACAGAGCAGTTCATATATATTTTTAATTGATTTCACATCAATATAAAGGTTCATACTCTTTAGAGGTTAATATCATTTATAAGTGAAAAATTGTTAAGTTTAACAGGGTAGTTCATATTTGACACATGTCAAATAACATCTTCCTGCATTTCAAAGAAGATGAAGTCTTAGAAGATAGACCGACTTTGTCATCCATGTAATGCATCGTGATTATTCTACCATTAATTACACTTTCATATTAAAATCACTTTACATATTTCATACTGGGCATTCAAAATATTATTTATTTTCCACTGTTCTCTGTCAAACAGTTGACTATTTTTATTTTTATGTTATATGATTTTTTAATAGTTGTTTTTTTGGAATTTAGCAAAACATGCCAGGTGATTAAACTGGGTAGAGGCACTTTTGGCCCACCATGCACTTGATTGAAGTTTAATAAATACTTGATGTGTATGATAGACAACTGTAGGATCGAAATAATGATGTAGATGCTCAATTACAAGAGGAGAGGTGAATTGTAAGTTAAAAAACTTTCGTTTTTAACCTTAAGGAAAAATATGTTTAACAAAGTTAAACAAGGTAAATTCAAAAGATCTCTTTTAGTTTTATTAAACAAACTTGTTAGGTTTCATAAATATGGTTCCGGAAATGAAACTTAAGAAAAGTTTACAAGGAAAAGATTCTACCTTAAAGCGTATAGAATATTACTTATCAAAGTATACAAAAGTGCAAGAAAGTATAAGAAAGTTATACTTTCTTTCTTTATTAAAATGCAGTGAAAATAGAATTGAAACAAAACAAGTAACCAATATGAAATATTTTAACCCAAAGAGAAGGGTATCCAACAACCTTGGATAGATGTATCTTGATTTATACTTTCAAGAAAGTCGGTCTTACCCACACCAGGGTAAGTCCTTGATAGGAATATCGAAATTTGTCTTGCTATCCCCGCAAGCCTACGATCATTAAGGTAGTCGGCACTTCTGTCTTCTTATCCCCAGAAGTCCTCAAACTTTATGGTAGTTGACACCTCTGTCTTCCTATCTCCGGAAGCCCTCGATTGTACTCAGTAACAATCGGAGTCGCATGAAGCAATCTGAACAAGATGTTCAGTATGCACAAAGCATGAGATTCTCTCTCTCTAGAAATCACTTCAAAAACATGTAATCTCTAGATTGATGGAACAATTATGAGCTCATTCAAATGAGATCCTATTTATAGGCACTTATCCAACGGTCGACTCCCTCCTCCAATGGTTATATTTTTTCCTTGAATTTTGGAGGGACCTATACACGTGTCACTCAAAAAAATGGTTAGTTAAAAATATATTGTACGACATCGTTTCATAACAAGTGTAAGGAAAATGAAGTTACTTAACCAAATCTATTTTTCAGAGTTTAATGAAAAATAGAATTTGGAGTCTAACCAAATAAACATTTGGAGTCTATAAGATATGGACATTCGGATTCTGTTTAACAAAGAATTCAGAACCTAAATTCTATAGAATTCGGAGTCTGAATTCTGAGGAATTCAGAGTCTCAATTCTGAGAAATTCAGTGTCTGAATTTCAGAGAATTCGGAGTTTGAATTTCAGAGAATTCGGAGTCTGAATTTTAGAGAATTCGGAGTCTAAATTTCAGAGAATTCGGAGTCTTAATTTCAGAGAATTCAGAGTCTGAAAACAAAAAACTCTATATCCAAGGAATTATAAGATTCTGAGGTTTTACATAAGAATCCGAATTTTAGACTTATTAAAAAAATGGGTTTGATTTAGAGAGTTTGTAAAAAGAAACAATGAAAACAAAGGTAAGGATAAAAATTCCCTTAGAGAAGGGAAATTTTTCTTATTAAGATAATCCTTAGGGAAAAACAGTTTTCCTTAAAATAAAGTGTGTGATTTTCAAAACATAGAGGAATGAAAAAGTCATAAGGAAACCTTATTGACTCAAAAATCTCCCCCTTTTTGGAAAGTACAAACATCATTATGAAAAAGAATATAAGGACTTAGAATTTTGATTTATGAACTTAAAAGAAAAACTTATCTCCCTTTACTTATGGATCATGGTGAATACAACTAACTCCCCCATAGGTTTTGAAATCCCTAAGGATTTTATTCTTGACTTCCTTAAAGATATTTTTCATTTTCTTGCATAAGTAAATCTTCTTTGATAAACCCCCATTAGATAGACTCCCCCTTACTTAGAGAATTATCTTCTTTACTTAGTATTCTTTTTATCATTCTTTTCTCCCCCTTTTTGATTTTCAAAAAGGAATAGAGATAATAGAAAAAAAATATGGTACCTGAAATATTACTACTGTACAACAAAACACATGAAAAACAACCAAAATTTTCATTATGATTGAAAAAATTTGTACAAGAAAGGTAATACAACAAAATATCGGAGTTAAGGAAAAAAATCATCCTTCTTTTTCCTTTGGAATAAGATTCTTGAGAATGGTCTTCATATTTTTAATCTTCTTATGATCCTCTTTAAAATGTTTGAGCAGTTGATCCTAATCTTCATTTTTCTTCTCTAAAGCTTTGATCTTTTCTTCCCGAGCCTTAAGAATTTCTACCTAAGTTTTCAAAATCTCTTCTTGCTTACTGAGATTTTCTTCAAACTCAATTTTGAGATCTCTTTCCCTTTTCAGATTCAAAGAAACTGAATTAAGTTTCCCTTTCAGATCCTTGTCTTCCTACTTCCAAGTTGTTTGTTCAAGATTGAGCTTTTCATTGAAACTAGTAGTAAGATATTTGATCTTGATATCTTCAGTATCAAAATCATCTTTCACATTATCTTGAAATTCATCAAAGATTATCATCTCTTCAATTGTCTTCCTAGACCACTTAGTGATTTCCTTGCAAAACCTCCTGTGAGCATCATACCCAATGTAGAAAGATTTAAAATCAGCCTCAAGCCTGAAGAATTTTTCCATAAGCATGGAAACAGAATACGATTTCTGATTAAATGAATGCTGAAGCATCTGACATCTCGTGTCAATATTTGGAAGCAGAGGAACTGTATCAACCATTTTTTTCAAGGATTGAACCACAAAATCATGACCCATAGAAGACGATTCTGGATCAGATTCTCTTGTTGGTGAGGATTCTTTCTCTATCTCACCATTCTTTCTTTTAGAAGATCCACCGACTTCTTTCTTATCCACCATGACCTTCTTAGGTGTATCGGCTAACACCTGTTTTCCTTTATCATCTTTCGGTATGATCTTAGTAGCCTCTGGAGATTCATGTTCACTATCTGATAGTTGGACTATCTTTTCTTCCTCAAAATTTTCCTTTTCAGCATCTGCCACCAGATTCTCTAATTGAACCAATTCATGGTTGCTGCTCTCTTCTTCTGATGATTTGTTTACTTCTTACTGCCCCTCTTTTTATTTTACTGGGGAAACAAGTTTAGTAGATTTGGCCTGGGAAGTCCGGATCGACAATATCTCAGAAGGACTCTCCTTCTCATGATATAGTTCAACTTGCCTTAAGACATCATCAATATCATCCCCTTCTTCCTCTTCTCCTCCTTTCACTTCCTCTTACTGCACAATCTCTTCTTCATCATCAGGTTCCACTACCACAAAAACAGTTTTTCCCGGTGCAAACCTTTATCAGCGCTAACGAAAAAGCGTTGATAAATGTACCCCTTTATCAGCGCTTTTTTAGCACTGATAAAGGTACCCCCTTTTCAACACTTTTTTTAGTGCTGATAAAGGGACCCCCTTTATCAGCGCTGATAAAGGGGGGCCTTTACCAGCGCTTTTTTTAAAAGCGCTGATAAAGGGTCGACTTCAAAAAAAAAATTAAAAATAATATATTAATATATAAATATATAAATATAGTTATATTGATATAAATATAATATATAATTTTTAAATATATTTTAGATAAGTATAAATATACATTTACACTTAATATACTTAATATATAAGATATTTAGTGAAAATGGCTTATAAAAAATTAATAAATATTTTTAATTAATAATTTTCTAATTATTATGGAGGAATAGTCATTTCATAACAATTTGAAGACTCAAAAAATCAAAAAATTAAAAAAAGACCCAAAATATGTTAAAAACACAACTCGAACTTCAAACGATCATAACTTTTAATCCGGGTGTCTGTTTGAGCTCTACCACATATCAAATCAAAGCCTACGATGAGCTCTACACCCTTATGATTGGGAAAACCCTGGTCAAGGTTTTTTTGAGTCCAAAAAAGTCCCAGAAGGCCTCCAAAACTGAGTTTTTAGTCGGGATACCCCGATTTTTTAACATTTTGTGGATTTCAACCCCGTTTAAGGGGGTATTATTGCCTTTTTTTGGTGAGGACTGAATTTTTTCCAAGGTATTACACTCATATTGATATTATTTATTTGAAAATTTATTGTTTTTTTATAATTAACTTCTATTTATAATCAAATATATAACAATATATACATATTTTTTTTATATATTCACACATAAAAAATTATTTTTTTAAATAAATAATTAAACATATTTACTTATAAAATATATTAGATTTATCTAAATAATAACTAATATCCATTTTATTTAAAATACCAATATATGAATATTTATATACCTATATATTAATCTAACTATATATATATATTAATATAACTACATATATATATTCATATTACTACAAATATATATATTAATATCACTATAAATATATATATTAATATAACTATATATATATATTAATATAACTATATATATATATATTAATATAAATATATATTACTATACATATAAATATAACTAAATATATATATAAATAAATAGATATATCATTAATAGGAGAACAAATCAATATAGGGGAGTGACAAAGGCTTTAGGCACGCAGGGGGGAGGTCTCGAGATCAAATCCGGGTGGAAGCAGGGACGCGCGCACATGGGTGAATCTGGGGGCTAGCGCTGATAAAGGGTGAGGGATAACGCTGATAAAGGGTGGAGGGGTGTGTGCGGGTGCTGGAGGGGGGCGAAAAAGCACTGTAAAAGCAGGGCTCAAGCGTTATAAAAGCCCCCCGATTGGCATGATTTTTTTAATTTTTTTAATTTTTTTAATTTTTTTTAATTTTTTAACCTTTATCAGCGCTTTTAAAAAAGCGCCGATAAAAGGGGTCCTTTATCAGCGCTAAAAAGAAAGCGCTGATAAAGGACCCTTTTATCAGCGCTACTTTTTAGCGCTGATAAAAGACCCCTTTTATCAGCACTTTTTTAGCGCTGATAAAAGGGGTTTTATCAGTGCTTTTCAGAGTGCTGATAAAGGGGACCCCCCCTTTATCTTCGTTGGCTTTAACAGCGCTTTTCTAGCACTATTAAAGGCCATTTTTAGCACCGATAAAAAGAGGTATTTGTAGTAGTGAATTCCAGAATGACCATTTCTTTCCAGGAGTCACTGGAAGGGATTCTTATAAAAACGATTCTGGTACCTAAATTTGTTCAGAGGTTTTTTGGTGTCTCTGAGAAGAGCTTGAACTATTTCAGCCTCAGATTGAAGGTTCCAGGCGCAGCGGAAGCTTGTGGGTGTATGTGACCACTTGGCCTTTTTTCATTATCAATGATCAATCCGGGATCAATACGATGATAAATGCCAGACTCCATAGATCGAATCACAGAAATAGAAAAAGAAGAATAATAGTCCCAGAACCACAAACTAGGATCGTCACAGGTTGATTATAATTAATTTAATTAATTGTCAAGAAGTACCTTTTACAACGTTCTTTCTTCATTGATATTTCTGATCACATTCTGATGTGATTCGTCGTTGCGTCGTAGAATCCAAGTGTAGACTTCCTCTAGTGGTGATCCACACGTGCACCAAGTATCTATGGATGTCACCAAAGGAGTATCCAGGTGCTAGCGTGGAGAAACCTTTTATTGCGTTGTCCACCTTAGATCACGTTGATCTGATGGAGGAGGATCTCTCTCAGTCTTGAGAGCATTCTTGGAGGAAGGAATTCTTTCGGCCTTGAGATAATTCTCCAAAATTGTTGCGTATAATGATTAAGGAAAAGTGTTGGCGTTGTGAGGATATTTATAATCGGGTTTGAGGTTATAGAGTTATGACAATAAATAAATGTGTTACACATTTTATTTATTTCATTAACTCTTATTCAAAACCCCCCATGTCGAATCATTAATTCCTTGACATGCACCCACGCTGATTATAATAAATATCATTTAATAAAACAATATTATTTCCTCAAAATCCCGACGGGAAAAACTATACGGTGTGTAATCATTAATACATAGTGTATACTTGTTTTTTCATAAAACTATACAGCATGTTATCATTAATACACTACGTGTACTTGTTTTTCATTTCCTTTCCAAAATGAAAACTACACGGCGTGTAATCATTAATACACGACGTGTATATCTTGTTTTCATTTTATTCTTCATCCATCATTAAACGATTTAGGATTCCTTGAATAATTATTAAACCACGTACGAGAATAATCTTTATTCTACTTGAGATACTTGGATACACTTAGTGTGTGACCCTCTAGGCCTCTTTCTCGTTGGCATTAGGTGGGCTTGCCTAAAGTCCAAGATTACTGTCTAGCAATGGGTCAAGGCACCCAAGAGAAAGAAGTTGATGCCACATTGATGTGTCACCTCATACGAACGCTTACCGTGTAATTTAATCCCTTTGTCTCAATATCTCATCAAGTAGGTTTCATGGCAGTTTCATAAACTTATATGCTTGATCTGTCATTCTTTGACTTCCAGAAATAAACTCACCATTACACCATGGCCATGGAATTTGGGTGACAGTTCTATTTCAATCAAAGGGCCCGAGATATCTACTTCCATAAATATGGAAGGGAAAAATCCTTCCTTGACTTATCCATTAACAACATGTCATTCGTGACGCACCCAACGTACCCTACTTCCCTCCAACTGTCTTCGTGACAGTTTTCGTCAGAAAATCTAAGTGTGCGAGTCATGACATGAGTTAATGATAATATTCCAGTATAAGGACCATTACTCACACTCATAGATAGAAATGTTCGATGACAACAAGACATGCAAAATTGCTACTAGAGGGTATGTTCTCATAATCTCCCATCTTGGAGATTACCAAGTGAAAACTCCACGAGAGAGAGTCTCATCTTCTTACAAGTACTCGCACATGATGGTCTGTATACTATGTGTCCTATCATAGTATGTCATCCAAACACATAACTTTATTTAAGAATATTGTTATAGCATTTCAAGTTTCTCATCATAGTGGGGATCTTCTATGACCTTATTAATGTAAGAAATATTCCAAGAAATTATTATATTATAGTCATGCAGAACAATGAACAATATATATAATAAGTGTACATTCATGTAATCAAAGTACAAACAGTTGGTTCTCAGGACACCAACTCTAACACAGACAAATTCTTCTTTTGCTTCTTCTCTCTTTCTTGTTTTTCAAACTCCTCATCACCCTTAAGCTTTAAAGATTTTGCATCAGTAGGGTCCAAGACAAAGATAGGCTCTCCTTCCTTCCTGTTCTTATTATCTTCTCTCCACTTAGAAACAACTTCATCCGAATAAGTCTTTTTCTTCTTATATTTTGGAGGTGCTGATTTGGTTTCCTGAACTGCATGAGTTTTTTCTTTATCTTCCAGTTATTTCTACTTTCTCTTCCTCTGAACATTCTTGTAAGTCTCTGATACTTCTATCTTCTTGGATAAGGCTTCAATCTCGCTTTCAAATAAATCATAAAATTCTCTGGATTTTCTGTTAAATCCAACCTTCATCCTTCTCAAGTTATCATCACTCAGCAACATAACCTTGAAATTCCTTGGCTTGGAGCTGCATGGGATTTTGAATGAATCTAGACAAAGGACAATGATCTTGGAAATAATAGCCAAATATATAATAATATGAGATTTATGGGTTCCATTTTTTATGTTGGAAATAGTCAGCAAGATATACTAGACCAAGTTAATTATCCTCAAGTTTACTAGAAAATCCAGAATGTAGATATCACTCTTCTCCAGGGCATCCTTATCACCTTTTCTCTGAATGAGAAATCCTTGAACCCATAATTCTAAGATTCCGAGGTTCATAGAGAGATGGTTTATTTTCGGTGTCTTCACCCCTGATAAGACAAGTCACTTTATGACCTTCTTCTTATCAAAACTTCTTGATATATCCGATATCTTGTGGGTGCAGAAATCATCTTCCCCCTCATACGAAATTCCTATAATTCTTGCAGCAAAACTAAAGGAAATGGAATAAGTTTTTCCACAACTCTTAAAATAAAACTTGTCTCTCCCACATTTGTTGAAAAATATTACATACTAATAAAATTCTACCAACAACTCCAGATAAACCAGATCTTGTGCCTTTGGTTTGGATACTCACAGACTCTCCCAACCATTCAACTTGATATTATTCAAAATGAGAGAATCATACTTGGAAAATAACTTCAGATCTATTAACCTATCTCTATAGATATGCCATTTATAAACTTCCTTAGCTGACGATATTTTCTTCTGTGGGGATGATTCCAAAGACATTCAGATTTGAGTAAACCAGAAAATTCAGAATGACCCTTAAGTAGAGCGACAAGTATTTGGCATGCAAGATCTTGAAAACCGATGTGGTACAACCATTAGGGGGGCCTTTATATAGGCATTGAGGTGACGGTTCATATTCCCATATTGATCCAATGGTTGAAACAAAATAAAAATGATCTGACGGTTGAGATGAAAACTAAAGAAGGATTTTGGTAGGTTTCGATCTTTTGAGGTTTTAAGGTAAAACAAATTCAGATTTAAGGAAAGTGAATCCAAAAAAATTTCTTAAAGCAAGATAAAAAAATACCAACAAGAAAGAAAAAAATATGAAAACCTAAGTAATAAAACATACCTTCGAGATTTCTAGGAAAACTGTCAGTAATGAGGAAAATTCTTCTTGAAGAACTTTAGATTCTGGAAAATTTTCTTAAAGAAAGAAAATTTTGGATTCCATAATTTTGGGTTCCAAAAAAAATTTGATTATGAAAAAAATTGAATACGAAAAATTTTGATTAACAAAGTAAATCTACTCCTTCTATGAAAAATTGCTTCTTAATGTAAGAAGATAGGTTTCAACAAAAAGTTAATATGGAAGATTACCTTACGGTGATCATTACTAACTTTTGTTTAATGTATTAAAATCTATCGGGGGGTAAGGATTTTTTAAAAATATCAGCAAGTTGATCTTGTGTTCTGATAAACTGAAGAATGATATCTCCTTTGAGTGTGTGATCCCTAAAAAAGTGATTCCTAATATCTATGTGTTTTTCATGGGAGTGATGTGAAGGGTTTTTTCTTAGGACAATGGAACTAGTATTATCACGCAATATCTGTGTTTTGGTAAAACTCATACCATAGTCTGTGAGTGTGTGTTGCATCCACAATACTTGAGCACAATAACTTCCAGCTGCTACATATTCATCTTCAGTAGTGGAGAGTTCTACTGAGTGCTGCTTTTTGAATGACCAAGAAACTAATGAATCTCCTAAGAAATGAAAAGTTCCAGATGTACTTTTCCTATCCAATTTTACATCCACCAAAATCAGCATCCGAAAAACTTTTTAAAACAAAATCATTTCCAGAAGTATAAAAGAGTCCTAAATCCATGGTTCCCTTTAAATAGTGAAAAAAATATTTTCACTGCCTTTAAATGAGATTCCTTAAGACTTGATTGATATCTTGAACATAAGCATACTGAAAACATTAAGTATGGACGACTAGCTATCAATTATAGTAAACTTCATATCATACCTCTAAATGATGTTTGATCAACTGGTTTCCCAGATTCATCATGATCAAGAGAATTTGAGGTACTAATTGGAGTACTTATACTTTTAGTGTTGTCATATCCATACTTTTTAAGAAGATATTTAATATACTTATGCTGATATATGTAAGTTCCTTCTAGTTTTTTGAGAAATTTTAAAACCTAGAAAAAATGTTAACTCACCCATCATACTCATTTCAAACTCATACTTCATTAGATTCGCAAACGAATCAGTTAAAGATTGCTTAGTTGAACCAAATATAATGTCATCAACATAAATTTGAACAATCAAAACATTTTTCTTATCTTTATTTATAAAAAGGGTTGGATCAAAATTTCCCTTAACACAATTGTTTTGTAGCAAAAATCCTATAAGTATATCATACCAGGCTCCAGGGGCTTGTTTAAGTCCATATAAAGCTTTAGTAAGTTTGAAAACATGTTCAAGATGTTTTATGTCTTCAAAACTAGGAGGTTGTTTAACATAAACTTTCTCTTGAACATATCCGTTAGGGAAATCACATTTTACATCCATTTGAAAAAGTTTGAAATTAAAGAATACTGCAAAGGCAAGTAAAATACGAATAGATTCAAGTCTAGTTCCTGGAGCATAGGTTTCTTTATAGTCTATTCATTCTTGTTGATTATAGACTTTAACAATTAATCTAGCTTTATTTCTTACAATGATTCCATTTTCATCACACTTATTTATAAACACCCATTTTACTCCAATAACAAAAGTTTCCTTAGGTATTTCAACCATGGTCCAAACATTGTTCCTTTCAAATTCATTTAACTCATCTTTCATGTCTTTTATCCAATCATCATCACCTAAAGATTCATCAATGATTTTTGGTTATAACTGGGAAAGGAATGATAGATGTTATACTTCATTTCTTAAGGAACTTCTAGTCCTTACAGGTTGATTTACATCACCAATGATACTATCACTGGGATGATTCTTCAAAAACAACTGATTTGAGTTTTGTAAAACTTATTCATCAACATATGATAGGAAATATTCAGGGGTAAATGCTTCAAAAATATTTTCTTGAACATTTTCCTTATCAAAAGGATCTTCTATCAAGGGTTGATAATTTTTTTTGAAAACATATCTGAAGATGTAGGTTGGGGTTGTTTAAAAACAAAAGGATCAGTTTCATAAAATTTAACATGTACTGTTTCTTCAACAGTACAAGTATTTTTATTAAAAACACTATAAGCCTTAGAAGTTGTGGAGTAGCCTAGGAAAATTCCTTCATCAGATTTGGGTGTGAATTTATGTAAATTATCAATAGTATTCAGAATGAATACTTTGAAACCAAATACCTTGAAGTAGGAAAGTATAGATTTTCTACCATTCCAAAATTCGTAAGGGGTTTTGTTAAGAAAAGGTCTAATCAAAACTTGATTTATAGTATAACAAGGAGTACTTACAGCTTCAGCCCAAAAGTGTTTACCTATAGAATATTCATTCAACATGGTTCTAGTTATTTCTTGAAGGATCTGATTTATTATTTCAACAACACCATTCTGCTGAGGAGTTCTTGGAGCTGAGAAGTTATGAGTAATGCCTTTTTACTATAAAAAGTTTCAAAATCAGAATTTTGAAATTATCCTCCATGATCACTATGAATAGTTATCAATGGAAGGTTTTTCTCATTTTTAACTTGGGCTCTAAAAATTTTGAAATAAGAAAAAGCTTCAGACTTCTTTGTTAGAAAATAAACCCACATAAATCTAGTGTAATCATCAACTAAGACAAATACATAATATTTTCCTCCAATACTTCCAGTTTTTTTGGACCGAAAAGATCCATATGCACTAACTATAATGCATCAGATGTTGTGACTTCACCAATTTATTTAAAACTTGATTTATGTTTCTTACCATATTTTTATTTTATACATGTATATATATTATTTTCTTCATATAGGTATCTATTTTTATGTTTTTCAGAGAAGTTTATATATATATATATTAATTGATTCCACATCAATATAAAGGTTCACAATATTTAGAGATTAGTATATTTTATAAGTTATTTTTTTAAGTTTAGCAGGGTAGTTCATATCTGTCACATGTCAAATAGAATCTTCCTACATTTCAAAGAAGATGAAGTTTGAGAAGATAGTATAACTCTTCCATCCAGGTAATTCATCATGATTAATCTACCATTAATTACACTTTCAATTTAAAAGAAACTTACATATTTCATACTAGCATTCAAAATATTATTTGTTTTCCATTGTTCTCTATCAAATAATTATCTATTTTTATTTTTATATTCTATGATTGTTTAATGGTTGTTATGTTGGAATTTATCAAAACATGTTGGGTGGTTAAACTAGATAGAGGTACTTTTGGCCCACCATGCACTAGATTGAAGTTTACTAAATACTTGATGTGTACTTTAGACAAAATAGTTTATATATTTTACTCTCATTTAAGAGTGTGTTTAGTTTCTACATAGCCATGGACATTTCATTTCATAAATGTATAGATTCATATGAACCATTTAAAGTTTTATAGATTTTATTAATCAGAATTTACATAAAGTTTTTCACAATTCAATAAACATTTGCAGAACACAGATTCTATAATTTACTATCATTTAAGAGTGTGTTTAGTTTCCATATAACATGAACATCTCGTTTCCAGATCATGTATTTTACAAAAATTCATATTTTTAAAGGTTTATATTTTTTTACTAGTTCATATATTTTTACAGGTTTATATTTATGTCCTATTTTTTCATAATTTTTTCATATAGGTGCACATTTTTTTATACTACTTCATATTTTTATTTCATACATGTATATATAGTATTTTATTCATACAAGAATCTATTTTTTATGTTCAGCAGAGCATTTCATATATTTTTTTAATTGATTCCACATCAATATAAAGGTTCATACTCTAGAGATTAATATCTTTTATAAGTGAAAACTTGTTAAGTTTAGAATGATAGTTCGTATTTGTCACAGGTCAAATAGTATCTTCCTGCATTTCAAAGAAGATGAAGTCTAAGAAGATGGACTGACTCTTCCATCCAGGTAATACATCATGATATACCATTAATTACACTTTCATATTAAAATAACCTTACATATTTCATACTGAGCATTCAAAATATTATTTATTTTCCACTATTCTCTATCAAACAATTGATTGTTTTTATTTTGATGTTCAATTATTTTTTAATGTTTATTTAGTTGGAATTTAGAAAAATAGGCTAGGTGATTACTACACAGAGTTACTTTTGACCCACTATGCACTAGATTGAAGTTTTCTAAATACTTGATGTGTACGTTAGAAAACATAGTTTATATAATTTACTATCATTTAAGAGTATGTTTAGTTTATATATATCCATGGACATTTTGTTTCAGAAATGTACAGATTCATACGAACCATTTAAAGTTGTATAGATTTTATTAATCAAAATTTACATAAAGATTCACATGATTCAATAAACATGCGTACAACATAGATTATATAATTTACTATCATTTAAGAGTGTGTTTAGTTTCCATACATCCATGGAGATTTCGTATCTGGATCATGTATTTTACAAGATTTCATATTTTTTATATGTTTATATTTTTTTACTGCTTCATATGTTTTTACAAGTTCATATTTATGTCAAGTTGTTCATAATTTTTTCATACAGGTGCACATTTTTTTATACTGCTTCATATTTTTATTTCATAAAGGTATATATATTATTTTCTTCGTACATGTATATATTTTTTATTTTTAGCAGAGCAGTTCATATATATATTTTAATTGATTCTGCATCAATATAATGGTTCATACTCTTTAGAGGTTAATATCTTTTATAAGTGAAAATATGTTAAGTTTAGTAGGGTAGTTCATGTTTGTCACATGTCAAATAGGATCCTCCTGCATTTCAAAGAAGATGAAGTATGAGAAGATAGACTGGCTCTACCATCCAGGTAATGCATCATAATTAATCTACCATTAATTACACTTTCATATTAAAATCACCTAAAATATTTCATATAGAGAATTCAAAATATTATTTTTTCCATGGTTCTCTAGAAAATAGTTACTGTTTTTATTTTGATGTGATATGGATTTTTAATGGCTATTTTATTGGAATTTAGCAAAACATGCTGGGTAATTAAACAGGAAAGAGGTACTTTTGACCAACTATTCACTAGATTGAAGTTTACTAAATACTTAAGTTAGAAAACATAGTTTATATAATTTACTATCATTTAAGAGTGTTCAGTTTCCGCATATCCATGGACATTTTATTTCAAAAATGTATAGATTCATACAAACCATTTAAAGTTTTATAGATTTTATTAATCAGAATTTACATAAAGATTTGCACAATCCAATAAATATTTGTATAGATTTAACAAAATATTCATGAATGTACACATTTATCAAATTGTATATATTACTACATCTGTAAGAATGTTAACTTTTCATATTGTGATCCAATGTTCATTTAAAAAATGTATAGATTCATACTATTCATTTTTTAGTTTGTATAGAATTTATTGATCTTCTTTTGAGTACAGATTTGTACAATTGATTAAATTATTGTACAATTTTAATGAATTACTTAGATTGGTACATCTTTAAGGATTTTATGTACAAAATGGGATGCAATGTGCATAGTTTACTACATCTATAAGGATTTAATGTACAAATCCATACATTTTGAATAGATTTGTTGTTCAGATTCATTCAATTTTCATTGTATGGATTTCAATATATACATAATTTACATAAAAATTTATACAATTCATTAAACATTTGTACATATTTAACAAAAATATTCATGAATGTACACATTTATCAAATTGTATATATTACTACATTTATAAGAGTGTTAACTTTCAATATTGTTATCTAATGTTAATTTAAAAAATGTACAAATTCATGTTATTCATTTTTTTGTATAGAATTTATTAATCTACTTTTAAGTAAAGATTTGTACACTTCATTAAAGTATTGTACAGTTTTAAAGTGTTATTATAATGAATTGTGTTATGCACATTATAAGATACTACTATTCTTATTTTGGTTTTATTTATTTATATGATATTTTTATGAATGGTTTTGTGTGACTCTTCATGCTTTGTTTATGCAGTGTTTTATTTTTTAATGCGACCTTTGGACATCAGATTATTTGTCCATCTTTGGTTACTACAATGGGTGTGACTCCAACAATATTGGGTAATAGTTTTTCAAAAATGAAACTTTATTCATAATTTGGTTTGAGACCTAAATTGCTGGAAGTATTTTAGTTTAACTCCTGTTTTGGGAATATAATCACCTCTCAAGCAAGGGACGAAGTTCTTAGACTATGTATTAATACATTAATCACATTATTTATGAAACCCACATGCACACAAACTAGGGTATCAGTTTTCAATTATTTTTTCCCTTTTATCATTATCAATACATATAGTATTTCCTCACCTATTTAACTAATAAATATAATACAATTTATAATAAATAATAGATGTGTTAAGATTCTATATCTTAGAAATAATTCTCATGAAAAATGTCTTTCTACTACATCCCGTGAAAGTGACTTATTCAACAAAATAATTCTAATATAGTTTACAATAAATAACAAATGTATTTCAGAAATAATTCTTATGAAAAATGTTTTGCTATTATGTCCTGTGCAACTTCACGGGGATGAATACTAGTTAGGAATACAATTAATAGAATTTAATGATCTGAGACCAATAGATGAACCTGTTATACATGATAAAATTTAAATAGGTACATAATTAAAATATATCTAAAAAATGATTTAAAATTTTAATAAATTCAATCTTAAAGGAAAGGAATTGAGGTCAAACCTAAAAGTATGTCATATTTTTTTTCATAGATAGATTCCTTGGAGTAGACATTTTGATTGGTAGACATTTGTGGAATCTTTGTTATGGTATCAGGATGATATTGTAAAGAGAATTTGTGGATAGAAGTTAAGGAATTTTTATGGGATTGGAAAAGAAAACACAACATAAACAGTAAAAGTAATTTATTTGAACTAAAAAAACATTTATGGAGTTTTTTTAAAGATAATTAATAAAATATGTGTAGACGGTATTTATTAGGATAATAGGTGAAATTTATTTTCCAGGTAACTACATCCAGATTATGGGAATTGAAAATATATGAACTATATGATAACTATGTGCACAACAGGAGTATACGTAAGACATACAAAGTATGCAAAAAATGATAAAATAGTATGATAAGTTTGTTTACGCAATGTTTAATGTTGAAAAATGCATACATATTTTGAACAAATTAAATGGGATAACTTTAAATTCATCGAGTGAATGAAGTTACCTCAATGGCGCAAACACAAAGTATAAATGAAATTATTTAATCAAGGCGTAGAATTCAGAATCTGTTGAAGAACCAATTCAAGAGTGTAAGATCTAAAGAAATGAACCTGTTGAAAAACCAATTATTATTGGAAAAGAATATAAATCGAGAATAAAGTAAATAGGAAAAATATCAGTTCAATGTTGGAACATAACTTACCTTAATGTGGCAAAAGAAAAGTAGTTTAATCAAGTCAAATAATATTGAATTCATTGAAGAAGCAATTGAAGAGAGTGCAAGATGTGAACCATCAAATTATGGCATAAATTTTAGGATAAATTGAAACTTAAAAATACAATTATATAAACCAGTAGTCCAAACATAAATCTTAACAGGACATACAGTAAGTAAAGAGTACACCTTTATGTATGTATTGTATAAGGTGAAAATAATTTAAAGTGTGATTATGTTAGATTGGAGATGAATTACATGAAAACTGCAACCACATTTTGAAGAGAACTTACCTGTGATGCATTCAATGAATATTTTGACTGTTGAAAAGAGGAATGAATAGATTTTAACCTATCAATAGTAGTGGTATGACCTAATAGTTAGATATGATGCAAAGGAATGGCCTGAGAAGCATGACTCGGTTGGTAATCAAGGATACCCACATAATTTAGGGTTTATTCACTACATCCAGATTATGGGACTTGAAAATATATGAACTCTATGATAGCTATGTGCACAACATGAGTATAAATAAGACATAAAAATAAATCACAAAAATGATAGAATAGTATGATAAGTTTTTTTATGCAATGTTTAATGTTGGAAAATAAATACAAATTTTGAACAAATTAAATAGGACAACTTTAAATTCATTTAGTGAATAAAGTTACCTCAATGACACAAACACTAACTATAAATGCAATTGTTTAATCAAGGTGAATAATATAGAATCTATTGAAGAACTTATTAAAGTATGTAAGATCTAAATGGTTTAATATTTTTAACAACCAATTATTGTTGGAAAAGTATAGAAATCATGAAGAAAGTAAATAGGAAAACTGTCAGTTTAAGGTTGGAACATAACTTACCTTAATGTGGAAAAAGAAAAGTAGTTTAATCAAGTCAAATAATAGTGAATTAATTGAAGAAGCAATTGAAGAGAGTGCAAGTTGTGAGCCATCAAATTATGGCATAAATATTAGGATAAATTAAAACTTAAAAAGACAATTACATAAACCAATAGTCCAAATGTAACACCCTGACCCCAGTTGCCCAGAGCCAGTGCATTATTTCATTACATTGGCATGCTTATAATAAATTAATAGCCTAAAGGACCGAGTGGTTTAGTAGTTTTGGAAAACTAGATACATACATAGGTTCAATATTACAACTTGAAAATAAATACAACATATAATTTTTATTTGGAACATCCACAACTCTATGTTTATCCCAGCTGGTCATTCATAATAAACTTCTTCATGTCCTGAGAAAATGAAACATAAGAAAGGGGTGAGCTCAGATGCTCAGTAAGGGTAAACAATACAGTGAAATATATCATAAACATAAACATTAGGCATGATGAATAACTAAAAACACATGCCTTTATAAATAAACTTGAAAACATTATGGTAGGAATAAGAGCTAAATAAATAATTCCATAATAAAGCATAATCATGGGTATTCTACTAGTAGAATAACCACACGAACTTTCAATTACTATTTTCATAAAGGTGGAATTCATAAAGCGGGACATCATAACCATACCATCAAGGCCTTATGCCAATACCATAAATATCCATTTTTTCAAGGCCTTGTGCCAAGATCATAGTTTGTCTCATGAGACCTACCGATGCATTGAGGGGATATAATGAGCCCCACCTGAAAATTACTAAGTCTAATTCATTCCTCTTATGAATGGGGATAAACATAAACTAAATATACATTCATATTTAAACTAACATATTAAATGTAAATAACTTTCCCCATATATTAAACATAAACACTAACCATTCGAAGTAAATTGGTGAATGGTATCAAGATAGAACATTCACATTCAAACTAATCAAACCCTTCAACAAAATATTGTAGATGATATAATAAGATATAAAACTCTATGAAATACAAGATTCATCAAATTATTTTTACATAAATAAAGATACTTTTAAATGAGACCATTGAAAAATTCATGAGGAAATAATCCTTAAACATTCCAAAGTGTCCCATAAAACCTTGAAACATTCAAATCATAATCCCTTATAATATCATGATAATAAGGATACTCTTGATATGATATACCAAGGGGAATTACATACACCACATTCAAGTAATAAGTGGTGAATAAGGAATATATCTCATAAAAGTTAAAGTGAGGTGAGAAAAATCTATTTTACTTTTAAAGAAGAGTTCTTTTGGAAAATCATTTGTATTTCTCATAAATATGGTTTTAAACATATATATCCCATAAAATAAAGGTTAATTACATTGGGATTACACTTGAGTCATAAATTACGTCTCACTGAAGTGAAAACATGTAAAAAAGTGTTTTTAAAGAAGCTTTAGAATTAAAACTTTTTAGTGCTGTTTAAGGAATTCATTAAAGAGATTTTAAATCGCAAAGACATGTTTGCTTTCATAAAACCAGAAATGAACCAAAATAGATTTTTCATGTTAAAATGTGTCATTTTAGAAAGATAAATCTGTCTTAAAATAGATTATAGAGTGAACTTCAAAATAGGTAAGAATTCAAGAAGTTCCTTGAATGGGGCTTGCATTTTGGAAGAATTTTTGAAAGATTATTCTAAATCATGTAAATCCCCATAAAATAAAGAAAGATTATGATTGGTAAACATATATATAACATTTTAAAAACAAATATGAGGATTACATAATAATAAATAATAATTTCATTGAGTTTAATAGAGAATAAGAGCAACCCGAATGAAAATGGAGGTTCAGGTAGACAATACTTACAACTTTGTAATCAATTAAATAGTATGCCCCAAAATTAATAATCATAAAATGATACATTTAATATCATGAAAATAAATAGATTAATTATATTAAACATCAATGAGAATTATACATACACCATACACAATTAATAGTAGTGAATATAGAATATCTCACAAAAATGGAAGTGAGATGAAGAAACCCTTACCTTAAGTCCGAAGGTGTTATCCACTTGATCTTAATGACCTGAATAATCAAATTTAGGTTCATTAATTAATAATTCCAGAATATAATATTCATTTAATTTATTTATTATAACCTTATAAAGTTCATTCACGACCTTTTTTATGGGTTAAGAGGTTCAATTTCATTGTTCGGATCCGTTTGTTTCATGATCGGTATACTTATATACGTGAATGAATAATTGTGTAAAATGAGGATGGTTGTCTAGAATTGAAGTTATATGTTATTATTGAAAATACAGAAGGTTAAATGGTTGTAAATTTCATTTGGTTACTTGGAGTCAAGATGAATCATTATACAAATTATTTAATGATAACTATTTGGGTTAATTGGCAGTTTTTGAACACAACGAACTCATTTTGCTTTATAAATAAAAACCATGTGTAAAAAAATATTCTAGAAACATAGATGAGACATAATACATATATTATAGTCTATTTAAACAATAATAATGGTTTCATGGCCAGAATTTAAGACAATAATAGAAATTGAAAACTCATCGTCTTTGAATGTGGTAAATTAGCACATCTCGGATAATGTTTTTTACTACTAGCATAAAAGAAGGGTAAATGAGAGATGATAATAAATTATTCCATAACCATAACAAAATTATAGTAAATTTAAGGTACTGGAGTTTTCATAACATTTTGATGAGGAGAGGTGAGGATAGAAAAGAAAACAAAGGAACTTGAAAAGAAAGTAAAAGAAATGAAAAGAGGAATTTACCACTTGAATTAATCTTCCTTGAGAGTCTCTTTAAGGGAAATGATTTGGTATTTTTATGATACCAAGGGCCGATGGATGTTGGGGAGGATCTTGGTAGGATATTTTAGTAGAATTTAGAAAAGTCACAAGGCTTTGGAGGAGTGAAGAGAAGAGGGAGTGAGGGGGGGTTTTTTATAGTGGAGGAGAGGAGTAATTTTTGAATATCTTAATCATTATTTTATTATTTTGCTCAAGACCAGAAATATTATTGATTATTATGACCCAAAATAGTAACATGTTCATGTAAGTTTGAAAAACGTGGTCTTAAATCATCCTTAAATCACCTATAACTCAATAAATCATGTATTTAGTATTTATCGTAAATTATCGTATTTTACTATACACCTAAAATTGAAGTATTTTAGAAAAATCCCAAAAAATCACCATAAATATTTTTTGACATGTAGAATCCAAAAAATAATTCCATTTTATCAAAATAATTTTCTAAATAATTGAAATTTAATTTTTAAACAAAATCATTATTTAATTGAAAATACAGATTTTAAATTTAAAACTGATTTTGTAATACTTTCAAAAATTAACCCAGACCTCATAAAATGATCCCAAAATAATTGGAAAAAAATATTTATTTAGGAACATATTTTAAGAAAATTAATTTTAAATACATTTATTAATTTAAATATGTAATTAAATATTTATTACTCACAAAAATACCAATACTTAATCAATAATTTATAAAATGTTCACTTTCATTTATAATGTGCCAAAATTTTATTTATACATCCATGGGTGAGGTTAATATTCATAAGGGTATATTACTATTCATAAGGGTAAATTACTATTCACAAGGTAAGTTACTATTCACCAAAAATTAAGTTGATTCTATGAGACTCCAAACATCACCCTGAACACAACTATGTATGTTAGATTTTTGAAATTCAATACACAAAATTAAAAAATTATGTTCATTGACTAGGTTATAAAAAAGTGTTGTTTTGTAGAGACTCAATGTTTCATGCATTAAATATTAAATTTATTTTCAAATCCTTGGGGTGTTACATTTTCCCCTCCTTACAGAAATTTCATCCTTGAAATTTGAAATTGAACTTCAAAAGTTAATGGTTGACACTTGAAAATTCCCTTGTGGGAAACCCATATCAGAAATATGGTTAAAATATCATCTTAATAATAAGGAAAGGGAAATTCATCAGTTACTACAAAACTACACATTCTAATTGGACAACATTGTCATGAAAGAATAATCAATTCATCATGTTCTGATGGAAAATGATAGAGAACATGCCCGGATGAATGATAATTACCACAAAACCATAAACCAAAGTTATGAAAAATTTAATTGATATCATGAAAAAATATGATAATAGGATAATTTTTTTATTTAAGACTCTTTCACTAGAGTTGAGTAATTATTCCACTCTTATAAGAGTAAAAATATACATTTCTATTTCATAAACACAACCTTATCCTTTGTTTGTGCCTTGTACTATCTATACTTCATCTCTTAGCACATGTTTCATCATGCGGTGACATTAAACTCTAAAACCTCATACAATGATCAACTTAAACCATTTCATAAATGGTTTAACTTTCCAAAATATCATGATCTAATACATTAGAATCATTCTCATATCCATCCTTGTTAGATCCATGTACAAAGGGTCCTTGGAAATCCTCATTTTGTTTAGAACTCTATAATTTATTCCACTCAAAGCATCTACTACTTTATTTTCCTTTAATCAACATGAAGCAACCCTAAATTTTCACATTCCAAACATGTGAATACACTACTAAAAATAAGACAATTAGCGACCGCCATTGGCGGTCGCTAAAGGTCTTTAGCGGCCGCGCAGCGACCGCCATTGGCGGTCGCTGTTGCCCCGTCGCTAGAGGGCTTTAGCGACCGCCAATGGCGGTCGCTATAGAAGGCCGTCAGTTCGGCCTTCAGCGACCGCTTGGCGGTCGCTGAAGGCCCCCTGCCGGGCACCCTATAGCGACCGCCAATGGCGGTCGCTATAGTGGGCCGGCATGGCACCCTATAGCGACCGCCTATGGCGGTCGCTATTCAAAAAAAAAAAATTTTTTAAAATTTTTTTTATTGAATTCAATATAAATATATATATATATTTATGTAAAAATATTCATATATATACTATTAAATACAATATTTTAAATATATATATATATATATATATATATATATTATATATTTGAAATGTTTTAATACATATTTAATACATATATAATATCAAATCATTGTGTTATAATAATTTAAATATTCTCTATATAATATATTTTAAATATTATATATATATAATATATTTCAGGTCGTTCGGAGCACGTTTGCTCCGAATCGGACCGCCGCACGCCGTTTTGTTTCCGGCCGCCGCGGTCACACGGCACCTCCGAATGAGGTGCCGTCTGGCCGACCATTTCACAATTCACGCCCCGGATGTTGTCGTCCGGTTTCGTGGCATTCGGAGGTCGTTCGGGTGGTTTTGACCCCCCAACGCGCCCTTTCAGCGCGCGCCGCGCTGCTGAATACGGCACAATCGGACGTGCCGCGCGAACCGCACGTCCGATGGACGTGCGGCCTCCTCCTGCATCTCAGGAATAATATTTCTATCGTTCCCGTGCGGTTTCAGGTCGTTCGGAGCACGTTTGCTCCGAATCGGACCGCCGCACGCCGTTTTGGTGTTTAATGGCGCCGGAAACGCGTTTCCGGCCGCCGCGGTCACACGGCACCTCCGAATGAGGTGCCGTCTGGCCGACCATTTCACAATTCACGCCCCGGATGTTGTCGTACGGTTTCGTGGCCTTCGGAGGTCGTTCGGGTGGTTTTGACCCCCCAACGCGCCATTTCAGCGCGCGCCGCGCTGCTGAAAACGGCACAATCGGACGTGCCGCGCGAACCGCACGTCCGATGGACGTGCGGCCTCCTCCTGCATCTCAGGAATAATATTTCTATCGTTCCCGTGCGGTTTCAGGTCGTTCGGAACACGTTTGCTCCGAATCGGACCGCCGCACGCCGTTTTGGTGTTTAATGGCGCCGGAAACGCGTTTCCGGCCGACACGGTCACACGGCACCTCCGAATGAGGTGCCGTCTGGCCGACCATTTCACAATTCACGCCCCGGATGTTGTCGTACGGTTTCGTGGCATTCGGAGGTCGTTCGGGTGGTTTTGACCCCCCAACGTGCCATTTCAGCGCGCGCCGCGCTGCTGAAAACGGCACAATCGGACGTGCCGCGCGAACCGCACGTCCGATGGACGTGCGGCCTCCTCCTGCATCTCAGGAATAATATTTCTATCGTTCCCGTGCGGTTTCAGGTCGTTCGGAGCACGTTTGCTCCGAATCGGACCGCCGCACGCCGTTTTGGTGTTTAATGGCGCCGGAAACGCGTTTCCGGCCGCCGCGGTCACACGGCACCTCCGAATGAGGTGCCGTCTGGCCGACCATTTCACAATTCACGCCCCGGATGTTGTCGTACGGTTTCGTGGCATTCGGAGGTCGTTCGGGTGGTTTTGACCCCCCAACGCACCATTTCAGCGCGCGCCGCGCTGCTGAAAACGGCACAATCGGACGTGCCGCGTGAACCGCACGTCCGATGGACGTGCGGCCTCCTCCTGCATCTCAGGAATAATATTTCTATCGTTCCCGTGCGGTTTCAGGTCGTTCGGAGCACGTTTGCTCCGAATCGGACCGCCGCACGCCGTTTTGGTGTTTAATGGCGCCGGAAACGCGTTTCCGGCCGCCGCGGTCACACGGCACCTCCGAATGAGGTGCCGTCTGGCCGACCATTTCACAATTCACGCACCGGATGTTGTCGTACGGTTTCGTGGCATTCGGAGGTCGTTCGGGTGGTTTTGACCCCCCAACGCGCCATTTCAGCGCGCGCCGCGCTGCTGAAAACGGCACAATCGGACGTGCCGCGCGAACCGCACGTCCGATGGACGTGCGGCCTCCTCCTGCATCTCAGGAATAATATTTCTATCGTTCCCGTGCGGTTTCAGGTCGTTCGGAGCACGTTTGCTCCGAATCGGACCGCCGCACGCCGTTTTGGTGTTTAATGGCGCCGGAAACGCGTTTCCGGCCGCCGCGGTCACACGGCACCTCCGAATGAGGTGCCGTCTGGCCGACCATTTCACAATTCACGCACCGGATGTTGTCGTGCGGTTTCAGGTCGTTCGGAGGTCGTTCGGGTGGTTTTGACCCCCCAACGCGCCATTTCAGCGCGCGCCGCGCTGCTGAAAACGGCACAATCGGACGTGCCGCGCGAACCGCACGTCCGATGGACGTGCGGCCTCCTCCTGCATCTCAGGAATAATATTTCTATCGTTCCCGTGCGGTTTCAGGTCGTTCGGAGCACGTTTGCTCCGAACGGGACCGCCGCACGCCGTTTTGGTGTTTAATGGCGCCGGAAACGCGTTTCCGGCCGCCGCGGTCACACGGCACCTCCGAATGAGGTGCCGTCTGGCCGACCATTTCACAATTCACGCACCGGATGTTGTCGTACGGTTTCGTGGCATTCGGAGGTCGTTCGGGTGGTTTTGACCCCCCAACGCGCCATTTCAGCGCGCGCCGCGCTGCTGAAAACGGCACAATCGGACGTGCCGCGCGAACCGCACGTCCGATGGACGTGCGGCCTCCTCCTGCATCTCAGGAATAATATTTCTATCGTTCCCGTGCGGTTTCAGGTCGTTCGGAGCACGTTTGCTCCGAATCGGACCGCCGCACGCCGTTTTGGTGTTTAATGGCGCCGGAAACGCGTTTCCGGCCGCCGCGGTCACACGGCACCTCCGAATGAGGTGCCGTCTGGCCGACCATTTCACAATTCACGCCCCGGATGTTGTCGTACGGTTTCGTGGCATTCGGAGGTCGTTCGGGTGGTTTTGACCCCCCAACGCGCCATTTCAGCGCGCGCCGCGCTGCTGAAAACGGCACAATCGGACGTGCCGCGCGAACCGCACGTCCGATGGACGTGCGGCCTCCTCCTGCATCTCAGGAATAATATTTCTATCGTTCCCGTGCGGTTTCAGGTCGTTCGGAACACGTTTGCTCCGAATCGGACCGCCGCACGCCGTTTTGGTGTTTAATGGCGCCGGAAACGCGTTTCCGGCCGCCACGGTCACACGGCACCTCCGAATGAGGTGCCGTCTGGCCGACCATTTCACAATTCACGCACCGGATGTTGTCGTACGGTTTCGTGGCATTCGGAGGTCGTTCGGGTGGTTTTGACCCCCCAACGCGCCATTTCAGCGCGCGCCGCGCTGCTGAAAACGGCACAATCGGACGTGCCGCGCGAACCGCACGTCCGATGGACGTGCGGCCTCCTCCTGCATCTCAGGAATAATATTTCTATCGTTCCCGTGCGGTTTCAGGTCGTTCGGAGCACGTTTGCTCCGAATCGGACCGCCGCACGCCGTTTTGGTGTTTAATGGCGCCGGAAACGCGTTTCCGGCCGCCGCGGTCACACGGCACCTCCGAATGAGGTTCCGTCTGGCCTACCATTTCACAATTCACGCCCCGGATGTTGTCGTACGGTTTCGTGGCATTCGGAGGTCGTTCGGGTGGTTTTGACCCCCCAACGCGCCATTTCAGCGCGCGCCGCGCTGCTGAAAACGGCACAATCGGACGTGCCGCGCGAACCGCACGTCCGATGGACGTGCGGCCTCCTCCTGCATCTCAGGAATAATATTTCTATCGTTCCCGTGCGGTTTCAGGTCGTTCGGAGCACGTTTGCTCCGAACGGGACCGCCGCACGCCGTTTTGGTGTTTAATGGCGCCGGAAACGCGTTTCCGGCCGCCGCGGTCACACGGCACCTCCGAATGAGGTGCCGTCTGGCCGACCATTTCACAATTCACGCACCGGATGTTGTCGTACGGTTTCGTGGCATTCGGAGGTCGTTCGGGTGGTTTTGACCCCCCAACGCGCCATTTCAGCGCGCGCCGCGCTGCTGAAAACGGCACAATCGGACGTGCCGCGCGAACCGCACTTCCGATGGACGTGCGGCCTCCTCCTGCATCTCAGGAATAATATTTCTATCGTTCCCGTGCGGTTTCAGGTCGTTCGGAGCACGTTTGCTCCGAATCGGACCGCCGCACGCCGTTTTGGTGTTTAATGGCGCCGGAAACGCGTTTCCGGCCGCCGCGGTCACACGGCACCTCCGAATGAGGTTCCGTCTGGCCGACCATTTCACAATTCACGCCCCGGATGTTGTCGTACGGTTTCGTGGCATTCGGAGGTCGTTCGGGTGGTTTTGACCCCCCAACGCGCCATTTCAGCGCGCGCCGCGCTGCTGAAAACGGCACAATCGGACGTGCCGCGCGAACCGCACGTCCGATGGACGTGCGGCCTCCTCCTGCATCTCAGGAATAATATTTCTATCGTTCCCGTGCGGTTTCAGGTCGTTCGGAGCACGTTTGCTCCGAACGGGACCGCCGCACGCCGTTTTGGTGTTTAATGGCGCCGGAAACGCGTTTCCGGCCGCCGCGGTCACACGGCACCTCCGAATGAGGTGCCGTCTGGCCGACCATTTCACAATTCACGCACCGGATGTTGTCGTACGGTTTCGTGGCATTCTGAGGTCGTTCGGGTGGTTTTGACCCCCCAACGCGCCATTTCAGCGCGCGCCGCGCTGCTGAAAACGGCACAATCGGACGTGCCGCGCGAACCGCACGTCCGATGGACGTGCGGCCTCCTCCTGCATCTCAGGAATAATATTTCTATCGTTCCCGTGCGGTTTCAGGTCGTTCGGAGCACGTTTGCTCCGAACGGGACCGCCGCACGCCGTTTTGGTGTTTAATGGCGCCGGAAACGCGTTTCCGGCCGCCGCGGTCACACGGCACCTCCGAATGAGGTGCCGTCTGGCCGACCATTTCACAATTCACGCCCCGGATGTTGTCGTACGGTTTCGTGGCATTCGGAGGTCGTTCGGGTGGTTTTGACCCCCCAACGCGCCATTTCAGCGCGCGCCGCGCTGCTGAAAACGGCACAATCGGACGTGCCGCGCGAACCGCACGTCCGATGGACGTGCGGCCTCCTCCTGCATCTCAGGAATAATATTTCTATCGTTCCCGTGCGGTTTCAGGTCGTTCGGAACACGTTTGCTCCTGCTTATCTAATTTTGTTTCAACATCCGTAAGATATTCTGCACAAAAGGTAGTACACTCATCCATCAAATAACCATTGGCTATTGATGCCTCTGGACGAGCTCTGTTGCGTACAAATCTTTTCAATGTACTCAAATACCGTTCAATAGGATACATCCACCTGAATTGCACTGGACCAGCAGCCATTACTTCATCAGTTAGGTGCACTGTCAAGTGGACCATAACATCGAAAAATGAGGGGGGGAAAAGTTTCTCAAAGTGACAAAGCGTAAGTACAATTCGGTCCTGCAAACTTTTTAAATCACTCATTCGTTGATTTCTTAAACAAAGCTGTCTAAAAAAATTACTCATCTCAATCAAGGGCTGAACAACATTGGGGGATAAACAATCACAAATTGCGATTGGAATCAACTGCTGAAGTAATATGTGATTGTCATGACTTTTCAACCCTTGCAATGTCTTGCTCGTCAGATTCACACACTTTGAAATATTAGAAGAGTAACCATCAGGCACCTTGACCATCTTCAAAATGGAAAGAAATGTCTTTTTCTCCTCTGTAGTCATCGAATACTGTGCAGCAGGCATATATGCCTTGTTTCCCTCAGCTAACTGTAAATGCAACTGTTTCCTTAAACCCATTTCTTCCAAATCACGGCGTGCATTAACATGGTCCTTTGACTTTCCACTGACACCTAAAATGGTCCACAATATGTTATCACAAACATTTTTTTCAATGTGCATGACATCCAAATTATGCCTCAACATGTTAGTTTTCCAATACGGAAGACTATAAAAAATACTTTTCTTTTTCCAATTGTGACTGCGCTGCCTACCCGCAGCACGAATATTACGTACTGGAGGAGCCACCAAATCCTGAATTTCATATACCGTGCGAATGTTTTCTTCCTCAATCTGCGATAACATTTCGACTCCTGTCATGATCTTTGGTGCTGGGCTGAACTCTCTAGAACCATCAAATGCCACTCTGTCCTTTCTGAACCTGTGCTGGGGAGGGAGAAAACGCCTGTGACCCATGTACGCCCATTTTTTGGAATGTTTAAGCCATACAGATTTTTTACTTTTATTGCAACAAGGGCAAGCAAATTCCCCTTTCGTACTCCAGCCTGATAAATTTGCATAAGCTAGGAAGTCATTGATTGTCCACAATAAAGCTGCATGCAGTTTGAACATTTCATTCGTTTCGCAGTCATAAGTCATCACACCATCGACCCAAAATTCATTCAACTCATCAATCAATGGCTGAAGGTAAACATCAATCTTATCCCCCGGACTTTTAGGTCCATCAATAAGAGTGGAAAGTAATATAAATTGTTGCTTCATACAAAGCCACGGAGGAAGATTATATGGAACCAACACCACGGGCCATGTGCTATGAGTTGCACCAACCATAGACTTGAATGGATTGAAACCATCTGCTGCCAATCCCAATCGGACATTACGAACATCTTTAGCAAAGTCGGGATGTCTCTTATCAAAATCCTTCCATGCATGAGAGTCTGCCGGGTGGGTTAACATGTCACTTTCATGAACTCTTTCTGCATGCCATCTCATTAAATTAGAAACTTTAGATGACATAAAAAATCTTTTCAACCTCGGTTTAAGGGGAAAGTAACGCATTTGCTTTACGGCAATCGGTTTCCCCTGTATCGCAATCTGACTTTGATGAGTCTTATTTCCCCTGTTCTCTTTCCACCTGGAAGCGCCACAAACCGTACAAATATCCAAATGAGCAGTTTCATTTCTAAACAACATACAGTTGTTTGCACATGCATCTATAGTCTCATATGTAAAACCTAAGTTCTCTGTCAACTTACGAGCATAGTAATACGACTCAGGAATCTTAGCGTCGACAGGAAGAACTTTTTTCAATAAAACCAAAAGCATGTCGAATGATGTGTCTGACCAATTATTCAAAGTCTTCAAATGCAACAACTCCACGATAAACGACAGTTTATTGTAAGAAGTACATCCAGGATATAATTCTGTTTTCGCATCATCAAGTACTTCATAAAACCTCCTCGAATCACGATCTGCACCAGAGCGAAGATTTATCTCACCGGTCTCAAGATTCTGGATGTCAATGCCTTCAGGATCAAACCCACGTACCATTTCAGTAAGCATTTCATGCATTGGATCAGTCATCCTTGCATCAACATCCATCTGAGCTGCATCTGTATTTTGACAACGAACATATTCTTCTCCATGACGAGTCCAACTCTTATAATTTTTCAGAAATCCATTAAAGAAAAGGTGCTCCCTCACAGTATCTCGTGTGAATTGATATCTGTTAGCACATTTTCTACATGGACAACTAATATAGTCACTTTCAAATCCTCTCGTGAACTCAATAAACTGCATAATGCCATTGAAATATTCTCTAGACGTTCGATTTGGAAGATCAATCCAACTCTTATCCATAATAATATCTGTATAACAAACATTTACACAATACTTATTAAATTTACATTTTTCAAATCAACTATATTCAAAATAAATATTAACCATTTTATGAACCATTGATAAAATAATAATGTAACTGAAAGCTCATGTTACCTGATTGAGCTACAAACCTGAAAGGGAGGGGAGCCGAAGGCTGTGCTGCGAGGGAGAGGAGGCAGCGAAGGGGAGCCGGAGCCAAAGGCGGTGCGGCAAGGGAGGGGACGGGCGGCGGCGGCGGCGGGGAGCTGGAGGAGAGGAGGCGGTGAGGGGACGGGGGACGCGCAGCGAGGGGGGGGGGGGTGTCCGGGGTCGGAGGGGGCCTTCCGAGGTGCGGGGAGGGGTGTCTGGGGTGTCGGGGGCCTGTCAGGGGTGCGGGCAGGGGTGTTCGGGGTGCGGGGGTGTCCGGGGTGCGGGGGAGGGGGGGCTGTCTGGGGTGCAGGGGGGCTGTCGGGGGTGCGGGGGTGGGGTGTCCGGGGTGCGGGGGGCCTGTCCGGGGTGCGGGGGGGCTGTCCGGGTTCGGAGGGGGGGTGTCCGAGTGCGGGGGGGGGGGGGGGGGGGGCTGTCCGGGGTGCGGGGGGGCTGTCCGGGTTCGGAGGGGGGTGTCCGAGTGCAGGGGGGGGCTGTCCGGGGTGCGGGGAGGCGTCCGGGGTGCGGGGGGCGGTCCGGAGTGCGCGGGGGGGGTGCTGTCCGGGGTGCGGGGAGGCGTCCGGGGTGCGGGGGGCGGTCCGGAGTGCGCGGGGGGGTGCTGTCCGGGGTGCGGGGAGGCGTCCGGGGTGCGGGGGGCGGTCCGGAGTGCGCGGGGGGGTGCTGTCCGCGGTGCGGGGAGGCGTCCGGGGTGCGGGGGGCGGTCCGGAGTGCGCGCCGGGGGCTGTCCGGGGTGCGGGTGCCGTCCGGGGTGGGGGGGAGGGCCGAGAGGCCGGAGGGCGGCGGCCGGAGGCCGGAGGGCGGCGGCCGGAGGCCCGAGGGCGGCGGCCGGAGGCCCGAGGGCGGAGGGCGGCGGCCGGAGGGCGGATGGCAGGCGGCGGGGGAGGCCAGGCGGCCGGGGAGGGCGGGCGGCGGGGGAGGGCGGGCGGCGGGGGAGGCCGGGCGGCGGGGGAGGCCGGGCGGCGGGGGAGGCCGGGCGGCGGGGGAGGCCGGGCGGCGGGGGAGGGGAGGGCGGCGCGAGGGAGGGCGGCGAGGGAGGGTTAGGGCGAGGGATCGAGGGAGAGGAGAGTGCGCGGGGGGGGGGGGGGGGCGCAGAAACCCCCCGAAATTTTTTATTCAGCTTAGCGACCGCCATTGGCGGTCGCTAATGCTGACCTATAGCGACCGCCAATGGCGGTCGCCCGAGTCTGGGGGGCTCCAATGCCCCCTTTTCTAGTAGTGATATCTTCATCACGTGTCCTCTTGAAATATGGTAATAACTCAAATTACCATAAAACCTTATTGGAAAACATTAATTCATCCTTACACATGATATTGGATATATTCCTTATATCCAAAAATGTTTTAAAATCCATCAATGATAGCATAGAACACTTGTCAAAAAGTCAATAATCAGTTTTAAGGTAGTCAGTACTTATCCAAATCAATCATTTATTCATCATTATCTTAATCATCAGGAATATATTTAGGGTTGTCTTTCCCTCAAAAATATATTTTCCCAAGACATTAACTTTATACTAAGTCACTTATCCTTGGTACAATTCATCATACGACCTCAAATTATTAATGAAATAGTACTGCAGTACAATCCTCATATATTCCATAATTCTTATGACTAGTACATTGCTGATAAAATATTAAAATGACATGATTCTTGATGAGGCATATTAATCATTCTACTTAATCTGTGGTAGTATCATGACTTGATCATTATCTATTAACATAATTTGGGGAATATTCCTTTGATGCTTGGGACATTGATTCACATAGTGTCTCATCTCCTTATAGTTGAATCATTGTACATTGGAAACCTTTTTCTTGCCTTTGAAATCACAAATTGGTGTCCTTTTTCTCCACACTTATAACAAAATCCCATTCCCTTCAATCATTTACCAGTGTGATTCTTTCTATAGTTATCACATGTGGGAAAAAACTTCTTTCCCTTCTTCCATTTATCCATGTATTTCTCTGCCACCCCCTTCATCTTTTGCTTCCATTAAAAGCCATAGGACTCAAAGAATTTATTTACATACCTTGTTAAAACATGATACTATTTCCTCAAATGACAAGGATACATGGGAGACTATCTTCTTTTGAAACGATGGCTTAAGACCATTATATATATGATCCTTCTTAATCACTAATGAAAAAAACATTTTTTACATTGGATTTTTAGGCTTTTCACGTCTTCTTTAGGGTGACGTTGTTGCATGTGACATAAAAAATAATATTTTTTTATTTCGGTTATATAAAAACCGATGTTAAAAATTATTATATTGGAGGTTTTTCGCTTCGGTTATTTAATAACCAACATGAAAGACACTATGGTAAAGTTTTTTCACATCGGTTATTTAATAACCGACATTAAAGGCACTTAAAAAAGGTTTTTAATGTCGGTTATTTAAATAAACAACGTGAAAATATCATACCACGTCGGTTATATAAAAACCGAGGTGGAAAAACCCGATCCCAAAGAATTTTTCACATCAGTTAGTAAATAACCAATGTTAAAAATACATTTTTCACGTCGGTTATTTAATAACCGATGTAAAAAACTATATACCACATCGATTATAAAAAAACCGACATGGAAAGATTATTTTTTTAAGTTTTAACGTCGGTTAATAAATAACCAACGCAAAAACTATTTTTTTTAAAATAATTTATGAAACCATTCCTCTCCACTATAGAACCAGTCCTGAAACAACCAAAACCAGTCCACAATCCAGACCGTAAATAACCACAAATAAACCAAAAATAGGAAAAACCACCAGAAAAATTACACTTTCACATTTACAACATTCAAAAATTATAATATTAACTAAAAACAAACCTAAATCCAACCAAAAAAACTAACAAATACACATTTATAATTACAACATTCAAAATTACAATATTCACTAAAAACATGCTAAAATACAATAAAACCTATAAAATAATTTGACCATTCCACTTGTAAGTGTTTGACCTCTTGTGCACTATAAGGTTTAGGTTCATCAAATAGATGAAAATTAAAAAATAAAGTAGTTAACATGTATAATGAATAAAACAAATTAAATATTAATGAATAATTTATAAGGAAATCTAACCTGGTGGAACTTCATAACTATTTTAGTTGTAATTATTTCATATATAAATTTTAACATATAATTCCCGCATTCGATGACACCTTGTTTTTTATGAAAATTCTATTTAAATGAGTCTTTCAATTCAAAATATAATTTTTATGTATTCCAAAATGTATTAATTATAAATGGATATTCACCTTTACTTTTATATATTTTATCTTGGAACTCTTTTTCTTTGTGGATCCTTGAAATAAATCCCATAACCTATTGGAAAATAATATGAATGAAATAAATTTAAAATTAATTATAATATAAACAACTATTAAGAAATTAAAACTTACTTTTCCAACATGTTCTTAAAATTTCCTCTCACATCGCCATGGAAAGAGCATATCCAATAAAGTGTTTTCTCCCTTGGACAAAAAACACCTAACATCCAATGGTTATTGATATAAAATAAAATTTAAGGTTAGTGGTTATTATGTTAAAAGATAAATAAAAATTTGTGAGACATATGTTTTATACCTCTCAACAAAATGAAACACACAACACTGCGTAATTATATTCTATTGAAATCTTTCTACAATATAAACCGCCTTTTGTTCCTCATCCAATTCATGCCCTTCAGGTGAAATCAACTACAGGTCCATCAAACCATATAAATATGTCCGATCATTCGTATCACACATTTTATAAAGATACCTAGTACAAAACAGATAAGTATAAATTTTCAATAAATTTAACACAGGGAAAGATTTGTGTTAAGACGTACATGGAAAAAACATGCACCACGTTGATGCCCAACTTATCTCCAGCAACAAGCTCCATGATATCATTTTTCAAAATCCACACATCTATTACATTCAAAAAACATGATCTTCCATTAGAAATGTATAATGACCCGCCAACAAATTTGAATATCTTGAAAATCTATCAAGACTACTAGAATCTGAATCTGATATCATAGCCCTTTGTCTTTATTGTTGGATATACAATATTTCTTTACCTTTAAAGTATTCATATAAATAAATAGAAAAATATATTAATTTTAAAATTTTAAAACAAATTTAATATAAAAATAAAATAAAAGATATGACATACACATACCTCTATGGTAATGGGTCGGAGAAGTCTAGATGGACAAACTAAGAAGTGACTGATACTTTGTCCAACTATCATCACCTTATTTGTAGGTAACGGTACTCAAAATGATATATCTATAATATCCTGTACAGTGACCCTATGCTTCTCTAACTCTAACTATTGATGATGAATTGTATCTCCTATATAATATATCATCCCATATGCAACTATATGACAATGAGGATCATTAACATATAACTCACAATAACTAGGAATCTGTATAGGAGGGGGTGTGGGATTAGGATAACAAATGGGGTCTTTAGACAGAGGTGGAGAATAAATAATGGGGTTTTTATTCAGAGGAGGAGGATAAATAATGGGTTCTGTAGGTGGAGGTGGGGGAGTGGGAACTACTGGCGGAGGTGGAGCAGGAGCTGCAATCTAAAATTATCGTTGCATGTCTAAAAATATAGACTGTACCGATGCTCTGATCTTTTCCAACATCGTCGCATTAATACTGTGAATTTAAACCTCCAATGATGCTATTTTTTTATATACCCTCCATGGAAGAATCAAAAGAACATGGTAAAAATTTTCTTATCGATACACCCGTCGGGTATCCTCATACATGACCCGAGTGTTCGGGCTTTTCCAATGTAGCAGATAAAATATCATGCCTCCCATAATATTTAAATACCTGTGTGCTATACTCCTCAATATAATCATGTATGAATTATTTTAAAAATTATTTAATGATTAAAAGTATATAAAGAATTTAATTGACTTAAATAAATAAAATAAACAACTTACAATCCTCTTAGCTACAACCATTGATTCTTATGTAAGATATTGCCCCTTTTTCTCATCTAAGCCTTCTTCTATTTTTCATGTATAGATGGAGGGGATGGAGGGGCAACCTCTCTAGAGCTAGAAGACTCAGCTCTAAGTTTTTGTAAATTTTCAGCTATAATTTGTTCTTACAATAAAGTATACCCTCCCCAAGAAAAAATATGAGGGTATATGTTTTTGGATTGGATATCCTAATGATATCTCCTTGATCCATGTAAATTAAGAATAAGAAATCATTAAGAAGTCATTGATAAGATCATTAATATAAGAAAACTTCTAAAAGTTTACATTACACTTACCAAAAATGATTCTTGTATTATAATTTCAACAAATTTTTTCCATGTGTATTCATATATAAAAGGATATATATGACATGGAATATCATGTTTCCTATCCCTAAAAATTAAATCAGATGTGATGGTTTATTTTAAATCCCTCCATCTCCTAGCAGCCATCGATAAACATTTCATCCTGATTCCTAAAGTGTAACACCCTAGGTAAATAAAGAATATTACATTTTCATATTTATCCATATTTTTTGAATAAAATATTAATATTACTTTAAAGGGAATGCTATGCTCTAGGGCGTACCCAATACGTAACAACGAGTTTCTTGGGAATCTTACGTTGCACTCTAATAATAAAATAATATTATTTTAAATTGTAGTTAACGCCTAGCCGTTGTAATGGCGGGAGTGAACAGAACTAACTACAAAATGATTATATATGTTTGTCAAACATTTTTACTTTTTACAATAAATGTTAGAGGATTAAAAATGTGAATGAATCCAATTTTACGCATAAACATTCTAATATTCTTTAAAAGGTCGATTAACCGCCTTTTGATGACGAACCTCTTTTAAATACACTTTTTGACAATTTTATGTGTTATATTTGACAAAACAAAATTCTTCTTTAGAATCGGGACATCAAAATTTACTTTGTGTAAATTTTTGGTATTTTTCCGATAAAGTTCATTTTTTAATGAATAGTGAAAAATGTTGTATTTTAATTCAAAACCTCCTTTTCATCTGATTTATTTATATGGATAGATTATATTTTTAATTTAGATTAAAGTTTATTTAGAATATATTTTTACCATTTAATCTAATGGTGGTCTTTGGAATTAATTTCACTTTGAAATTGGACTTAAACTAGTGTCAATCTTTTAATAGATATTGTTTCTTAAAAACACGCTATTTGTTTTGACAGCGAGAATTAATTATTAAATTAATTAATGCAACATATATGTTTTGAATTTTGTAAAATAGACATAATTTTTGAATTCAAAACATCAAATATATCTTAGGGTGAATTTTTGGTATTTTTCTAAAAAACTTCAATTTTTGATGAATAGTGAAACCACTAAGTGGTAGTTTAAAAACTGATTTTTCGTTTAAATGAAAATTTACCACTTCTGTGATTTGAATTTCAAAAATCCGACATACATGGTTGTCATTAGGATGTAAAATGCAGTTCAATGGGATTAAAATAATTTTTTGGTGAATAGTAACTTTTAAGTTTTTAATCGCGATTAGAGGCAATTAGTGTAATTTAAGGTAAAAATAATGTTTTAATAATATGAAATGACCTAGACACATGTCCTACCCTCATTGGATGTGTCATGGACGACCAAGACAATCCATGAGTCAACTTGGGGACCCCATGGAGCCACTTTGGTTGGAAAATGACATAAATAACTTTTTATTTAAAGTTAAAATAAAAATGTCACAAGCATGAGATGTTTCACTAAAACAATTTTTAAATGGGGTTATACAAGTAATATTTTTTACTATAAATATTAAGTAGAAAGCTAAAAATATTTCCTCCACCATAATATTTTTTTATAATTTTTATACATTAAATAAATTAAATTATTTATGACATCCTGATGATGCAGTGATTACCTCATTAATAAAGGATTTAAATAAAATGAAAAGATAATGTTAAAACTATAACTTACACTTGTAAAAGACCTATTGGATGAGTATATTTAGAACCCTTAACACCTTATCCTTGAAATACATCAATTTGGGACCTTTAAAATCCAAAACGCATTTGAAAATAAAGTAACATTTTGTAACTTTCTAAGAGTGCCCCTCCTCTCCTCTTATAAAAGGCCCCCACCTCTACCACCTTACCCACACCTCTCAAGCCTTTGTCTCGGCCAAACCTTGCTCATTTTTCCTCTAGAAATACCTCTCTTACTCCTAGAATCCTCACTTTGGTTAGAAGACTTCCCAAGGAAGCCTTTGAGCTCAAATCAAAGAGAGATACTCGATTTTAAGGTAATGTCTTCACTTGTGTTCTTTTGTTTTATTTTGCTTCTCCAACCCCATAAACCATTTTTATTAATTTCTTTTGTAACAAATACAGTATCTTCAATATACTAGGATGTTGTTATAAGAAGTATTATAGCTACACTTACACACACCTACATCTAATGGTTAAAGAACATACTGTTTCTGTGGATGGTGAATTTCTGCCTCACGAAACGATGATTGTTCAATATTCTTTTAACACCTTCAGAGGTGGCCATTAAGATGTCACTATATTTATATATGATATATAATATGTTTATGTTTTCCTAAATCTTCTGTATTTTTCATTTATGGCATACCTTTATGGTTTCCATTATGGGTAAACGCGATATCTTCATTTTAGGAAGTGCGGACTACCGCCCCCTCAAAGTGATTTGATTCGTTAATGCCATATGTGGGACGTATAAAGGATGGAATTAATGGTATTACATATTATATCCTACTGGAATTATAATATAACTTTATATCATTATTATTTCATTCCATTGAATACAAAAAAAAAGAAATGAAAGTAGCGTTCATGCGTACGTACGGCTTACCGTCTCCATGAACGGTACATTTTATTTCTTATCTCCAAATGTTATGTACTATTATAAGTACATAAATATAATGGATATATATGTAATATATTAAATCTAAATGATGGATATAATTCTGGAATTATAATATATATATCTCTCATTTTGTTTTAATTCCATTAATATGACAAAAAATGAAAGTAGCGTTCATGCGTACGTACGGCCTACCATCTCCATGAACAGTGCTTTTAATTACAAATGCTACGGAATAGTATAAAATGAATATATACTGGATATATATGATATTTAAAACATCAATACTATTCTGGATATGATGTACCTATAACTACATGGAAAATTCTTTTCCAATAAGTTCAATTTTTACTCATGTACCGAACATCGACAAAAATGTATGATATGAACTCACTTTATTAACCAAATATTATAACATATGATATGTGATATGAACTGAATAATAATATTTTAAGGAGGTCCTTAAGAAATTATAAATTGACCAAATTTTATTATTCAGGAGATTAAAGAACGATCGAGTCATGTCGGACACGAGGTAAGGGATCCTACCTCTCTCTTCCTTTTTAAGTACTCTCTTTTATGTCATTTCTTTTAAGCGCATCTTTCTTATGTTTAGGGATGTTATTTTATATTATTAATTATGTAATTTTTATATTCATATTATGAGAGACCCTATTTTATCTCATCAATCCATTTTTGGAAGTTTTAAGTGGCGCCGTTAGGCTGCCGAGTTTTCGTAAGGGATTTTTCACCTCACTTTTATTCCCGTGAGATTTATGATACATTTTCCACCATTTATGTTGAGTGGTATATATACTTCCCATTATTCTACTCTTTGTGTAATATAATTTAGTTTATGAGTATTTACATCAATGATGTATTGTCCTTCTTTCATGGGGTGTATGTTTCGAAAGATACCCAAGTCGGTAAGGGAACCTTTTACCCTCCTCTTTTTAAAAGACTTGTATTGTTTGGACTTTTAATTTACATATTGTTATTTTGGGATATGTTCTTATATATCCTTATTGATGTAAATTTTATGTCCAAGTGATGAGATACCCTTTTTATCTCTCATCAACTCATTTTGATGTGACGCCGTTAGGCTGTCAAGGGAACTTCTTAACCCAATTTTGATTTCTTTGGGTTCAACATGTAGTTATTGAATATGTCATCCTTTGAATATGTGTGAATGACCTTTGATTATTTTACACTTAATATCCACTTATATTGGGTGTATTTATATTTTTCGCACATAATTATGAGATTGATTTATCCTTAATTTAAGGATACCATCTTTATAATAGATTTCATCTCAATTTACATTTCCATTGAGACTTCATTGTTGTTATGCACCAATTCACTCTTATATGGTGTATATACTATCATTTGGAATATTATATCATGAATACCTTTATTCTCATGATATTATAATGTTTTTATTAAATGTTATTCCTCAATTATTTTATTCAAGTGTCTCTCATTTTGTTAAAAACCATTTAACTAAAATATCGTTTTAAATGTTTTAATGATTTAATCTTATAAATATTTCTCATTAATATCCATATTTTCGAAATGGTTTTAAGGATTTATTTATATGTATATTAATTTTTTAAAATGTTAAAAGCTTCAAAGTGGTATGGGACACTTTGATTAAAAAATCTCTTTATTAAATTTTTTAAATGGTTTTGAAAATGGGTTTTAGAATGGATTCATTATTTCAATATCTTAAAATGTTATATTGTTATTGCAATGTGGGAATGTTATATTTCCTTTATGCTTAAGTTATATGATATTATTATGTAATGGTTCTTGGGAATTGTTATGAAGACGGGTGGTTCCGTGATAAACTAAGGGCGGGTGAGCCCGATATAGCTCTCCAATGCATTGGGTAACGCAAAGGGGTTAAACGTTAAGGTTTCTCTGAAGAGATTTAGGGAATATACTATAATGGGTATTCCAAACGTAACCAAGAGGTTTACTCCCTACGTAAGAATGTTATGAATGCCTCAAGTTACCTTTATGTCTTATGATTTCTATGATTTATTCATGATTTTATGATGTATGTTAAAGTGCATATGTTTTATGGGTAAAGTATGATTTCATTCTTATGTATATATGTACTCATGTTTCCTTTACATACTTTTTATAACCCTTACTGAGATTTTTATGCTCATCCCAAGTTTTTGAAATGTTTTTCACAGGTCAAGGGAATGGTACATGATATGATGATAGTGTCAAGGAAGTGTCAAGAAAGAATCCATGTTTTATTTTAAATATGTTTCCGTTGATGGGAAAAATGAATACTATATTTTATGTAACCACTTTGTTTAAATGTGGAATGTAATGCAAGTTTTATGATCTAATTCTCTAAAACTCTAAACCTGAAAAGATCCTCAATGCGTAATCTTGTAATAACTCAAGATTAAGTAAGGTTTAAGGCTGGGGCCTTATAGTCGGTATCAGAGGGAGGTTTAGATAACTTTAGAGGTTAGGGTATTATCTAAGCATAAATGACATTACCATAATGGTTAGGATTTCAGAAAGAGTCCTGGTTTTAGATAAAGTGAATGAGTATGTATATCTTAGTTTTTACCTTCCTCATTAGTACATGATGGTTTTGTTGATATACTCACACTGACATTTCTGTTTTTAGTGAATGGATGGATCTAGGAGGCACCAAAGAGACAACAGGTTTGAAGGAAACTGTGGTGGTTCTCTGATTAAGATACTAGATAAAATGGGGGGTTCAATGAGGAAACTCGTGGTTGTTCTAAACCAACTATCAAGGAGTCATGATCAACCACTTGAACCTTGGAATGTTCTGTAATGCATCATGTACGAGATGACCAATAGATGTGGAAGTTTAGGTAATAATTATAAAGGTAACCATTAGAGTTTATATGATCCTTACTTTAGAGGTAATTATGGGTTATTATATGTTATGATGGAAAATGAAAGGCATGAGATAAACTTGAGGTTAAAATATGTTATGATTATTTTTTAAGATTTTATCTCGTTTTGGGGAATGTTTTAAGAATTATATAGTTTTGGAAAAAGGACAACACGCAGACCGTGTGACAACCCGTCGCGTCAGACAAAGCTGCAGGAATCGAATGCACAACCAAAGTGCGACTGGTATTTATCACCTACCACTGGACTACGTGAAGTCCCTGGTTAGTTTGACTAATTATTTTTAGTTAGATGATTTTAGGAATCAAGAGTAAGTTTATTTTGGGTTATCTATGGAAATGATTAACCTATCATCGAGGATATGTGATAAGGTTAATTAATTTTCAATATGAGAATTTAAGAGCAACTGATGTTATTTGGAGATAAAAGTTAATTTGTACCTTGGAAGGCTATGTGATTAAATCCTTCAAATATTTGGGTTTCAATCTTAGTTTGGTTTACTTTGAATAATTTTATGGACAATTGTTTATCAAATGGTCTTCGTTGAACTCTGTGTTTTTTTGGACAAATTTTGGAGATTAAGAATAGTTTTTCTTTTTATAAAGGATTATACTTTTGTGGATTATCTGATCTCATACTAATAATTTTTGGTTTTGGATTTTGTCTAAATACATGGGAAATATATAGTTCTCTTTTTTGGATTAGGTGATTCTCAAGAATTTGATTATAGTACTCTTAATGCGAACAAGTCTTTCTAAAAACTTGTCTTTTGGAGAAAATATGAGTTTGATTAAGGAATCTAGTAAAAGTTGAAAGTCTACGTGACAAGTAAGTATGTTTCATTATGATTTAGTTAAGCTCAAAAATAAATTCCTCAATGAAGAGTAACTTAAAACAAAAATGTTGTCTGTTAACTTTTCCTAATGGGGAATCGAATACCGTTTAACCCATCACAAGTTTGTGATTTTCTTGTGGATAACTTTCTCCTAGACATGTTTACTATCACTCTCCATCAGAACATGACCCTTTGTTTTATCCTCCATATCCATATTTTCATACTTGGAATACTATTATGGGTTAACTCGAGTGACATTTGTACTTCTCTCCCATTCTTTTAAAGTGATAGTTTTACTGACTCTTGTTCCGATGTGGGATTTTCAATGAAGCTTCCAAGCCAAATTTTAAAATTGCGAGGACGTAATTCCCAAAAGGGGGGAAGGATGTAACACCCCAGGTAAATAAAGAATATGAAATTTTCATATTTATACATATTTTTTGAATAAAATATTAATATTACTTTAAAGGGAATGCTATGCTCGAGGGCATACCCAATACGTAACAATGAGTTTCTTGGGAATCTTACGTTGCACTCTAATAATAAAATAATATTATTTTAAATTGCAGTTAACGCCTAGCCATTGTAATGGAGGGAATGAACAAAACTAACTACAAAATGATTATATATGTTTGTCAAATATTTTTACTTTTTACAATAAATGTTAGAGGATTAAAAATGCGAATGAATCCAATTTTACGCGTAAACATTCTAATATTCTTTAAAAGGTCGATTAACCGCCTTTTGATGACGAACCTATTTTAAATCCACTTTTTGACAATTTTATGTGTTATATTTGACAAAATAAAATTCTTCTTTATAATCGGGACATCAAAATTTACTTTGTGTAAATTTTTGGTATTTTTCCGATAAAGTTCATTTTTTAATGAATAGTGAAAAATGTTGTATTTTAATTCAAAAACTCCTTTTAATCTGATTTATTTATATGGATAGATTATATTTTTAATTTATATTAAAGTTTATTTAGAATATATTTTTACCATTTAATCTAATGGTGGTCTTTGGAATTAATTTCACTTTGAAATTGGACTTAAACTAGTGTTAATTTTTTAATAGATATTGTTTCTTAAAAACACGCTATTTATTTTGACAGCGGAAATTAATTATTAAATTAATTAATGCAACATATATGTTTTGAATTTTGTAAAATAGACATCATTTTTGAATTCAAAACATCAAATATATCTTAGGGTGAATTTTTGGTATTTTTCTGAAAAACTTCAATTTTTGATGAATAGTGAAACCACTAAGTGGTAGTTTAAAAACTGATTTTTCGTTTAAATGAAACTTTACCACTTCTGTGATTTGAATTTCAAAAATCCGACATAAATGGTTTTCATTAGGATGTAAAATGTGGTTCAATGGGATTAAAATAATTTTTTGGTGAATAGTAACTTTTAAGTTTTTAATCGCGATTAGAGGTAATTAGTGTAATTTAAGGTAAAAATAATGTTTTAATAATATGAAATGACCTAGACACATGTCCTACCCTCATTGGATATGTCATGGCCGACTAATACAATCTATGGGTCAACTTGGGGACCCCATGGAGCCACTTTGGTTGGAAAATGACATAAATAACTTTTTATTTAAAGTTAAAATAAAAATGTCACAAGCATGAGATGTTTCACTAAAACAATTTTTAAATGGGGTTATACAAGTCATATTTTTTACTATAAATATTAATTATAAATATAAAAATATTTCCTCCATCATAATATTTTTTTTATAATTTTTAGACATTAAATAAATTAAATTATTTATGACATCCTGATGATGTAGTGATTACCTCATTAATAAAGGATTTAAATAAAATGAAAAGATAATGTTAAAAATATAAATTACACTTGTAAAAGACATATTGGATGAGTATATTTCGAACCCTTACCACCTTATCCTCGAAATACATCAATGTGGGACCTTTAAAATCTGAAAAGCATTTGAAAATAAAGTAACATTTTGTAACTTTCCAAGAGTGCCCCTCCTCTCCTCTTATAAAACACCCCCACCTCTACCACCTTACCCACACCTCTCAAGACTTTTTCTTGGCCAAACCCTTCTCATTTTGCCTCTATACATCCCTCTCGTACTCCTAGAATCCTCACTTTGGGCAGAAGTCTTCTCAAGGAAGCCTTTGATCTCAAATCAAAGAGAGATACTCGATTTTAAGGTAATGTCTTCACTTGTGTTCTTTTGTTTTATTTTGCTTCTCCAACCCCCTAAACTCTTTTTATTCATTTCTTTTGTAACAAATCCAGTATATTCAATATACTAGGATGTTGTTATAATAAGGATTATAGCTACACTTACACACACCTACATCTAATGGTTAAAGAACATACTGTTTCTGTGGATGGTGAATTTCTGCCTCACGAAACGATGATTGTTCAATATTCTTTTAACACCTTCAAAGGTGGACATTAAGATGTAACTATATTTATATATGATATATAATATGTTTATATTTTTCTAAATCTTCTGTATTTTTCATTTATGGCATACCTTTATGGTTTCCATTATGGGTAAACGCGATATCTTCATTTTAGGAAGTGCGGACTACCGCCCCCTCAAAGTGATTTGATTCGTTAATGCCATATGTGGGACGTATAAAGGATGGAATTAATGGTATTACATATTATATCCTACTGGAATTATAATATACCTTTATATCATTATTATTTCATTCCATTGAATACAAAAAAAAAAGAAATGAAAGTAGCGTTCATGCGTACGTACGGCTTACCGTCTCCATGAACGGTACATTTCATTTCTTATCTCCAAATGTTATGTACTATTATAAGTACATAAATATAATGGATATATATGTAATATATTAAATCTAAATGATGGATATCATTCTGGAATTATAATATATATATATCTCATTTTGTTTTAATTCCATTAATATGATAAAAAATGAAAGTAGCGTTCATGCGTACGTACGGCCTACTGTCTCCATGAACGGTGCTTTTAATTCCAAATGCTATGGAATAGTATAAAATGAATATATACTGGATATATATGATTTTTAAAACATCAATAATATTCTGGATATTATGTACCTATAACTACATGGAAAATTCTTTTCCAACAAGTTCAATTTTTACTCATGTACCGAACATCGACAAAAACGTCTGATATGAACTCACTTTATTAACCAATTATTATAACATTATAATATGTGATATGAACTGAATAATAATCTTTAAAGGAGGTCCTTAATAAATTATAAATTGACCAAATTTTATTATTCAGGAGATTAAAGAACAATCGAGTCATATCGGACAGGAGGTAAGGGATCCTACCTCTCTCTTCCTTTTTAAGTACTCTCTTTTATGTCATTTATTTTAAGCGCATCTTTCTTATGTTTAGGGATGTTATTTTATATTATTAATTCTGTACTTTTTATGTTCATATTATGAGAGACCCTATTTGATCTCATCAATCCATTTTTGGAAGTTTTAAGTGGCGCCGTTAGGCTTCCGAGTTTTCGTAAGGGATTTTTCACCTCACTTTTATTCCCGTGAGATTTATGCTACATTTGCCACCATTTCTATTGAGTGGTATATATAATTCCCATTATTCTACTCTTTGTGTAATATAATTTCATTTATGAGTATTTACATTAATGATGTATTGTCCTTATTTCATGGGGTGTATGTTTCGAAAGATACCCAAGTCGGTAAAGGAACCTTTCACCCTCCTCTTTTTAAAAGACTTCTATTGTTGGGTATTTTAATTTACATATTGTTATGTTGGGATATGTTCTTATATATCCTTATTGATGTAAATTTTATGTCCAAGTTATGAGATACCCTTTTTATCTCTCATCAACTCATTTTGATGTGACACCGTTAGGCTGTCAAGGGAACTTCTTAACCCAATTTCGATTTCTTTGGGTTCAACATGTAGTTATTGAATATGTCATCATTTGAATATGTGTGAATGACCTTTTATTATTTTACACTTAATATCCACTTATATTGGGTGTATTTATATTTGTCACACATAATTATGAGATTGATTTATCCTTAATTTAAGGATACCATCTTTATAATAGATTTCATCTCAATTTACATTTCCATTGAGACTTCATTGTTGTTATGCACCAATTCACTCTTATATGGTGTATATACTATCATTTGGAATATTATATCATGAATCCCTTTATTCTCATGATATTATAATGTTTTTATTAAATGTTATTCCTCAATTATTTTATTCAAGTGTCTCTTATTTTGTTAAAAACCCTTTAACTAAAATATCTTTTTAAATGTTTTAATGATTTAATCTTATAAATATTTCTCATTAATTTCCATCTTTTCGAAATGGTTTTAAGGATTTATTTATATGGAAATTAAGTTTTTAAAGTTTTAAAAGTTTCAAAGTGGTATGGGACACTTTGATTCAAAAATCTCTTTATTAAATGTTTTAAATGGTTTCGAAAATGGTTTTTAGAATGGATTCATTATTTCAATATCTTAAAATGTTATATTGTTATTGCAATGTGGGAATGTTATATTTCCTTTATGCTTAAGTTATGTGCTATGATTATGTAGTGGTTATTGGGCATTTTTATGAATATGGGTGGTTCCGTGATAAACTAAGGGCGGGTGAGCCCGATATAGCTCTCCAATGCATTGGGTAACGCGAAGGGGTTAAACGTTAAGGTTTCTACGTAGAGATTTAGGGAATATACTGTGATGGGTATTCCAAACGTAACCAAGAGGGTTACTCCCTACGTAAGAATGTTATGAATGCCTCAAGTTACCTTTATGTCTTATGATTTCTATGATTTATTCATAATTTTATGAGGTATGTTAAAGTACATATGTTTTATGGGTAAAGTATGATTTCATTCTTATGTATATATGTACTCATGTTTCCTTTCCATACTTTTTATAACCCTTACTGAGATTTTTATGCTCATACGAAGTTTTTGAAATGTTTTTCACAGGTCAAGGGAATGGTACATGATATGATGATAGTGTCAAGGAAGTGTCAAGAAAGAATCCATGTTTTATTTTAAATATGTTTCCGTTGATGAGAAAAATGAATACTATATTTTATGTAACCACTTTGTTTAAATGTGGAATGTAATGCAAGTTTTATGATCTAATTCTCTAAAACTCTAAACCTGAAAAGATCCTCAATGTGTAATCTTGTAATAACTCAAGATTAAGTAAGGTTTAAGGCTGAGGCCTTATATAAAGTATTAGGTATATCAAATGTCATATGATAAAGAATAGGGAAAATGTAACTCCGTGACCCTAGTTACCAAGATTCGGTTCGTTATTACATAACATTGTCATGATCACAAGAGATCAAGTCCAGAAATATCGACCGGTTTAGTAGCCTTGAAAGTTCTAGATACATACATAAGTTTTACATTACATAATGAAATGAAAAAGTAACATTGTGTCTCTATAGAACACACTCATACCCCTTAGCATATACCTGTAGGTCAGTCATAATATACTTCTTCACATCTTGGAAAAAATAAAACATAAGAAAGGGGTGAGCTCAGATGCTCAGTAAGAATAACAATATAGCATAAACTTTCATAAATAAGCATAAAATTTAAAGCGATGTATAAGACTAAAACACAAGCCTTTTAAACTTAAACTTCAACATAATATGACAAAGATAAATCAAATAATCTCATTTACTTATTCACATGGATATTATACTATTCGAATAATCACATGTAATACCAATAGCTAATTTCATAATGATGGAATGCATAATGTCAGACATCATAACCACATAGTCAAGGCCTCGGGCCAAGACTACAGATAAAAATTTTGTCAAGGCCTTATGACAAGACACTAATTTGTCTCATAAGACCTACCGATGCATCGAGGGGCTATAGCGGGCCCTGCCCGTCACTTACTATGTCCAATGCATTCCTCATATGAAAAGGTTGAAACATAACATAAACATTCGTATTAAAATCGGCATAAGAAATGTTAATACTTTAAACATAAACCATGAATGGTATAAAAATAGAGCATCCACAGTCAAACACATCACAAAACCTTTAATACAATATGGAAGATTGTATCATAATAAATCAACTTCAAACAAGCATAAAATCCAACAAAGGATGTTGACATAGATGAAATCAATCCAAAAACTATTTGGTAGAAATATATCTTTCCACTTTGAAATAATTTAAAATTAAAGAAAACATTTATTTTGAAAATATTCTTATAAGATATTTAAGGGAAGATTCAAAGGTGTTATAACGGTGGAAAATATCCTCACCCACCATATAAGTTAAAAAACATTCTTTCCTTAATTTGTCGAAAAGGTCATAAAGTACCTTGTTTAGAAAATGATGGAAAGATTCCTTTCAAATAATTTTATAAAAAGTCAAAAAAGGGTATAAATTACTTTAACCCACATTCTAGGAAATAGTAAAAATGTTTTGAAATACATTTTTAAGAAACATGGATGTGGATGATAAAGAAGTCCCAGTAGATACTTACGTATAAACAATCTCGGATAATGAAGAGATTGTAAAATTAACCCTTACCTTGTACTTTTCCTTAGTAAAGGGTATGTTAACCTCCTGTATGATGGTTAAATAATTGTTATTAAATTATACAATAACCACATATATAAATATTATATCATATATGATCCTCTAATATTACTTTGTCAATAACATTTCAGTGGTATCACTGTTTCAGGTGTTAACTAATTCGTTTTCCTTTATATGTTTTGTTACATAAGTCATGTTTGTTATGGATAGGATGTATTTGATTAATATAAAAAATTATATTAAGTTCTTAAACATTATTTTTAATCATCAAATGAAAATTATTCTTTAATGGTTATGATGGGGAATGAAATATTATCGTGTCGTGGAGACGGTATACTGTACGTACGCATGAGCGATAATATCATTCTATTGAGGGTAAAATCATAAATAGTTTGATGGTATATTATATATATACAGAATCATTAAAATTTTATATTTATTATTTACATCAATTATACTCATTATTATACCCATCCAAATAATGAAGTGTTGAATAACAAACTACACCACGACGTGGAGACGGTAAGCCGCATGTACGCACGTATGGTGACTTTGTCATTCATAGGATGGATAGAATAATTAATATGGTTGTAACATATTTATAATAACATAAAAGTATGTGTAATGTACTGTAGTTATTATTTTGGTATAGAAACAACAAAGACAGAGGAAGTGGAAGAAGAAAAGAACTTTGAAAGAGGTGATGAAATAATTACCTCTTCTTCGGGTTCTTCCTTTTGATTTGAACAAAAGGGATCCTTAGGTTGGATTTATGATCTAATTAAGGCCTCTAGGATTAAGTGAGGGTAGTTGGGAGGAGATTTGAGTAGGGTTTGGACGAAAAAAATGGTTTTTGAAGTGTGAATTTGAGAGAAGGGGAAGTACCCTTTTATAAGAGAGGTGAGGGTCACTTTAGGAAAAGCTTGAAATATTAATTTATTATAAAATAATTTTAGGTTTATAATAGCTTTAAATGGATTTATTTCTATTATAAGGTGGGTATGGGTCGAAATAATCTCAACCAATAGGTTTTATATAAGTTTAGGTTACCATATTAACCTTATCTTTTAGAATTAATTCTTGGTTAAATAGTTTAACATTTACCATGTTTCCTTGTATTTTTATATTACATGGTTAATAAACTTACTATAAAATGACAAGAGAAACTAAAGTGGTTCATTAATGAAATATATAACCTTATATAAGTCATTTGGATGAATCTTATATTTTTATGAGTATTATATCATTTAATAAAATAGTATTTGTTTTAAAAAATCATTTATGTCAATTTCGACACTATTTAGTATTTGGTTTTTGTGAAAGTCATAACAACTTTATTACTTCAAAAAAATATATTTAATAAACCCTAAAATTTCATATTAAACTAGAAAATTCTTTTATGGCATCAAAAGTTTCAATTTACATTTATTTTAATATTTATAACATCAATTATTTTAATCTTTCATTAATAAGGTAATTACTTCATCATCATTGTGTCATAAATAAATTTAATTATTTAATGTCTAAAAATTATAAATAAAATACCATGATGTAGTAAATATTTAAATATTTATAATTAATATTTATTGTCGAATTTATCTTATTTTTAACCTTATATTAAAAATGTTTTAGTTTTTAAACTTTGAATTTAACACTTTTAACTCTTCTTTAAATAAAATATAATAAATATCATAATCTAACAAAAATGGATCAAAAAGGATATTATTTTTGTCCTAATGTTTATTTTGGTCTAAAAAAACTTATACAATAGAATTAGGACATGTGTTGGGGTAATTATAACATTAATTTTACCTTTAATTACCCTATTTACTTTTAACCGTGGTAAATAAAATTCAAAAGTTACTATTAAACAAAAAATATTTTCATGTTATTGAACCAAATTTTAAATACTTATTTCATCCATGTCTCTTGGATTTTTGAAATTCAATTCACATAAGTAGTAAAATTACATTTTATGTAGATTTGCAAATGTGCCTAGAAGGTGGGTAAAAGATGTTAAAAGGTTCAATAAAATTTTATATATTGAATATTATTATAAAATGACTCTAATTAATTACATTGGATTAATATAGCTATTATGTATCTATTTTTACTTTTAAATAAATTTAAATTTAAAAATAATTATTTAAATAAAAAGTCGGTTTTAAACAATAATGCAGTGTTTTTCACTATTCATCAAAAATTGAAAGTTTTCAGAAAAATACCAAAAATTCACCCTAAGATAATTTTGACATTACAAACCCAAAAATTAAGTCAATTTTGAAAAATAAAATTAATAATATTTCAAAAAGTTGGTATCACTATTCATAACTACTTTTTAAATGGCTAGTTTGATTGGTCGTGGTGTGCTAGAACTCAAAGTTGCATATAACACAAACTATTGTATTATTCAAAGAGAAGCATACCATGGAAGCTTGGGGTGTTACATTCTTCCCCCCTTAAAATAATTTCAACCTCAAAATTTCTAGAATACCACTGCATAAAAATATCTGGGTGGTTCTTCATCATAATTTCCTCAGGTTTCCACGTCACCTCTTCCATTTTATGGTTTCTCCAAAGAAATTTTACCAGATGAGTCATCCGGTTTCTCAACACTTGTTCTCTAGTATCAAGAATCCTGATAGGCTCTTCACAATAAGATAGATCTAGTTCTAGTTCTATTTCTTCATAGGTGAGTATATGTGTTTGGTCAGGCATGTATTTTCTCAACAGTGATATGTGGAACACATCATGAACTTTGGAGAGACTTGGCAGCATTTCCAAATGGTAAGCTACAAATCCAATTCATTCTAGAATTTTGAAAGGTTTGATATACCTGGGACTTAATTTACCCTTCTTATCGAAATTTATAACACCCTTCCATGGAGATGCCTTCAAGAAACCATGATTTCCTACTTGAAATTCCAAATCCTTAATTCGGTTATTGGCATAGCTCTTTTGTCTACTTTGAGATTATTTGATGTGGGTTTGGATAATATTCACCTTTTCCATTGTTTCCTCAATAAGTTCTGGGCCTACAAGTTTTCTTTCACCAACATCATCCCAACAAGTTGGTGTGCGACATCTCTTTCTATATAACACTTCATATGGTGCCATCTGAATACTTGAATGGAAGCTATTGTTATAGGAAAATTCTACCGGAGGTAAATATTGATCCCACATACCTTGAAAGTCAAGTGAGAAAGATCTCAACATGTCTTCTAAGTTTTTAATAGTTTTTTATGATTGTCCATCAATTTGAGGGTGGTAGGTAGTGCTCAAACGAAGTTCAGTATCTAGGGATTTCTGAAGACTTTTCCAGAATCTTGATGTAAAATGAGGATCACAATAAAAAACAATTGATAGGGGTACACCATGAAGTCTTACAACTTCATTAATATATAGTCTTGTTAAATTTTCAAGTGGTAAATCTTCTCTTATAGTAAGAAAATGTGATGACTTGGTAAGAAGATCAACAATGACCCATATTGAATCATTCCTTCTAGGAGTCTTTGGTAGCCCCATGACAAAGTCCATCATAATATCATCCAATTTCCACTTAGGTATGGGAAGAGGTTTCATGACTTCTATAGGATGTTGTCTTTCAGCCTTCACCTGTTGACAAACCATACATCTTGACACATAACCAGAAATCTTCCTATTCATGTTGTCCCACCAAAAATGTTCCTTCAAATATCTATACATCTTAGTGCTACCAGGGTATATAGAGAAATTGGAGCTATTAGCATCATCCAGAAATTCCCCTTTTAGATCAGGTATATCGAGAACACAAATCCTTTTCCAAAATTTCAAAATTCCATCTGCATATAAAAATTCAATCAATCTCCCACCATTCACAACTTTAATTTTCTTTTGAAACTCCTCATCATAGGTCTGAGAACTTTTTATCCTTTCTAGTAAATACAGTTTGGCAACCATTTGAAAAAGTATTGATGTTTCACCCTCCATGATTATTCCCACACTATAGGAAAATTGCAATTTCATGGCGGTTTTTTTGGATATGGGGGCGGTTTAAATTGCCGCCATATGCTTCTACGGCGGTTTCTGAAAATTGCCGCTAAATTGCATTTCAGGAAACTATTTGCGGTGGTTAAAGTGGTTTAGCGGCAGTTTATGGTAACCATCATAGTTTGTGCATTTTTGAGACCGTTATATTGTTTGTCACAACGGTTTTTCCCGATAGGGGGATTACTTTTTTAGCAGCGTTTAAAACTACCACTAAAAAAAGTAATGACCTACCGGGACAAACCTCCATGACAAACAATATAACCGCCGTGAAAAAATAATGGAAGATGGGCCAGTTTAGTGGCGGTTAAAACCACCACTAAATTTAAGACCATAGCGGCGGTTAAAACCGCCGCAAAATGTACCTCTTACATTTATCGGCGGTTAAAACCACCGCTGAAGAGAAGATTTAGAAAAAAAAGAACCAATTTTTGAATCCCCTGTACCAGTGCCCTGAAAAAAAAAAACCATTCCAAGAATACCAAAACACTAATAGAATACATACTACATTCAATATGAAAATATATGCTTAACTAAGCATAACTAAATGCATCGTTCAGTGAGTAAAGGAATGCAGATAAACATATCACATGACATAATCCTAGTATCCAATAAAATGTAGTGGTGAATTTATGATTTTAAAATCGACCATTGCAGACTCATATGTACTAGTTTATCCTTGATTGGATGTTCACATGTTGTGTTCAACTTATATTTTCACCCATTGGGTGATCTAGGTGAAATGGGAAAATATGATTTTTTTTCAAATGTTGGTACTCCCACATATCTTCTGGAATTGTTCAAGAATGTAATATCCCTTTATATATGATTATTTGATAGAACCCAAGGCACCCCTTAGGTGTTTGGACCATTTATAGTTGGAATTTCTAAAGTGGGAAATTTCATAGATTAACATGTCACCATCTAAGTGACTCCATTGAGATTATATATGGGTTTCCCATGTTTTAATGAATTGAATGAGTTAAATGTAACTGATAATGTGAAATGGATAATTAATGATGGTTTTCCTTACTTAAAATAAATCAATTAGTTTTAAATGGAATGAACCCAAGTAATTGTAATGTCATGCTCTTGATTTATGATTTATAAAATGCTTCATACGAATTGTAATATTTTAAATGGGAATTGAACATGGATAAAGACATGAATAAGAGGTTATTCCTTATCTATTATGACACAAATGATTATGCCTTTATTATGTATATGGTGTAGATAGAAGATATGGAATTGAGGTAATTACCCTAGATAGTTATATTTAATATATGCCTTTATAGAGGTTGTGGTATGATGGTATGAGATTGTTGAGCAAGGAGATATCACAATTCCTTACATCAGGTGTTGAGCATGGTGTATCACAAAAATGTTACTATATAAGTATTGTGATTTACTCACCACATTCCATGAATATAATTTTGACCTGATAGGGCATGTACCCAATTACATGAGCACATAGGCGCGTTAGACTGGTTAGAGATGTCTGAGTTATGCCATGATCTATTCATCAGTATTATTATAAGTATATGGCTACATAAATCTTCAAATACCTTGGCAATATAGGTGGATGAAATATATATAAACTATATATATTACAACTATATATATAGTAACTATTTATATTTCTATTCCATCTATGTGTCGATAAATTTAAACCCTCCTACAGTCCTTTAGGAACATGATTGGGTGGTTATTTATTTATTCCTTAGTTACTCAAAATACGTGGGGTGTAGTATGTTGTTGGTATACCCTTTATCATGAGAATAATGATGTGGTAATATTTTCTTGGGATTAATTTATGTTGGTGTTCCGTGTGGAATTATTATAAATGAAACATAACATAGGAATTAGGTAAAATCATCTCTCTCTTGGTTTATTCCATGTGGAATTATTATACTTTACACTAAAGATAGAAAAAAGGTAAAATCATCTCTCCCATGGATAAGGGTTCCTAATTTTTTAAGAGTGATGGATCAGGTTCAAGTATCATATTTTTTTCACTCATGTGATTTCTTTGGAAAAGGAGTCTTTAGTGTGGTTTCCTTAGAAGGAATGGAATCTGGATTCTAATATATTGTAACTCCCATTATGCATCCTAGTTATTTTGATGTGAGGAATATAATAGAAGTGATCAGGCACATTCCTTCAAAGGTAAGAGTGTCTCGTGATGGGGGTTGATATATTCTATCAAGGAATATGGATTATTATAATAAATTATTTGTGATAGGGTAGTTGATGTTATGAATGCTAAGTAACTGATCATGTAGTCTATTTAACATTTTTCTAGGGAAGGGGGTTCTAGAGAATCTACTGGGATTTTCCCATCAGCATGTCATGCCTACTGAGATAATGGACACTGTCATTCACACTGCCTGACTGTTCTTAGAGGACACTTTGGAAATGGTGGGAAAACTCTATTTCAGACAGTGTAGCAAAATTTCCCCTAATCTCGTATCAGTATCTATGGATTCCAAATATTTTTTTTGAAATTTTGGATTCTAGGATTATGCCACACTAAAGGGTGATATATCTTAAACATGTTAGCAAGACACACATTCTCATCCCTAGGGATTGATACAAGATCATAACTAAGAAGTACTTCTTAGAAATGGAAATGTAGTGGTAAATGCATTGGACTAGAAAATGTTGGATAAGTTATTATAATGAAAAAATGAATTTAGGAAAAATGAATCATAAAAAATTAATCATCACAATAAAGAGTCGATATATATGGTGCCTACCACACTCGAGAAATCAAGACATAAAAGGAAACATGAGAAATCAATAAAATACATAAAAGGAAACATGAGAAATCAAGAAAATGTTAGGTCATGAAAATGTTTGGAGGTAACTATGTGCCACACATGATACATATACAAATCGACTGTTACAATATTTTTCCACATATCAATAATACTACTAATCACTTCCCGATAATGAATAGATATCGTCACCCTCTCCACCTCCATATCCACTTCCTGCTACCACCTGTAAGAACATTATATTGAAAATTAAATAGTGTTGAATGTTTATATTTAAGTGTAAAACCAATTAAAGTTTGAAAACTAAATGATTTTGAATTTTTGTGATTTACCTACTCACCACCAGTCGATGCAATACCATCGGGGGGATATCTGCTCATCTGCTGATGTATATCAGTCAACGCTTTATGCAAAGCGGATATCTAAGCCCCCTGGTCTTGAACTGTGTTTCGTAGAGAAACAATCTCTCTATGAGCATCTCTGGGTATGGACTAACAGTACTAGAATTCTTGTTAATTGCGACGGCCTATTTGCGACGGGATCCCGTTGCAAATAGGCTTTAGCGACGGGGCTCCGTCGCAAATAGATCATTGTAGAAAACGTTGTCTTAAATAAAATTTTTTGTGACGGGCCCATCACAAAAAATATTATTTGTGATGGGAAACATTACCGTTGCAAATAAGCTTCCGATCATATGTATTATATATACATAAACGTTTTCGTGAAGGGCCCGTCGCAAATAATTTTTCGACGAGCTATTGTCCCGGTGCAAAAAAAAAATATATAACTTTCTACGATGGGCCCGTCGCAACAAATTATTTTCGATGGGACAACATGCCCGTCGCAAATATTTTTTTAAAAATATTTAGTTAGACTATTTGTGATGGGGTCCCATCGCAAAAGCTCCCGTCGCAAATAATAAATTAATTTTTAAAAAATAAAATTTAATAATATTACGATTAATGAAAAAATAATATTACTATTATTAAAACAATAAAAAAATAAAAAATATTAAAATTCTCAATATTCACAAAAAAATATAAAAAAATAAAAAAATATTAAAAATTAAATTATGTAATATTTGAACTGATATAAAAGACAGAAAATGTAAATAATTAATATTACAATTTTAATTCAAATGCTTGTAACATAAAAAAATCACTAGGGGGTCGTCTTCTGGAGGAGGTGGAGGAGCTGAAGGAGCTGGTGGAGGAAATTCCATCCCTAAACTACGAGTCAGACGACACATGTACTCCATCTGCTCGTGATGATGCTACTGCCATCGATGGCTTTGCTCCTTGTAATGCTGCTCCTGCTGCTGCCATCGATGGATCTGATCCTCGTAATGCTGCTCCTCCTGCTGCTGCCGCCGACACATCTCTTCTTACTGCTTCTACAAAGTCTCTATATGCTCAGCCTGAGCTCGCAGCTGCTCCTGATACTGTGAGCCAGAAGATGATGCCTCTCCACGAGCTCCTCTTGAGCTGGACGCTGACATCGCAGTAGTACCATAATAAGTAACAGGAGTCAAATGAGAGCCAATGCCAACTACTCTATAATTCTCAAAGCCATACTGAGTTGCCTGCATCCATGCCGCCTCATCGAAATGGTGAGCACTGGTCTGCTCAGTTGTGTCGTCCTGACCCTCAGCCTGTGTCTGAGAGGTCGCAGCCTCATATAACTCCTTCAATTCCTATTTAAAATTAAAATTGTAAAAATATTATATGCAGTTAATTGTTAAAATGAAAAAATAATAATAACCACAATCTGACGCTGACGATCACCTCTAATCTCTCCAGTGGCTGGATCACTGTACATCCTCCGATAAACGTCGAACTCCGTAATATCGGGATGCTCGACTGCCTACAGAAATATAAAATAAATTGTTTATATTTAAATTTATATAAAATATTTAAAAAATATACTTACCATATGCTCTTTATGAGAACTAAATGTACGGCTACCAGCTCGATGCGTCACCTCCTGTCTCCCCTGGTTCTGTCATCCCACTGAAGATCTCCTCTGAAATCCACCACCCAACCCGTGTAAACATAATCCATTCCAAACGTGAGATGAAATGTACTCTGGTCGGTGGGCTCTACACGACTCATCAAATTATGCCACCCCTGCTTTCTTAATGGCTGTCCTTCTCAAATTGTGCAAAAACTGGCAGAAACGGTCATGTATAGAAGCCCGCCATGCCGTGTGGATAGCGTCGCCCATGCTATCATCGATAGGATGCGATAAACCCTACAAATAATTTATAATATCAAGTTTTTAATAAAATAAATTTCAAAATAAATATTATTTATTTACATACCATCCAATGATGGAACATGTCGCGTCGCACATCAACGGGAATCTGTTCCCATGTGATCAATGGCTGAGAAAAATAATTACGCAATATAGCACTCCCCTGTCCAATAGCTACATACTGAAAAATGTGAAAAAATAATAAATAATCAAATAATTAGTATATATATAAATAAATTAATGAAATCTAACTAAAATATACAGGTTACCATACCTTCGTGTGCGTGGATCGAAACCAAGATGTGGACGTCGCTCAGGGATAGGGTCAGGATTCATCAGTCGCGCAAGACCGCGCCCCCTCCACGTACCTCCTGAACCACCAGTAGGCTGAGGGTTAGCTGATCCCACATCCTCATCATCCAAAGGTAGCTCATCCTCCTCTAACTCACATAATAGATCAGAGTCCATCTGAAACAAAAAATGATTGTTGTTAGCAGATAGTTGAAAATAACTATTATATATAGATATATATTAGTTATGATTATAACCAGCAATTAACTATGTCAATGTTCATCTTCATCCTCTTCTCCATAGCTGTCAATGTCAATGTCTTCATCTTCCTCCTCAGCATCATCAATATCCATATGAGTTTCAGTTTCAACATCTCTTGTCATTTTAAATTCATTTGTAACATCATTAACATCTTCATCACCATCGATCCTTAATTGTGGGGTGTCATCGTCGATATTCACATATCTTTATGAATCATATGGATTTTGAGTCATCTCTTGAAAAATTTCAATTCCTTCCACTTCAGCGGAACCACATTCAGTTTGAGTAAACTGATTTTCCTGAGATTTTATTTTTATTATGCTCCACCAATCACTCAAGTCTCTTGAGGTAGCACAGTACTTTGCATAATAAATTTGATGTTCCTGTTGAGCCAGTAAAAATGGTTCATTTACTGCAAGAAGAATTTTATATTTAATATCAACGATTCCATGAGTCGTATGAACAAGCAAACCTCTCTCAGTATCCAACCATCGACATTTAAACATTTTTATGTAATTCTGTCCTAGATAACAAAGCTCAATAATTTCATCCAAAATTCCATAAAAATCAACTTCAGTTTCTCTGTGATGCGATCCTCTCAAGCAAACTCCACTGTTCATTGTTTCTTTTGATTCCCCGTATGCAAGTGTATGAAATCGAAAACCATTCACCACATATGTATTATAAGATTTAACCATTTTGGATGGTGGGTTACTCAATATACACAGTCGCTTATCAATTTTATCAGCATATTGAGACACCTGGAATTTTTAAAAAAAATTATCAATATAATAAATAATAAACTGAATTGATATTAAACCATCAATAATTTATATTACCAGTTTTTGAAACCATTGAGATTTTTTTTTGTCTGCGTTCTTCAAGAGAAGCTGCTGTAATTTGTGGAAGTTGTTTCTTGATATGATTACCATATAGCCTAAAAATAAAATAAGTTTAAATACTGTAACATAAATTATAGAATAAGTGATAGAAGCACTCACAGGACAAACGATGTCATTTCTTCATAGTTGAGCAGAACGTATGTATGAGCTCTGTGATGTTCATCATCTGAAATCCATCATTCATGAACTCCACCGAAACTAAGATTTGGATGATTAAAAACTGTTAATTGATTGTCCATTTCTTCATTAACATTCCCCTTGTTTCGCCCCATGCGATTCTTTTTTGATGGATATTGAGATTCAAAATAATGAGAGCAGAAAAAAGCAATTTCCTCTTGAAAATAAACTTCAGAAATTGAGCCTTCAACTGATGCTTTGTTACATATTTTTTTCTTCAATTTCTGCATGCATCTCTTGAATGGGTACATCCATCGAAACTGTACTGGACCTCCACATTTAGCTTCATGTGGAAAATGTAATATCATATGTTCTATTGAGTCAAAGAAAGCCGGCAGAAAGATTTTTTCTAGTTTACATATAATTACAAAAACATCTTCTTCCAGTTTTCTTAGCACATCGTAGTTTGTTGTCGCTACACAAATGTCTCGAAAAAAATATGATATGTCTGTTATCGAATCCCAAATCATAGAATTCAACAAACCTCTAAATCCAATCGGCATAAGTCTTTCCATTATAACATGACAATCATGACTTTTTAATCCAGTAATATAATCATTCTTAATGCATCTACCCAAATTGGAAGCATAGCCATCTGGAAGTCTCAAATATGAAAGCCACTAACAAAATAATAAGAGACTCTCTTTGGACAGTGTATAATCTACTTTTGGCTTCATTAACCTCTGTGATCTGACATTTTCAAATAATTCAAGTTCTGGTCGCCTGCAAATTTGGGCAAGATCTAATCGTGCCTTTACAGTATCTTTGGTCTTACTTGGTGTATCCAAAACTATATGAATTAAATTATCAAAATAGTTATTCTCAATATGCATAACATCCAACATGTGGCGGACCAACAAATCAGACCAATACGGAAGATCCCAAAAAATGCTCTGTTTTATCCAGTTATGTTCTTTCCCAAAGCCATGAATTTTTTTTGGTTTACTGTTGGTCCAAATGTGATGGGGGGTAATGAAAATACAACTGATTTTAACTCTGTACCTAAGATCATCTTTGGAGGTTCATCTCTTTCAATTGTACCTTTTCTGAAATGAGATTTGTTCCTCCGAAAAGGATGATCGGTTAGCAGAAATCTACGGTGACAATAAAAATAGCAAGGTTTTTTTCCATTGATTAGCATAAAGGATTTGTTTTCTTTCATACAGTAAGGACATGATTTCAGACCATGTGTACTCTAACCAGATAACATGCCATATACCGAAAAGTCACTAATCGTCCACATCAATGCAGCTTTTAATATGAAATTTTGTTTTGAAGCAACATCATATGTATTAACACCATCACTCCACAATGCATTTAACTTATCAATCAATGGTTTCAAATAAACATCAATATTCTTTTTCGGATGTCTTGGGATTAATAGAGTCAAAAATATATAAGGATCCTTCATCAACATCCATGGAGGCAAATTGTACGGAGTTATAAAGACAGACCAACATGAATACTGACTACCATAAGAACAAAACAGACAAAAACCGTCAGTAGAAAGACCCAATCATACGTTTCAGGCTTCTATAGAAAAAGACGGATGTAGACGGTCAAAATGCTTCCATGAATCACCATCAGATGGATGATTCAAGCTTTTATCAGTTGAAATCTTGGTTTTGTGCCATGACATCATTGACACTGTGTTCTGAGACATAAATAAATGCTGCAACCTTAGTGTAAGGGGGAAATATCTCAACTGTTTTACTGGAATCGATCTAGACTTCCCTGGTTGAGCTTCTTTATACCTCGATTTTCCACATGTGGGACAAATATCCAATGACTTATTTTCGCCAGAATATAAGATGCAATCATTTGGACATGCATGAATCTTCCGATAACTAAGGCCCAAATTACGAATCAGCCTCTTGCTCTCATAATAATTTCCAGGCAACACATTTCCTTCAGGCAACAGTGTTTTAACCAAAGAAAATATCTGATCAAAACAGTTGTTTGACATTGCATTATCTAATTTAATAGCCATAAATTTTTCAACTGCTTCTAATTTTCTTATCTTGTAACCAGGATATAATGCATCCTTAGTAGACCTCAGCAACTCATAAAATTCGGATGGTGCCAACTCAGGAGTTAAATCAATATCATCGTGAGTTTCAGTTTGTTGCACAAATGGACCTGCAACATCATGTACTAAATTTTGAAACCGTGATGGATCCAGAATCAAGATATTATGATCTTCTTTGGATCTGTGTTCACCGTGTTGATACAAAAAAACATAATCTGGTTGAAAACCAAACCGTAAGAGATGTCCCCCAACTTTATCAAATGTGTCAAACATTCTCAGAGCACATTTTTTACAAGGACACTTAATTGTGTCTTCTGAAACATATTCTGGTTTTGATGATGTAAATGCTAAGAAAGCTTCAACACCTTCAATATATACAGGATTTAAACCAGAACCATTTGGATTTCTGTGCTGATTTATCCAAGCTCGATCATCTAATAATGACTGATGTCGACTTCCTTGTTCCATATTTTTCTACATAAATTATAAAATCATCACTGTTTTTGAAATAGTTTGAAATTATAAAAACACTATCTAAAAAAGAAGATAAATAATTACAACTACTTAATAATTATGATTAATTAAGGGTGGCACAATTTCCAATGGATTGACGACTACTCTTTTGTCTGACATCTCATTTAATTGCATCTTTCTCACACGTATAATTTCCAGTTATTCCTAATTATTCCTAATTATTCCTAATTATTGCTAATTATTACAAATTATTACTAATTGTTACCAATTATTACAATTTATTACTAATTATTACAATTTATTACTAATTATTACTAATTATTAGTAATTATTACTAATTATTACTAATTTATCAATACTTAAAAATACTTAGAAAAAGGAAAAATGATTGAATAATGAAAGGAAATTTGGTAATCATCTTTGTGGAGATGATTACAAATTTTTCCTTTATTATCCAAGCAGATTTCATTTCCTAATTATTCCTAATTATTCCTAATTATTACTAATTATTCCTAATTATTACCAATTATTACTAATTATTACTAATTATTACTAATTATTACTAATTATTACTAATTATTACTAATTATTACTAATTATTACTAATTATTACTAATCATTACTAATCATTACTAATTATTACTAATCATTACTAATTATTACTAATCATTACTAATTATTACTAATCATTACTAATTATTACTAATCATTACTAATTATTACTAATTATTCCTAATTATTCCTAATTATTACTAATTATTCCTAATTATTACTAATTATTCCGAATTAGTACTAATTATTCCTAATTATTCCTAATTATTCCTAATTATTCCTAATTATTCCTAATTATTCCTAATTATTCCTAATTAGTACTAATTATTCCTAATTATTCCTAATTATAACTAATTATTCCTAATTATTACTAATTATTCCTAATTATTACTAATTGTTACTAATTATTCTTAATTATTACAAATTATAACTAATTATTACTAATTATTACTAATTATTACTAATTATTACTAATTATTACTAATTATTACTAATTATTCCTAATTATTCCTAATTATTCCTAATTATTCCTAATTATTCCTAATTATTCCTAATTATTCCTAATTATTCCTAATTATTACTAATTATTACTAATTATTACTAATTATTACTAATTATTACTAATTATTACTAATTATTACTAATTATTCCTAATTATTCCTAATTATTACTAATTATTCCTAATTATTCCTAATTATTACTAATTATTTCTAATTAGTACTAATTATTCCTAATTAGTACTAATTATTCCTAATTATTCCCAATTATTCCTAATTATTCTTAATTAGTACTAATTATTCCTAATTATTACTAATTATTACTAATTATTACTAATTATTCCTAATTATTCCTAATTATTCCTAATTATTACTAATTATTCCTAATTATTACTAATTATTACTAATTATTCCTAATTATTACTAATTATTCCTAATTATTCCTAATTATTACTAATTATTACTAATTATTCCTAAGTATTCCTAATTATTACTAATTATTACTAACTATTACTAATTATTACTAATTATTACTAATTATTACTATGTTATTACTAATTATTACTAATTATTACTAATTATTAATAATTATTACTAATTATTACTAATTATTAATAATTATTACTAATTATTACTAATTATTACTAATTATTCCTAATTATTCCTAATTATTCCTAATTATTCCTAATTATTCCTAATTATTTTTAATTATTCCTAATTATTCCTAATTATTCCTAATTATAGCTAATTATAGCTAATTATAGCTAATTATAGCTAATTATACCCAATTATATCTAATTATACCCAATTATAGCTAATTATTCCTAATTATTCCTAATTATTCCTAATTATTCCTAATTATTCCTAATTATTCCTAATTATTCCTAATTATTACTAATTATTCTTAATTATTCCTAATTATTCCTAATTATTCCTAATTATTCCTAATTATTCCTAATTATTCCAAATTATAGCTAATTAGAGCTAATTAGAGCTAATTATAGCTAATTATAGCTAATTATAGCTAATTATAGCTAATTATTCTAATTATTCCTAATTATTATTAATTGTTCCTAATTATTACTAATTGTTACTAATTATTACTAATTATTCTTAATTATTACCAATTATTCATAATTATTCATAATTATAACGAATTATAACTAATTATAACTAATTATTACTAATTATATCTAATTATTACTAATTATTACTAATTATTACTAATTATAACTAATTATTACTAATTATTCCTAATTATAACTAATTATTACCAATTATATCTAATTATTACTAATTATATCTAATTATTACTAATTATATCTAATTATCACTAATTATATCTAATTATTACTAATTATATCTAATTATTACTAACTATATCTAATTATTACTAACTATATCTAATTATTACTAATTATATCTAATTATAGCTAATTATTCCTAATTATAGCTAATTATTCCTAATTATAGCTAATTATTCCTAATTATAGCTAATTATTCTTAATTATAGCTAATTATTACTAATTATAGCTAATTATTACTAATTATAGCTAATTATTACTAATTATAGCTAATTATTACTAATTATAGCCAATTATTACTAATTATAGCCAATTATTACTAATTATAGCCAATTATTACTAATTATAGCCAATTATTACTAATTATAGCCAATTATTACTAATTATAGCTAATTATTACTAATTATAGCTAATTATTACTAATTATTACTAATCATTACTAATTATTACTAATCATTACTAATTATAGCTAATTATTCATAATTATTACAAATTATATCTAATTATTACTAATTATTACTAATTATATTTAATTATTACTAATTAAATCTAATTATTACTAATTATAGCCAATTATTAGTAATTAAATCTAATTATTAGTAATTAAATCTAATCATTACTAATTATATCTAATTATATCTAATTATTACTAATTATTCATAATATCTAGTTATTCCTAATTACATCTAGTTATTCCTAATTATATCTAGTTATTCCTAATTATATCTAATTATTCCTAATTATATATATTTATTGCTAATTATATATACTTATTGCTAATTATATGTACTTATTGCTTATTATATCTATTTATTGCTAATTATATCTATTTATTGCTAATTATAACTATTTATTGCTAATTATATACATTTATTGCTAATTATATCTATTTATTCCTAATTATATCTATTTATTCCTAATTATATCTATTTATTCCTAATTATATCTAATTAATATTAATTACAACTAATTATTTATAATTATAACTAACAATATCAATTTCTTAGTAAAACTAAATATAATTAAAAATCAATTGAAATCTAATTAAATTAGAACTAATAAACAACAATTAAAATTAACATAAAAAAATAAAATAAATATAAAAAAAATAAAATATAAATACCTTAAACTTTGATATTTTGAAGATATTGACGCCATCTGATTGCTCTTGTATAAAAAACTTCAACAAAAAAAACTTCTCTTTGAAACTGAAGAATGAAGAGAGAGAGAGAGCAAGATCTGAATGGTTTGGAAAAAAAAAACAGATGGGGGTATATATAGGTTAGATTAGTTGTGACGAGATTATTAGCGACGAGCTTCCCGTCGCAAATAGTGGTATTTGCGACGGCCCCCGTCGCAATTACCCTCGCCCGCATTAATTACAATCGGCAGTTAAAAGGTTATTTGCGACGGGACCCGTCGCAAATAGTACATGTCGACAGTCTTTTTGCGACGGGACGACATCCCGTCGCAAAAAGTTATTGACCGCCGCCGGGTATTTGCGACGGGTCCCGTCGGAAATACCCCCGCGCGGTTTGGCGCGCAAGCCGCGCGGTTTGGCGCACAATTGCGCGCCAAACTATTTGCGACGGGAGACATCGCCCCGTCGCAAATAATATTCGCGCGGTTTGGCGCGCAAGTCGCACCAAACTATTTGCGATGGGAGACGAAATCCCATCGCAAATAATTGGTTATTTGCGACAGACACTTTTCCCCGCCACGAATAGTTTCCTAGAGGGGTTATTTGTCGGGAATAAATCCCGTCGCAAATAACCCGTTGCAAATAGCGATTTTTCCCATAGTGTAACTACAACCAGGATTAGATGCAACTGCAATCCCCGATGGCCTACGAAAGACCTCAGATGGTATTGGTCCCAAACCCATCCCGCGCACTCTACCATGATGTTCCTTCCCAAGGACTTTAGCAACTAGGTCATCCTGGGAGACTGAGTAGGACTGTCCAGGATTGACATCCCATATATCTTTAATTTTTAACTATAAAATAAAATATTAATATATATTAACATAGTTAAAACTGATAATAAGTTATTATAATGAAAAAATGAGTTCATACCCCAACTTCTTTGGCATGCTCATTAACAAAACTTCTATCAGATTTTTTGTGAACATCCAACCACACTTCAGTTCGGGATGCTTCGTGCCCTAAACTCTGTGACTACATTAAACAACGATAAATCAACAGTTTAATATATTAAACAGATAATATTGTATTATAAATATTTAAACTAATGAAAAGATTACCAGAGTCGACCGGCTTCTAGAAAAGTTTTTTTGACCCCGCAGTGTGAGGGATGACTTGCTTACCCCAGCTTGATGCATTATTTCTTGAGAGATCCTGAAATAAATAAAATGCAATTTAATAGTAATGTATTCAATGTCATATCCTCTTCATATACATGTATAAATGTAAAATGAGGTTAATATAATAATATATATTTAAATACCATCTGCTTCTCATCACGATGTCTGTCAACAAAAACTTTCTATTGTTCTTTGGGTACCCCATTGGGTAACTTCTCATACATTTGTTGGACGGTCAATGAAGTATCTTTGACATCGATCCACAATCTCCATTTGAACTCTTTCCATTTCTTACCAAGATTTTTCAACGTCCACTTTCATGCTATCACCTCAGCAACTGCAAAGTGGAAAAATATATGTATATAGAAATTCATTTTGAAAATATTAATAAAATGACATTCAATTACACCATAATGTATTAAAATTACCTTTATTTGGGAATCAAAAACTTTATTTTTCCAACTTGGAGGCATATGTCTCCAATCATCATAATAAATCAAAAGGTAAATGGGCTCCACTGCCAGCTGGCCTAGAATTTGGCCAAGTAATCCCACGATGTCATCTGTAGGGACCCCATATGAATCAAATGGGACAACTATCTTCTCTCCATTCATTTTCCACACATATGCATTTTTTATATTTTTCTCTATAGTTTAATTTTTTTCATCTTTAATGAACAAAAAATTAGTATAAAAAAAGTGCAATAAATTTATTTATATTAAAATTTGTACCTATAACAGTGACTTCCAGTATGCCCGTGATGAACTAGAAGTGGCGCGCCACCGCCCCACTGCTGAGGCTGCTGAAGGGGGAGTCGATGACTCAGCTTCTAAAGGGACACTCACATAGGGTGTGAGAGATGGTGTAGGGGGAGATGGTGCAGGGGGCAGGCAGCTGGTGGCTTAGATGACGTAGGGATGGAGATAGATGGATCGTTATCTATCGCAGTAGTGGATGAAACAGTGTATTGCTTCCTTGGAATTCCTATCATTTAATCAAATAAAATTAAGTTCAAAACATGTATTTCAAAAAATATATGGATATTTTTAAAAAAAAATGATAATAGATGCCTAGTACTAACAAACGAAATATACATAACAATGATAGTGAATGATTGCACAAATGAAATAAGTGGTTGTTGAATGAATAAATAACTATACATACAATCATTTTACCCTTAAATCATGTCAGTTTCCTACTCCATTACTTTATCCTCTTCATTCATCCTTGCTAGACTAATATTTTCAATATCATAATGGACAAATAATTCTGCTTTTTGTTGTTGATGAGATTCAATTTCAGAGGTCAAATCTTCCACATCATCACCTATATCATACAAATCTCTTTGTATTACGTGAGAAACTACAATCCAACCTTCATCCACAACATCGTTCACATAATATACCATTTTTTCTTGCAATGATAAGATATATGGATCATGCAGTTCATGATCACCAACATCCATCAAGCTAGAGAAGTTCACAGAAGTAAATTGCAAGGAATCTCTTTTAACACCTCTCATAATATTGACCCAATTGCATTTGAATAAAACAACTAAAAAATGCATGTGGCAGTTTAATTCAATAATATCAGTCAGCTTTCCATAGTATCCTACTTCAAAAAATGTAAATATAACACTATTTTGTGTTTTCAAACCCCTTTCTCGATCGACTGTACAAAATATAAAGCCATTCGCATTGTAAGTGTCGAACTTTCTAATTTGTTTTAGAGGACCTCGAGCAAGAAACTTCAAATATTCTAACAACTCTGCTCAAGTATTAATATTCATGATCTAAAAAAATAAATATACTTTATTAGATTTACAAAATATATGCGTCGAACTAATATTCATATTAATTGAGATATTTATGAACTTACACGTCGTGAAAACCATTCTACAAGCTCTTTATTAATAGCTTTCGTTATATCTTTCTCATTTTGTGTTCGGCCTCTCATTCATTTCTTTTTTTGTATCCTCAACTCTTCAATAAATAGATCTACAATTTCACTATTTAGCAGCACATATCTATGTGCCTGTAATAATTCCAATTCTGTCAGTGTCACATTTGAGGTCCTCCCAACTAATCGACCAATAACGGGAAATATTTTTGATTTCTGATGTATTTGAGATTGAGTCGATGTGTTATTAACATGTCCAACTTGATTAAATATTGTCTCAATATCATCCAAGTATCTAGAACAAAAGTTAATACACTCCTCAACCAAATAGACTTCAGCAATAGAGCATTCTGGTTGAGCTTTATTTCTCACGTATGATTTCAAATGCCCAAGATATCTGTGAAATAAAATAAAAATAATCACGCATTTAATTAAGTGCCAATTTTTTTTACTTAACTAAAAAACATATAAATAAAGTACCTCTCAATTGGATACATCCATCGATAATGAATGAGGCCTCCTAATTTAGCTTCCTCAACCAAATGCACAGTTAAATGCATCATGATAGTAAAAAATGACAGAGGAAATATTATCTCCACTGCACAAAGGGTCAATACAAACCTCTCCTAGAGGTTGTCAAGATGACATGGATGTGGAGATTTCTCATATAGTTGTCTGAAAAATGTGCAGAATTGGAGTACAACAACAGTAACTTTTTCAGGTAATAATATACGCAATGCCAATGGTAGTAACTATTGTAAAAAAATATGTTAATCGTGACTTTTCAATCCATGTAACTTATGATTCTTCAAGTCAACACACCTCGAGATGTTACTTTAATACCCATCAGATACCTTTACATTCTTTAAAAATATAAGGAATGTATCTTTATCCCTATTGTTCATTGTAAAAATTTCCAGAGCATACTTTTCATCCTCATCTGGCCAGAGATCACATTTTATGTTCATTACTTGTAAGTCTTTACGAGCATTGAGATGATCCTTAAACTTTCCATGCTCATTAAGCAATGTGAAAATCAAATTGTCACAGAAATTATTCTCAATATGCATCACATCAAGATTATGCCGCAATAAATTAAATTCCCAATACGGAAGTTTGAAGAATATACTTTTTTTCTTCCATTGTTGCGTTCTGATTTCACTTGACGATGCACTTCGAACCCGTTTCCCACTATCATTCAAATGATGAGCCTTCCAAAATTTTGTTTCAACATTTTCAAGTTGTGTCAATATTTTAGAACCAGTTAACAACTTTGGAGGTGGTCTACAATCAATGAAACTATTAAATTTTGATTTGTTCAGCCAAAATCTATGAGACGCATCGAGAAATCTTCGATGGCACAAGAAGAACCATTTTCTACTGTGAGGTATCCGTTTGGGCTCAAAACCAAAGTTACAAACAGGACAATCCAAACCTGTGTAAACGTTCCGACCAGATAAATTCCCAAGCCCAGGGAAGTCACTAATGGTCCACATTAAAGCATCATGCATTTTGAACATTTTTTTAGAAGAAACATCAAACGTCTCAACACCGTTTCTCTATAACTCCTATAATTCTTCAATCAAAGGTTGCAAGTATACATCAATATCATTTCCATGCATTTGTTTTTTAGGAATAATCATCAAAATGATAAAAGATGTTTATTGCATACACATCCACTGAGGCAAATTGTAAGGGATCAAAACAACTGGCCAAATTCTATAACTAGTACTCGAAGTCCCAAATGGGTTGAATCCATCGACAACCAATCCCAATCTAACATTCCTAGGATTAACTCAGAAATATGGATGTAATGAATCAAATGTATTTCACAATTTTGAATCTCGTGGATGTCTCATTAACCCATCATTGTTATTATCTAACGAATGTTACTTCATGTGTTTGACGGTTTTCGATGACATGAATAATATTTTCAATCGAGACTTTAAAGGAAAGTAACACAAAACCTTTGCAGGTGTGTTCCCTTTCTTATTCTTCATGAAAGTATGTTGATTCAGACTTCCAACATCACCCATTGACTGCCATCTAGAAGAAGAATTTTTTTTTCAATTCTGTCTACTTGAATCCTCTCACCAATACAGCATACAATAATTGGGACACACATGTATTTTTGTATAATTCAGACCAATCCTGTTAATAGCTTTTTTCATATCATAAAAAGACTCGGGGATTTTTGCTTCAGTAAATGCATCATGAAAAAATTCCAATATCATGTGCATTTCCTTATTTGTAATTCCACATAGACATTTGATATGGTACAACTTCAGCAGAAAAGAAAGCTTTAAATATTTCAAACATCCACTATAAAACTCTTGATTTCCATCGTCAACTAAATCATGAAACGTATTTTCCTTAGTGAAGTTTTCTCTTACATTTTTCTCCACAGAATCAAGAGGAGGATCCAATGATATGTTATAATCTTGATCTGGTTGTGTTACAATCTCAAAAACATCACTTGTCACATTGTAATTTGTAGCACCCTCATCTGGTTGTTCTGTTATGTTTTGATGTTGATAGTGGTGTCTTGCAGTGCCGAATGCATCATTTATGAGGTTTTGAATTTCATTTTCCATTGTCGATGAAGTTGGGAGATTATTCTATAGATTAACATCAGTGCTCAACCTTTCTATAACATTCGATTCTCCATGCCAAATCCAACACAAATACTGATCAGAGAATTACTTCAGTATTAAATGTTCATAAACTTCATCTCTCTTCAACTATCTTCTAAATTTACATTTAAGAAATGGAAATCTTATTCTCCCTTCAACAGATCGATTAGAAATTGCAAAATCTAAAAACTCCTTCAAACCCTTAACATACTGAGGTGTGTTCCTCGGTAATGTGATCCAACTTTTATCCATGTATATCACAATGTGCCTAAAAAATATTAAAAAAAATTAAAATTCATAGTTACTACTAAATAGGGAAATATATTCATATATACTAGTTGAAAAAATAGGTTTTTTCCATTAACGTGATATATAAATAAATAAAATATAAAACATGCACTTTATCAATGCACAACATTTATAAAACATGGTATACAGATGTTTTTTCCTGAAACAATTCCAATTCAAAATTCATTCATCTATCCTTAAAACATCACCCCTTTCATAAAAAAACCCTTACATGGTTTAAAAACATATAAAAGGAATTTCTAATAATGGATAGAAAATTTAAAAAAATTCCCCTCACTTGAAAGCTTTAACACAACAAACTCAAAGTAAGTAAGGAAACAAGGATAACTATGAATAAAAATTCCCTATATAAATTCGTAAAGTATGTTAATAAACAAGTGAAACAACACTAATCAATATCAGTACTAAATCATTGGAGGATCAATGCTTCAATGAAATTCCATCCAAGTAAAAAAAAATACACAAGCTAATAAATAATTAAAGTCATAACACATGATAAATATCATGAGTAAACACATTAGGAACTAATGCACTACGGGAAAAATGAGCAATTGCGACGGGTTATTTGCGACGGGAATAAATCCCGTCGCAAATAGTCATGTTAAAAACTTATTTGCGACGGGGGTATTTCCCCGTCGCAAATAAGGAGGCTTTTGCGACGGGATTGCTTTCCCCGTCGCAAATAGTTTTCCCGCGATGCGCGCCAAATCGCGGGAAACTTATTTGCGACGGGGAAATATTCCCGTCGCAAATAACCGGCGGCGGTAAAAGGTATTTGCGACGGGAATATTCCCCCGTCGCAAATACTATGTCGGCAGAGGATTATTTACGACGGGACCCGTCGCAAATAACTATTTACCGGTTGACCGTAATAAATGTTGGCTAAGGTATTTGCGACGGGTCCCGTCGCAAATAATACTATTTGCGACGGGAATCCCGTCGCAAATGGGCCCGTCGCAACTAATCTAACCTATAAATACCCCCATCCGTTTTTTTCATTTCATTCTCATTCCTTATCTTCTCTCTCTCTCAGAATCATATTTCTAGAGTTGAGTTTTTCTCCAGTTTAAGTTTTTTCTCCGGAGCTGATATTAAAGTTTTGAAGAACGATCAGAACAGATCAATTTTCAAGGTATTTATCTTCATTTTAATTTTTTATTTATTTTTAATTTCTTATTAGTTTCTATTATTATTAATTAGTTGTAATTTAATTATGTTTACATTGTTTTATTACTTAATAAATTTAAATTATTAGTATTGTTTATATGGTAATTAGGAATAATTAGTAATAATTTTTAGTAATTAAGAATAAATATTAATAACTAGTAATAAATACCAATAATTAGGAATAAGAACATTATTACATTATTAGTTTATTTTATTATTAATATTAAAATAATATAATTTTTTATATATATACAGTTCTTTTTTCATCTGTGTGTTTGCTGTCTTCACATGTATTATTTGTATGTGGAGATAGAAAACGCACAGATGAAAAAAGAACTGTATATAAATTAGAAAATTATATTATTTTAATATTAATAATAAAATATATTAATAATGTTATTATTTGTAATTATTGGTAATTATTTCTAATTATTGATAATTATTCATTTAATTACTAATAATTATCAATAATTAAGAATAATTAGTAATAATTACCAATAATTAACAATAATTAGTATTAATTACCTATAATTAGTATTAATTACCAATAATTAGTATTAATTACCAATAATTAGTATTAATTACCAATAATTAGTATTAATTACCAATAATTCGTAATAATTAGGAATAATTAACAATAATTAGTAATAATTAGCAATAATTAACAATAATTAGGAATAATTAACAATAATTAGTAATAATTAGGAATAATTAGGAATAATTAGTATTAATTAGGAATAATTAGTAATAATTACCAATAATTAGTATTAATTAGGAATAATTAGTATTAATTACAAATAATTAGTATTAATTAGGAATAATTAGTATTAATTAGGAATAATTAGTATTAATTACAAATAATTAGTATTAATTAGAAATAATTAGTATTAATTACCAATAATTAGTATTAATTACCAATAATTAGTATTAATTACCAATAATTAGTATTAATTACCAATAATTAGTATTAATTAGGAATAATTAACAATAATTAACAATAATTAGGAATAATTAACAATAATTAGTAATAATTAGGAATAATTAGTATTAATTAGGAATAATTAGTAATAATTACCAATAATTAGTATTAATTAGGAATAATTAGTATTAATTAGGAATAATTAGTATTAATTACCAATAATTAGTATTAATTACCAATAATTAGTATTAATTACCAATAATTAACAATAATTAGTAATAATTAGGAATAATTAACAATAATTAGTAATAATTAGGAATAATTAACAATAATTAGTAATAATTAGGAATAATTAACAATAATTAGTAATAATTAGGAATAATTAACAATAATTAGTAATAATTAGGAATAATTAGGAATAATTAGGAATAATTAGTATTAATTAGGAATAATTAGTAATAATTACCAATAATTAGTATTAATTAGGAATAATTAGTATTAATTACCAATAATTAGTATTAATTACCAATAATTAGTATTAATTACCAATAATTAGTATTAATTACCAATAATTAACAATAATTAGTAATAATTAGGAATAATTAGTAATAATTAGGAATAATTAACAATAATTAGGAATAATTAGGAATAATTAGGAATAATTAGTATTAATTAGGAATAATTAGTATTAATTAGGAATAATTAGTAATAATTACCAATAATTAGTAATAATTACCAATAATTAGTAATAATTACCAATAATTAGTATTAATTACCAATAATTAGCAATAATTACCAATAATTAGCAATAATTACCAATAATTAGCAATAATTACCAATAATTAACAATAATTACCAATAATTAGCAATAATTACGAATAATTAGAAATAATTAGCAATAATTAGAAATAATTAGCAATAATTAGAAATAATTAGCAATAATTAGAAATAATTAGCAATAATTAGAAATAATTAGCAATAATTAGAAATAATTAGCAATAATTAGAAATAATTAGCAATAATTAGTAATAATTAGTAATAATTAGGAATAATTAGGAATAATTAGGAATAATTAGGATTAATTAGGAATAATTAGTAATAATTACCAATAATTAGTAATAATTAGTAATAATGACCAATAATTGCCAATAATTACCAATAATTGCCAATAATTAGAAATAATCAGCGTTTATTCATGTCTAAGAATACAGCGACAATGATGTCATGGCATAAAGAGAATATTTCAACCGATAAAAGCTTGAATCATCCAGCCGATGGTGATTCATGGAAACATTTTGATAGAGTGCATCCATCATTTGCTTTAGAAGCTAGAAATGTTTGACTGGGCCTTTCCACTGATGGTTTCTGTCCGTTTGGATCTTATGGTAGTCAATATTCATGTTGGCCTGTTTTTTTAACTCCGTATAATTTACCTCCATGGATGTTGATGAAGGAGCCATATATCTTTTTGACTTTACTAATTCCAGGACATCCGAAGAAAAATATTGATGTTTATTTGAAGCCATTGATTGATGAATTAAATTTATTGTGGAGTACTGGTGTCAGTACATATGATGTTGCAACGAAACAAAATTTCATACTGAGAGCAGCATTGATGTGGACAATAAGTGACTTCCCGGCTTATGGGATGTTATCTGGCTGGAGTACACATGGTCAGAAATCATTTCCTTACTGTATGGGAGAGAACAAAGCATTTATGCTCATTCATGGAAAGAAACCTTGTTATTTTGACTGTCATCGCAGATTTCTTCCAGCTGATCATCCTTTTCGCAGAAACAGATCTCATTTCAGAAAAGGAACAGCTGAAAGGGATGGACCTCCAAAAATGCTATCAGGTTCGGAGTTAAAATCGGTTGTATTTTCATTACCTTCCATCACTTTTGGTCCCACAATAAACCAACAGAAAATTTCTGGTTTTGGGAAAGAACACAATTGGATTAAACGTAGCATATTTTGGGATTTGCCATATTGGTCTGATTTGTTGGTCCAACACATGTTAGATGTCATGCATATTGAGAAGAACTGTTTTGATAATTTGTTTCATATAGTTTTGGATACGCCAAGAAAGAGCAAAGACAATGTAAATGCACGTTTAGATCTTGCCCAAATTTGCAGGCGTCCAGAATTGGAACTATTTGAGAATGTCAGAACAGAAAGGTTACTGAAACCAAAAGCAGCTTATACACTGTCTAAAGAAAACCGTTTATTATTTTGTCAGTGGATTGCAGATTTGAGACTTCCAGATGGCTGTGCTTCCAATTTGGGTAGATGTGTAAAGAATGGTCATATTACTGGATTGAAAAGTCATGATTGTCATGTTATAATGGAGAGACTTCTACCCATTGGATTAAGAGGTCTGTTGAATTCTGTGATTTGGGATTCCATAACAGACATGTCTCATTTTTTTTGGGAAATTTGTGCGGCTACGGCAGATTATGATGCTCTAGGCAAACTTGAAAAAGATGTTGTTGTAATTATATGTAAACTGGAAAAAATATTTCCGCCGTCTTTCTTCGACTCAATGGAACATTTGATGTTACATTTGCCATATGAAGCCAAATGTGGAGGTCCGGTACAGTTTCGACGGATGTACCCATTTGAAAGATGCATGCAAAAATTGAAAAGAAAAGTACGCAACAAAGCATCTGTTGAAGGATCTATTGCAGAAGCTTATTTGCAAGAGGAAATATCTTTTTTCTGCTCCCATTATTTTGAATCTGAGTATCCTTCAAAACACAACCGAATGGGACGGAATGAGAGGAATATTGATGAAATCGACAATCAATTATCTGTTTTCAACCAGTCAGAGCTTGGTTTTAGTGGAGTTTCTGAACGCTGGCTTTCAGATGATGAACATCATAGAGCTCATACGTATGTTCTGCTCAACTGTGAAGAGATGACATCAGTTGTACTGTAAGTGTTTATATCACTTATTCTATCATTTATGTTACAGTAAATAACTTTGGTTTTTATAGGTTGTATGATAATCATATCAAGAAACAAATTCCACAAATTACAGCAGCTGCTCTCGAAGAACGGCGACTGAAAAATTTCTCTCAGTGGTTTCAAAAACTGGTAACATAAATTCTTTATCATTTAGCAACTCATTCAATGTATAGTTTACTATATTGATAATTATTTCACAAATCTTCAGGTGTCTCGACATGCTGATAAAATTGACAAACGACTCTGTGTATTGAGTAACCCACCTTCCAAACTTGTTAAAACTTATAATGCATATGTGGTGAATGGATTTCGATTCCACACGCATGCATATGGGGAATCGAAAAAAACAATGAACAGTGGAGTTAGCTTGAGAGGATCTCATCATCGAGAAAATGAAGTTGACTTTTATGGCATACTTGATGAAATCATTGAACTCTGTTATCTTGGACAACATTACATAACCATGTTCAAATGTCGGTGGTTGGATACAGAGAGAGGCGTGCGTGTTCATCCGACTCATGGAATCATCGATATTAAATGTAAAAGTGTTCTCGCAGTAAATGAACCATTCTTATTGGCTCAACAGGCATATCAAGTTTATTATGCAAAGTATTGTGCAACATCAAGAGACTTGACTGATTGGTGGAGTGTAATAAAAATCAAAATTCGAGACAATCAGTTTAGTCAAAGTGAATGTGCTTTCACTGATGTGCAAAGAATTGAAGTTTTTCAAGAGAGTACTCAAAATCAATCTTTTTTACAAAGAGATATGAGTATCGATGACGACACCCCACATTTAAGAGTCGGTGATGACGATGATGTTAATGATGTCACACATGAATTTGAAATGGTAAGAGATGAAGCAACTGCAACTCGAATGGATATCGATGATGTTGAGGAGGAATATGAAGATGACATTGACATATATGAAGATGATGATGAAGATGAACACTTATAGAATTCCATGGTATTTATATACAATCATAATATGTATATATATGTATATATAATAGTAATTATCAATTATTTGCTAATATTAACATTTTCTGTTTCAGATGGACGAGGCCACATTTCGTGAGTTGGCGGAGGCTGACCTGCCTTTCGATGCGGATGAGTTGCTGGCAGATGACCCTCAGCCTGCAGGCGCTCCAGGGAGTACGCGGAGGGGGCGCGGTCTTGCACGATTGATGATTCCTGACCCCGTCCCCGAGCGACGTCCACGTCTTGGGTTTGATCCGCGCACCCGGAGGTGTGATAACCTGTGTAATAACCTGTGAATTTGACTAAGATTTCATTAATCTATTCACATAATAAATGTTTATTATTTTTTCAGTTTTTCGCATATAGCAGTCGGACAGGGCAGCGCTATTTTGCGCAACTATTTCTCTCAGCCGTGGACCACATGGGAGCAGATTCCCATTGATGTGCAGCAGGCCATGTTCGGCCATTGGTTGGTACGTACGTAAATAAATAATTTTTATTTTGAAAATTATTTCATTTCTAACTTGATATTTTGATTTATTTGTAGGGTTTATGGTATCCGATCGAGGATACCATGCGTGACGCCATCCACGAGGCATGGGAGGTGGCCATGCGTGATCGCCTTCGTCAGTTTTTGCACAATTTAAGAAAAGCTGCGATGAAGAAAGCAGGAGTGTCAAATTTTGAGGAGTCATGTAGAGCACACCGACCAGAGTACATTTCATCCCATGTATGGGATGGATTATGTGCGCACTGGTTGAGTGGTGCCTTTCAGAGGAGATCATCGGTGGGGAGGCAGAATCGGGGGAGGCAGGAGGTGACTCATCGAGCTGGGAGTCGTTCTTTCAGTACTCATAGACAGCATCTGGTACGTACATTATTTATAAATATTTTATATAACTATAAATATTAACAGTTTATTTTTTATTCTTATAGGCTGTCGAGCACCCCGATATTACAGAGTACGACGTATATCGGAGGATGTATAGTGATCCTGCTACTGGGGAGCTCAGAGGTGATCGCCAGCATCACATCGTGGTCAGTATTATTTGTTTTCAAGTTTAAAAATTAACTGCATATAATATATTCACAATTTTAATTTTAAATTGCAACTATAGGAGTCATATGAGGCCGCAGTGGCACAGGCCCGGCCTGAGAGTCAGGCCGAGTCATCAGATCAGACCACTGCCCGTCAGTTTGATGAGGCGGCATGGATGCAGGCCACCCAGTATGCCTTCGAGAAGGGCCGGGTAGTTGGTATCGACTCTCGACTGACTCCCGGAGATTATTATGGCAGTGCTGCGATGTCGGCGTCCAGCTCGAGGGGAGCTCGTGCATCTTCTTCTACACAGTATGAGGAGCAGTTGCGATCTCAGACTGCACAGATAGAGAGTCTCCGACAGGAGCAGGAGCAGATACGTCAGCAGCATGAGGAGGAGCGTCGACGCCAGCAGCAGCTGTACGGGGAGCAGACGAGTCGGTGGCAGCAGCAGCATCAGGAGCAGATGGAGTACATGCGCCGACTCACTCATGCTTTAGGGATGGAGTTTCCTCCACCACCATCTGCAGATCCCCCACCTCCCCCCCCTCCTACAGATTAGAGTTTGTATTTCTGTTATAAAATTTGTGAAATCAAAATATTTTTTTTTCTATTCGTAGTTTCTGTCTCATTATAAAATATTAATAATATTATATTTTTAAATAACAATATTAATATGAATAATAATAATATTTATATTTTATAATATTAAATTTTATATATATATTAAAATTTTATTTATATAATAAAATTTTATATATATATTAAAATTTTATAATATTATAATTTAATTATTTTTTTGTAATACTTGAATTATTTTAATATTTGAATGTAAAATAATTCTATTATTTTTATATTAATTAAAATAACTTATTAATATTTTTTTTTATTTATGAATTATAATTATAATATTATAATATTAATTAAATTATTTATTAATATTCTATTATTTTTATTTTTGAATTATAATTCTACTATTATTATAGTAATTAAAATAATTTATTATTTTCATTTGTAAATTATAATTCTATTATTATATTAATTAAAATAATTTATTAATAATTTATTTTTTTTATTTTTTTTATAGTATTTGCGACGGGATACTATGCCCGTCGCAAATACTAGTATTATTAATAATTTTTTATTTTTTTTTAAAAAGAGTATTTGCGACGGGTCCCGTCGCAATTACTATGAATAGTATTTGCGACGGGTCCCGGTTCCCGTCGCAAATACTAGTATTATTAATTTTTTTATTTAAAAAAAAAAAACGTTATTGCGACGGTCCCGTCGCAAAAACTATTTGCGACGGGTCCCGTCGCAAAAGGTATTTGCGACGGGCCCGTCGCAATAACTGTTTAAAAAGTTTTTTACAAAAATACGGAATACTATTTGCGACGGGGAGAATGCCCGTCGCAAAAAAAGGCTTTAGCGACGGTCCCGTCGCAAATAAGTTTAGTTGCGACGGCGTTTTCCGCAACGGGCTATTTGCGACGGGACCCCGTTGCAAATAGCCCGTCGCAAATACCTGTTTTTCCAGTAGTGATGGGACAAGTATAATACATGAAAATATGGACCTATTTCCATAATTTTAATGGTCACACATCCATCAATCAAATCACTATAAAACCAATCTCATCCATGACACCCCACTAGCTCTATATTTTGTACAACTAGTGGTAAATAGAAAGTGTGTAATCTCAATGTGCCTAGAAATATCCCATGACCTCCCACTTAGTATCCTAGGGTTCCCTATAAAATAACTAAAGGAGGTTATACACATTTAAAGTGAATGTCATACAATGAAAATAATAATAGCCAAAGGCTAGCATAATAATGAAATCCTTCCCACATCCCACATCCCACATTTAGCTTATAATGAGCCCCCACCCATAAGAAATTCATGAATCACATCACAAACAACCATCACATGGATACACATGACATCATAAATAAATATAAAGGGGATCAACAAGGGAACAATGAACCAATCAACTCAAATATCACATAACAAAGTGCCATCCAAGACTTTCAATTATCACATATAATATATACATTTGTAAATCCCTTTTTAAAATGTTTTGGAATCCAAACACCAATATAAGGGAAATCATAATCATTTCCAAAACACAACCAACATAACCCAAATGAATCACAATTCCATTTCATAAAACAACACATCACTTTGAAACATGGAAACCATTTAACCCCCAAAGGGTAACCCACTTTGAAAAACCAATTTCCCTTAAAATCGAATGAACATGTGTTTTTTTATATAAAACCATTCTTTTAATTTTATCAAACATGTCGAATGTATAAAATAAAAATTTACATAAAAATTTCATTTAAACATGAAATTAAAACCTTTAATCCACATGAAAACCAATTTAAGTTATATAAAACCATTATAAACCAAACCTAGATAAGCCACACCCTCATTATCTGGATTAGAAATTAATTTATAAATCCAAGCACACATAAATCTCTTAAATAAAATTCAATGAAATGGAAACACTGACCTAAATAAAATTCACTAGCAGTAGGGAGGTGAGCTAGGGTTCGGGTCTCACGGGGGTCGGGGGAAGAAGGTGGGGTCACGAGGGTTGGGGGGAGAAGGGGGTTCAGGGTTGGGTGTTGGGGGGAAGTGGCACAGATGGCCGGCCGGTGGCGGGGAGGCGAGCTGGGGTTCGGGGATCACTCGTGGGGGTCTAAGTAAAAAATAAAATGACCCTATAATGATGGGGTCTAAGTAAAAAATCCAAATGGGATGAAAATTTATGCCAGAACCGACCACCTGGTTTGATGGGATGTAATTTATTCATACATTAATTTTTAAAACATATCTAAGAGCTTGAGTTAAGTCACTGCCCCATTTATTAAGTTGTGTATACAAAACTGATTCCATTGATCCCATTTCCATTTTCACCATAAATCCAAGGAAACTCTTATGAAACCCAATAAAATTAAAATTAGGATCTATACACCATAACTGGTAATCAATATGAATTCTCAAATTCAATATTCAAATCTCAACAACCCATAGTGGCTGAAGTTCCATCATAATGGGTGGTGATCAAGAACTCTCTAATAAACTACTTCTAGAGTCCCAACAATAAAACCAACTCAATCAAACCCTAATTCACCCATATAAAAATATATTTCATTTATAACTTGGGTCCCTTTTGGGAAACCAATGTTCTGATACCATTTTTAATGAACCTACCCTGGATGAGTTGATATTTTACCCAAACCAATTTTCCATAAGGGATAAAGGGCATTCTCGATACCTATAGGATATAAGCAAACTCAGGGGCATCAAGACCATGAACCTGGGAATGGTATAACCCTTATATGGTAATAATAAACAAAAGATGAATATATTAAAATAATAATAATTAAAATTCCAAGAATTGGAATTCCTTGCAAATGAAAAAATCTTAAATGAAATAGATGAATAATAAAATAGATAATTATTAAACAAAAATTCTTCCAAAAAAATAAAAATGAATTAAATATAATAGAAGTATAACATACACTTGGAAAAAATGGCCAATACAACATACCAAGGGAAAAAATAAATGGAACCTGAACAACTCCTGCATCACCACTAATGAACCATATCCACTAAATATACACCACTCATCCATAAATAGTCCAAACTAATAATAAATGAATAAAAAAATAACTATGAACCTAAAAGAGAAACCTAAGATCTACATACACCTAGATGTGTATGTATGGTGTGAACTAAACATTCCATGTGGGATCTCCCTATGGAATATTGGAAATTACTTTTATAAAACATTTAATATATTCTAGTTTTAACTAAAATATTAATATAGATCTTTGACCTCCATGTAAAAATTAAACCATGTCATAATTTATTTCATGATTATAAAACACCCATAATTTCTAATTTAAAACATGGGTTGGAAAACTCACTTTCATTATACATTATGAAACATGAGAAAGAGTTCCTTTAAAATTATGGATAAAAATCCAAGTCTTCTAATCACCCCACTTTTGATAACACATTAAAAAATACCATTTATACAAAAACCAATAGGATTATAATTTAATACCTCAATTTCCAAACCATTATATAATGTATTTTAAAAATAAACCAAAGGTGAACTCAATGGAAAATACAATCGATATCTTAAACCATGGTATCTGGAATAGAAGATAAAATAATATCAGACACTCATTGGTTTCTCAAAATTGTCAACAAGGGGATAAAAATAATTCACAAAATTAGATACCCTAAAATATACTAAAAATAAACCTAGCATCTTGGGGAACTCACTAGGTATCAATTACCATACCTGGGAGCCAAGCTAGGGCTTCGGGGGGTCAGCGACGATGGGAAGCGAGGCGCGATGATGGGCGGCGGGGCACGCTTATGGGTGGCGAGGTCACCGACGGCATGGGTGGGGAGCCGATCTAGGGTTCGAGGCTCTTTGGGGGGAGAAGGCAGCGTCGCGGGGGTTGAGGCTCACCGGGGTTGAGGGGAGAAGGCGACGTCACGGGGGTCGGGGCTCACCAGGGTCGGGGGGAGAAGGCGGCGTCGCAGGGTTGGGGGTAGAAGGCGACATCACGGGGACGGGGGGAGAAGGGGGGTCGGGGAGGGGGGTCAGGGTCGGTGGGGGGGGGGGAAGCATCGACACTGTAAAAAAATGGGGGGTTCAGCAGTAGTTTATTAAAAACCGCCGCAAAAAGACCGCCACTAAAGGTGATTTATGTTGTAGTTCCATATCCATCTTTACTAGATCCATGAACATAGGATCCCTTTCAACTCTCATATTATTTATAACTCCATGTTCCTTTCTGTTCAAAGCATCTACCACCTTATTTTCCTTCTCAGGGTGGTAGTGTATAGTGAAATCATAATCCTTGAGTAGTTAGAGCCATCGGCTTTACCTCATGTTGAGTTATTTCTGTGAGAAAATATACTTCAAACTCTTATGATCAGTACATATCTCACATTTTTCACCATAGAGATAGTGTCTCTATATCTTCAGAGCAAATATTACAGCTACTAACTCAAGATCATGAGTGGGATAGTTTTGTTCATGAATTTTTAGCTTTCGTGATGCATATGAAATAACTTTATCATTCTACATAAGGATACAACCAAGTCTTTTCTTTAAAGAATCACTATAAATAACAAACCCATAATTACCTGATGGTAGAGTCAATATAGGAGTATTGAATAATATTATCCTCAATTATTCAAAACATTCTTCACACTCTTTTGTCTAAACAAATTTAAACCCTTTACGTGCGAGCTTGGTTAATGGGTTAGCCAATCGAGCAAAATTCTAGATGAAACGTCGATAATAACCTACTAAACCAACAAAACAGTGTACCTTAGTTATACTCATCAGTGCTGTCCATTCTTGGATTGCCCTTATCTTTGAAGGATAAACAGAGATTCCATCCTTAGAGACAATATGTCCAAGAAAATAAATCTACTGAAGCTAGAATTTACACTTGCTAAACTTCTCATATAATTAATCTCTTCTAAGAGTCTTTAGAATAACGTGCATGTGATTTTTACGGTCTTCGTAGATTTTGGAGTATACCAAGATATCATCAATAAATACCACTACAAATTCATCAAGATATTCCTTGAAAACTCTATTAATTAGATCCATGAAAACAGAGGGTACATTAGTCAGCCCAAAAGGCATTAATGTAAACTTATAATGCCCATACCTGGTACAAAATGCTGTCTTTGGAATGTCTTCCTTATTTACACATAATTGATGATATCCATATTGAAGTCCAATCTTTGAAAAATATTTAGCTCCATGAAATTGATCAAATAAATCATCAATGCGAGGTAGGGGATACTTTTTCTTTATTGTTATAGCATTGATCTCCCTATAGTCAATGCACAACCTCATAGATCCATCTTTCTTCTTAATAAAAAGAACATGAGATCAATATAGAGAAACACTAGGGTGAATAAATACTTTATTACTCAATTCATATAGTTTTTTTATTTAGTTCCACTAATTCCACAGTGGCCATTCTATAAGGGGTATTCTATATGGTCCTTGAAATGGGAATTAAGTCAATGGAAAACTCAATTTCTCATTCTATAGGATGTCCAAGTAAATCCTCTGGAAACACATCAACATATTCTTGCACAATAGGTACATCCTATATTTGAAAATTATTTTCCTCACCCATAGTTATTTCACTCCCTTACTCCCCAATAATTGAATTTAGTAGAGCTACTGGGGGTGGATCTAGATGAGAAATAGATGGTTATGTTTCTTCTCTAAAGATAATATATTCCTAATCATCATAAAAAATTGTAACCTCCTTATTCTTACAATAAATTTTCTCATAATGGTTCAAAAGTCAATCCATACTGAGGATTATATCAAATTCAATCATGGGTATTCCAATAATATCAGTAGATAAAGCACATTTATATGCCATAATGGTAATTGATTGACAAAACTGTGTTGCAATGATACTTCCCTTAGGAGTTTTGACTGAAAAATCCCTTGTTAATTCAAATTGGAAATATTTAATTTTCTTGGAAAACTGGGAAGATATGAAAAAATGAGATGATACAGAATCAAATAAAGCATTGCCTAATTTTGAGGAAACGATTAAATTACCTTCCACCATGTCATTAGGAACTTCAACCTCATCAGTAGTGATCGCATAAGCTTATAATTTCTCCCTTTTCCCTTTTTGAGGTAAGTTTCCTTAATGATTAGGACATTCATTTTCATAATTCCCCATTTCTCTACAATTATAGCATTCAACATTGACATCCTATTTCTTTCCCTTGAAATCACGAGCTTGGTGGCCTTTTTCTACACACTTGTAACAAAATCCCATCCCCTTCAGGCAAGTACTAAGGTGTTTCTTCCCATATTTACTACAAGGTGGAAAGTCAAAATTTCCCTTCTTCCCATTATTTCCTTTTTCAGAGTGTTTAACAGATCTCTTCTTCTATTGCTTCACTTTAAAGTCATAAAACTTAGATAATTACTTTTCTATCTTGATAGCACATGAGACTATATCTTCATATGATGAGAAGGATTGAGAGACTAATGCTCGATAGAGAAATGGTTTTAAACCATCAAATAATTGATCAATCTTACTTCTTGGGTTACGTATATAACCTGCCATATGCCTTTCTAACCTTGTAAAGTTAACCTCATACTTTGCGACATTCTCATCCTCATTTTTCCTCAGACTCAGAAATTTCCTTTTCATATCTGCTCGATGTTCACGAGAAAATTATTTTTCTAATAAAATCTCTTTAAACTCCCTCTATTCCATATTTGATACTTCTTCATCCTCCTTTGTGTTTTGAACTAATGACCACCATTGATCTGCATCTCCTGTAAGGCGATAAACTACCATAACAACTTTCTCCCTTTCGCTCATCACAAAAGCATGAAATATTTTCTCTAAGGAACTTATCTATTGCTCAGCTACAAATGTATTTGTAGTCCCATTGAATGTTGGTGGTTTTTGCCTCATGAAGTGGTCTAACATTGATCCTCCGCATTGTCGATCGGGGTGCTCCATATGAGTAAGGTTATTATTCATAACCTCAGTGAGTTGTCCCAGTATGGTTATAATCTCTTCAGCACCAGTTACATCACTAGATCCACTATAATTATCTTGAGTAGGAGGTAAATCCCTACACAGATTACGTGCATTGATACAATTTCCATTCCTTACACTAGACACTATTTCTAAACAATGTCATACACTATATTAGTTTATGAATCACAATGCATAATTCCAAACTTGTAAAATACTTAACATAAATTGAACAATTTATGCATATTATCCATAATCATAAAAATATTTTCTTTGGGGAAGTATTTACTCATAAATCCTTCATAATAGTTTGTAAAGAAAATTGAATTATCCTAAACATATCCCCTGGGAATGTCAAACCAGGTGTATAGTAAGGCCCTTTGTCATGTACTAGGATACCCTGGGTCAAGCCCGAAACTCCTTGTCAGAGTTTTCACTCCTAGGTACATCTGTGCCAGAACCACTTCCACTTGTAGTATCCATAAAGAGATTTATTTCATGGAAAAATAAAAAAATCTCTAAATTACAAAAAATCTAGGAAGTTATTTTATACTAATCCTCAAATTCTATCTTAGGGTAATTTTCTCTAATTAGAGTTTTTCTAAATCTAGTTTCCAAGGTTTTTACTAAAATTCCTCTGATACCAACTGTAACATCCCGACCCCAATTACCTAGAGTCGGTGCATTATTACATAACATTGGCATGATCACAAGAGATCAAGTTCCGAAATACTGATTTGTTTTGTAGCCTTGGAAGTTATAGATACATACATAAGTTTTACATTACATAATGAAATGAAAAAGAAACATTGTGTCTCCATAGAACACACTCATATCCCTTAGCCTATCCTCGAAGGTCAGTCATAATATAATTCTTCAAATCCTGGGAAAAATAAAACATAAGAAAGGGGTGATCTCAGATGCTCAGTAAGGAAAACAATATAGCGAAAATTTTTATAAATAATCATAAACATTTAAGGTGATGTAGAACACTAAAACATAAGCCTTTTAAAATTAAACTTCAGCATAATATGGCAAAGATAAATCAAATAATTCCATTTACTTATTCATATGGATATTTTACTAGTCGAATAATCACATTTAATACCAATAGCTAATTTCATAATGATGGAATCCATAATTCCGGACATCATAACCACATAGTCAAGGCCTCGTGCCAAGAATACGAATAATTTTTTTGTCAAGGCCATATTCTAATACACTAATTTGTCTCATGAGACCTATTGATGCATCAAGGGGTTATAGCAGGCCCTGCCTGTTACTTACTACATCCAATGCATTCCTCATATGAAAAGGTTGAAACATAATATAAACATTCATATTAAAACTAGCATAAAAAATGTCAATAATTTAAATATAAACCATGAATGGTATAAAAATATCACATCCACATTAAAACATATCCCAAAACCTTAAATATAATATGGAAGATTGTATCATAATAAATCAACTTCAAACAAGCGTAAAATCCAACAAAAGATGTTGACATAGATGAAATCAATCAAAAAATTATTTAAGAGAAATATCTCTTTCCACTTTGAAATAGTTTAAAATTAAAGAAAACATTTATTTTGAAAATATTATTATAAGCTTATAAGGGAAGTTTAAAATGTTTTATAAAGGTGGAAAATAGCTTCACCCACCGTATAAGTTAAATAAACATTCTTTCCTTAATTTTTCGAAAATGTCATAAAGTACCTTGTTTGAAAAATGATGGAAAGATTCATTTCAAAGAATTTTATAAAAAGTAAAATAAGGGTATAAATGAATTTAACCCATAATATAGGAAATAGTAAAAATGTTTTGAAATACATTTTTAAGAAACATGTATGTGTATGATAAAGAAGGCCCAGTAGATACTTACGTATAAACAACCTCAGATAATGAAGAGATTGTAAAATTAACCCTTACCTTATAATTTTACTTAGTTGAGGGTAAATTAACATCCTGTATGATGGTTAAATCATTTTTATTAAATTATACAATAACCAAATACATAAATATGATATTATATACGATCCTCTAATATTACTTTGTTAATAATATTTCATTAGTATCATTGTTTCGGGTGTTAAATGATTCATTTTTCTTTATATTTTTTTACATAAGTCATGTTTGTTATGGATAGGATGTATTTGATTCATATTCAAAATGATATTAAGTTCTTAAACATTATTTTTAATCATCAAATGAAAATTATTCTTTAATGGTTACGATGGGGAATGAAATCTTATCGCATCGTGGAGATGGTAAGCCATACGTACGCACGAGAAACAATATCATTCTATTGATGGTGAAATAATATGTAGTTGGATGGTATATGATATATATAAACATAATAATTAACATGTTATATTTATTATTTACATCAATTATACTCATTATTATACACATCCAAATAATGAAGTGTTGAATAGCAAACTACACCACGACGTTGAGATGGTAAGCCGTACGCACGCACGTGTGGTGACTTTGTCATTCATAGGATGGATAAAATAATGAATATGGTTGAAAAATATTTATAATAACATCTCAGTATGTGGAAGGTACTTTATTTATTATTTTAGTATATAAACAACAAATAAAGAGGAAGTGGAAGAAGAAAAGAACTTTGAAAGATGTGATGAAATAATTACCTCTTCTTCGGGTGCTTCCTTTTGATTTGAACAAAAGGGATCATTAGGTTGGATTTACGATCGAAGTAAGGAATCTACGATGAATTGAGGGTAGTTGGGAGGACATTTTATCAGGGTTTGGATGAACCAAATGGATTTGGAAGTGTGAATTTGAGAGAAGGGGAAGTACCCTTTTATAAGAGAGGTGAGGGGTACTTCAGGAAAAGCTTGAAATATTAATTTATTATAAAATAATTTTCGGTTTCTAATAGCTCCAAATAGATTTATTTCTAGGATAAGGTGGGGATGGGTCGAAATACTATCAACCTATAGGTTTTATACAACTTTAGGTCATCATATTAACCTTATCTTTTATATTTAATTATTGGTTAAATAGTTTAACATTTACCATGTCTCCTTGTATTTTTATATTACATGGTTAATAAACTTACTATAAAATGAAAAGAGAAACTCAAGTGGTTCATTAATTACATATATAACCTTATATAAGTCCTTTTTCCGAATTTTGATTTTTAGGAGTATTATACCATTTAATAAAATAGCATTTTTTTTAAAGACTCATTTATGTCAATTTTGACACTATTTAGTATTTGGTTTTTTTGAAAGTCATAAAAACTTTATTACTTCGAAAAAAATAAATTTAATCAACCCTAACATGTCATATTCAACTATGAAATTCGTGTATGTCATTAAAATTTTCATTTTGAATTTATTTTAATATTTATAACATCAATTATTTTAATCTTTCATTAATAAGGTAATTACCACATTATCATTGTGTCATAAATAAATTTAATTATTTAATTCCTAAAAATTATAAATAAAATAACATGATGTATTAAATTTTTTTAGATTTTTAATGAATATTTATAGTCTAATTTATCTTATGTCTAACCCTATATTAAAAATGTTTTAGTTATTAAACTTTGAATTTAACACTTTTAACTCTTCTTTAAATAAAATATAATAAATGTCCTAATATAACCAAAATGGATAAAAAAGGATATTATTTTTGTAATAAGGTTTATTTTTTTCAAAAAAAACTGATCCAATATAATTAGGACATGTTTTGGGGTAATTATAACATTAATTTTACCTTTAATTACCCTATTTACTTTTAACCGTGATAAATAAAATTCAAAACTTACTATTCACAAAAAAATATTTTTATCCTATTGAACCAAATTTTACATACTGATTTCAACCATGTATCTCATATTTTTGAAATTCAATTCACAGAAGTGGTAAAATTACATTTTATGTAGATTTGTAAATGTGTTTAGAAGGTGGGTAAAAGACGTTAAAAGGTTCAATAAAATTTTATATATCTAATCTTATTATAAAATGACTCCAATGAATTAAATTAGATTAATATAGGTATTATGTATCTATTTTTTAATTTTGAATAAATTTAAATTTAAAAATAATTATTTAAATAAAAATTTGATTTTAAACAATAATGCAGTGTTTTTCATTATTCATCAAAAATTGAAAGTTTTCTGAAAAATACCAAAAATTCACCCTAAGATAATTTTGACATTATGAACCCAAAAATGAAGTCCATTTTGAAAAATAAAATTAATAAAATTTCAAAAAGTTGGTATTACTATTCATAACTACTTTTTAAACGACTAGTTTGATTGGTCGTGGTGTGCTAGAACTTGAAGTTGCGTGCAACGCAAGCTATTGTATTATTAAAAGAGAAGCGTACCATGGAAGATTATGATGTTAAAGAAAACATATTATATGATAAAAATTTCAATATTAGTCAAACAATAGCAAAAGAGCTTACCAAAATGGTCTCCCATAACTGAACTAGTATTGTTTTGTCAACACTTCTCTAATTATTAAACAAAATGCTGACTGTACTTTTACCCTGAGTTGATACAAAACTCTTGAAATATTTTGCATTAGGACCTCTTGGAACATAATTTTCATCAAAGTATACAACTATCCTCTGGTCTTAGCTACGAGCAACTGATAATTTTGGTAAACATGTGCTGGTATGTTTACCAACCCTCGAACTCTTCTTTGCCATTGTGGGAGCACATGATGAAGATTGAGGAACATAAAGAGAAGCATGTGAATGTTCCTACCCAAAGGTATAATCATGATGATCATCTTAAAAAGTTTGTGGTTGATTATCCAATTGATCTATTATTTTTCTTCATATCAAAGAAACAAACATTTAGTACACAAAATATAAAAATTCACAAATTATAATACTAATGTAAACAAAAAAATAAAAATTATGAAACACAAAAGTAAAATAAAACTTAACACATTGTTATTCATATTTTTATAGTTAAATAAAATGCTAACAACAGTAATTATGTATGAAATGTCATGTAAATTAATGAAAACAAATCCAAAAATGGTATAGAAATATTGAAAATGGTCCAACCTAATAAATCAAAATTTTACACAAAAAATAATATTTTTTAACATATAGATTTAAAATAATTGTCATTAAAATAAATAAATAAATATATAATTCACTTAAAGGTAAACATGGTAAAAAAAAAAACTAAAATAAACAAACATATCTACTAATTCATTTTAATACATGTTTTAATAAAGAAAAAAAAACACAATATAACATTTTATGAAATTAATAAAAGTAAACAAGAAATAAACATATGTTTACTATAATATTATGAATTTACTAATGAATTGTTTTCCCAAATTCTTTCGTTATGATCATTCCTTATGGCACAAACCATGTCTACAACATGATCATCATTATTATCTGTTAATATTTCCATGGAAGTAGGGATCTCACATAAATCAGCGTCTTCATCAAGTTGATCATCACCAACATATTGTTTTTTTCCTTATGAAACAATAGACCACTGCATATCAGATTGATCAGGAATAAATATTTTTTTTCATGTGTTTCCATTATAAAATAATCAGCTGTGTCTTCTAATCTATTCATATTAACAAGTGTCGTTCCAAATTCATCATGTTTGACACTTTTGTTATTGATTATCTATTTGAAGTTAAACACAAGAACTTTAATTTTAATGTAATCAATCTACTATATTTATTCAATGACTCCATAATATGCACTTGATATATAAATTGGGTTTTTGTCTTTAGAACTCGAAAAATGAATTTCTTCTACGAACACCAATACACCACTATTCTGAACTGAACTTATGTTGTCTTGAGATTTCGTATAAAATGTATAACCATTAATGTCATACCCAGACCATGTTATCACATTTAAACTTGGACCACCCACTAACCATCTTAATGTCTTTGATGCATCTGATCTACCAATCATGGTCTTTTAAACCATGAAAAAAAAGTTTTGTTACGGTCATTCAAAATCCACATTTCTTTTTTCTTTGGATGATATTATTTCAACTCATTAATATGAAATGTTATATATGGTTGAGCATTAGCCATGTTATTCAAGATATATAAATGTACCTTCTTCATCTGTTCACCTGACAATGATTTGAATTTCAAGACATAAATCCCCTTCCCCTCATTATTAACTCATTCATGGTGAGATGGAGGCAAACAAATGTGCTCCGCTGTAGACAAGTAGCTTGTACAAAACTCTGCAAACTCCTCAGAAATATACTTTTCAACAATGAAGGCTTCAGGTCGATATGGATTCTTAACACACCCCTTTAATATCTTCATATAACTTTCAAAAGGATACATCCAAAATAGATATAAAGGCCCAAAAATCTTTATTTCTCAAACCAGATGAACCATTACATGCACCATTATATCAAAAAAAGATGGAGGAAAATACATTTCAAATTAACAAAGTATAGAAATTACTTTTTTCCCAAAATGTTCAAAGCATCCAGATTAATCACCTTATTACAAATTGAATTGAAAAAATAACACACCTTCATGATAGTCTTTCTGAAACAGATGGTCAATATTCCACGCAATTCAACTGGTATAAGTTGTTGCATCATGACATGACAATCATGAGATTTCATACCTGTCAACTTCAAATCCTTCAAAGAGACAATTTTTTTACATTTTAAGAATAACCCTACTACACTTTGATATCATGAAGAAACTGAAAAAATCTAATTTTCTCCCTCTTGGATAATGTATGAAAAGCTTAGGGAATAAATGTTCATCTTCTATCAGGTGTGTAAGCTAACTCCAAACGTATTCCCATTGATTGTTAGTCTAATCATGCATTCAACCCATCTTTATTCTTTCCTTTAATACCTAACAATGTTCCAATCAAACTATCACATATATTCTTCTATATATGCATGCCATCAATGTTATGTTTCATATTATGATATCTCTAATATGCTAGCTCAAAAAATATTGAAAATTTCATCCAAATATGTCTATATTTACCATATTTATTTGCCTTTCCCAATGTCATATCAAGGTTTTGAACCCTATCAAAATACTCATCAATGGATAAAGGTTTTAGAGCAATATAAAATTCCTTTGAGCAATTGAATGCCTTTTTTAATCTTCTATAAGAGTGATCCATAGGCAAAAACTTTCGATGAACCATTTATACTTTTTTCCTCTCATGATGAAATTGACAAAACGAAGTCTGTTTTTTGCAAATTGGATATGCTTTATGCCCCTTAACACTATATCTAAACAAATTTCCATACATTGGGAAGTAATTTATAGTGAACATAATCACTATATGTAGTTGAAAATATTCCATTTTATAAGAATCATACACCCTAATACCATCCTACCACAAGAGTTTCAAATCTTCAATTAATGGTGACAAGAAAACATCAATATCATTTCTGGTTGCTTTGGTCCAGAGATCATTAAACTCAACATGGAACATTTATGCTTCATAAAAAATTTAGGAGATAGGTTCTAAATTATTAATAAAACATTAAATGAACTATGTGTGCTATTGAATATTCTATATGTATTTATTCCATATGTGAACAACCCAAGTCTGAGATTTCTAACTTCATTTTCGAATGTAGGATACTTATCATCAATTTTCTTCCACTGTAGACAATCTGCTAGATGACGTATTTTTACATCACATATATAGTCATCAGAATGTCATATTAACCTTTTTGAATCATGTGAATTAGAAAATAAATGTTTTAAACAAGTAATTATAGGAAGATACCAAAATAACTTAGTAGGGATATTTATAATCTCTACATCAGCCTATGATTTTTCTTTCAACTTATACCGTGATGTCCCATATTTAGGACACTCTGACAAAAATACATATTACTTCCTAAATATCACGCAGTCATTTGGACATGCATGCATTTTCTTGTATCCCAATCCCATCAGGAATAATATTTTCTTGGACTTATAATGTGAATCTGGAAGATCGTTGTCTTTAGGAAGAACATCTTTCAATAATTGTATCAACTCTGTAAAACTTTTTTCACTCTATCTATGCTTTTCCTTCAGGTTAATCAATATTAACAGTGTTAATAAAACCGTAAAATCCATAAAACCAGGATACAATGGTTTTTCATCATCACCATATAAATGCTCAATTGTTAGTTCTTTCTCAATTTGTTCTACTTTAATACCCCAAATCATTTCTTCAATTTCATCAAAGTTACCATCTTGTAAAGCATCATCATCAGTAGATCTGAAATTATGCCCAGTTTCACCATGCCAAATCCAAGGGCTATAACTTGGATTAAAACCATAAAAAATTAAATGATCTTTTATCTCTATACTTTTCAACTTCTTCATATTTAAAAATTTCAAGCATGGACAGAAAAACATGTCATTATTTGGAACATTTTGTTTAGAAAATTCCAAAAAAGCATCAACACCTTCCTTATATTCATCACTCATTTGATGTTTCGTAATCTAACTTCGACTCATTATTACCTATAATAAATATCAAAATTATACATATTGTTAAGATAAGACAATTTTATATTTATAAAAAATATTTCATAATTTTAAAGTAACACAATTTTGAAATATCAAAAAAATATACACGTATTTGAAAAATATATGCATGGAAATAATTTTAAAAAGAAAATATAGTTAGATAAGACAGTTTTATATTTATATGAAATATTCCATAATTTTAAAGTAACAAAATTTTGAAATATAATAAAACAAATATATGCATATTTTAAAATTATAATGATATTATTTTTGAGAAATAAGATAGAAAACCACTGTGTAAAAATAAAGCACCATCCACTAGTGTGATTTATTATTAACCCATCACAACATGAGTTTTGTTACTTAATTTTTTATCCTAATTATCTAAAATATTAACCTAATAGGTATTAGGATTGAAATATATTAACATCTCACAAGATACTCCACTTGTGCTACAAATTTAAAATATATAACCCCACAAAATTAAAACAAAAGCCACACATCACTTTCAACTTTTAAAATCCCATTTTCCAATTTTGAGATTTCATATTATAAATAAATTAATCTTTCATAGAACCCCATAAATTTATTTATTCAATATTTTTTATCATCCCATTTCATATAATTATCATGCATTTAATTTCATTATTACTCAGGAAACTAGAATAACTAACCACCATCGCAGTCCCACTGTACAACCACACCACAACAACCATCGCATCCCTACTAAATAACACATCCATTTCCCCACACATTACAATAAATCTACTCCCCATGAACAAAATCATCACATACAAACTAAAACACACAAAACTAAACAAAAAATAAATCACAACACATACCATAGATTTTTCTATATTAGGCATAGGGGATTTCATTAAATTCAACAACATTATTTGAGGGCATAATGTTAAAAGCCACATTTTACTAGGAAATCCATTTCATTAACTTAATATACATGGTTAACCATATATTTATGGTGGTTTAATAATAATTTACACAACATGAGAGATCACAACATATTAAAAAACCAAAAAATGGAGATACCAAAACCCATTGAATTTAGTGATACAATAAACACAGATAAACTCAATATCGTAATCTAAATATATATAATATTGCGAAGAATTTAATTTTCCCTTTAAATTTCATCTAAATTAAATATTTATTTTGTTAACATTGATGAAATAATCAACCCAAGAGATAATGAGAGTAACCATGTCCAATAACAATAACATTAGAAAATTAAACAAGATATTGTGATATTTTAAAAAATTAAATCGCAACACGTAAATGTAGGTAATACACAAAAAATAACGATCAAAATCGAGGCATGTGAGTATTAATTGAGTGTTGAGAGTCAATCAAACAGATGTAGTGATAAAAAAGATGACGAACTATGATGGAAAAACGAGGTTAGAGGCCAAGAGTTCGAAGAATAGTTCCTAGGGTTTCCACATGAGAGAGAAGAGTCGTTGTCACCTGATAAAAAAATACCACAATATCTCAATACGGGGCTTCATAAAATTTTTAAATGATTTATCACATTTGTTATTTAGTAACTGATGTGATAAAGTGTTTTTTATTACATTTATAATGTCAGTTATAAAATAACCGACGTTATAAAGCCAATTTTTTACGTCAGTTATTATACAACCGACGTGATAAAGTAATGAAAGTTTATTTATCACATCAATTATATAATAACTGATGTAAAAAATTGGATTTATCATGTTGGTTATTTTTATAACCGATGTGATAAAGAGAAACAATTTATTTATCATGTCGGTTAAAAAATAACCGACGTGATAAGTCAACATAATGCATTTTTATGTTGGTTATAATATAACCAATGTGATAAATAAAATTTACAGCTATGCATTTCAGTTATAAATAACCGACTAAAAAATGCAGATGTGGTAAATAATTTTTTTACTAGTGACTCTTTGCATCTTATGCATTAGTGAAGTTCTCATTCCTTCTGCTAGGTTCCATTTCTAATCAATTCCATATAATATATTAGCTCATAAAATTAACAACTCTCTATAACTCTAAACATAGCATAAATTAATGCATCATAAATCCTAGAACCATATAATTTGGTTACTTTGGGGGCATAAATCCTTTATAATGGTGGGTAAAAAAATGTGAATTATCAAAGAATACCCCTTAGGAATGTCAAACTAGGTGCACAGTAAGGCCTGTTTTCATGTACCAAGATACCCTAGGTCAAGCTCGAAACTCCTTATCAGAGTTGTTACTCCAAGGTACATCTGTTCCAGAACCATGTCCATTTGTAGTATCCAAATAGGGATTTATTTTCTAGAAAGATCCACACAATCTATTCCTTACTAAAATTCTAGGATGTTCATGAATACTTATCCTCAAAGACTATCTTAGGGTTTTGTTCTATAATGTACATTTTCTAAATATAGTTTCCAAGTTTTCTACTAAACTTCCTTTGATACCAACTGTAATACCCCAACCCCAGTTTCCTAGAGCTAGTTCATTATTTAATTATATTAGCATTCTTACAAGAAAGTCATATCCTAAAGGACCGAGTAGTTTAGTAGTTTTGGAAAATAAGATACATACATAAGTTCAACATTACAACTTGAAAAGAAATACAACATATAAGTTTTATTGGGAACATATATAACTCTAAGTTTATCCCATCAGGTCATTCATAATAAATTTATTCATTTTTTGAGAAAATGAAACATAAGAAAGGGGTGAGATCAAATGATTTGTAAGGGTAAGCAATACAGTAGAAGATATCATAAACATAAATATTAAGCATGGTGAAAAACTTAAAACACATGCCTTTAAACATAAACTTGGACACATTATGGTAGGAATAAGAGATGAATAAATAATTCCATAATAAAGAATAATCACGGGTATTCTAATAGTCAAATAACCACATGAAATTTCAATTATTAGTTTCATAAATATGGAATGCATAATGCGGGACATCATAACCATACTGTCAAGGCCTCATGCTAAGACCGTAAATATCCATTTTGTCAAGGCCTCATGCTTAGACCATAATATGTCTCATGAGACCTACCGATGCACCGAGGGGATATAGTGGGACCCACATAACACTTACTAATTCAAATGAATTCCTCTTATGAACAAGGATAAACATAAACAACATATACATTCATATTGAAACTGACATATGAAATGTAAATAACTTTCCCCATACATTAAACATAAACACCAACCATTCGAAGTAAATTGGTGAGTGGTATCAAGATAAAAAATACAAATTCAAACTAATCCGAAACCATTCAAAAAAAAAAAAATTATAGATGATATCATAAGATATAAAACTCTATGAAATACAAGATTCATCAAAGTATGTTTATGTAAATAAAGATACTTTTAAATGATACCATTGATAAATTCTTGAGGAAATAATCCTTAAACATTCCAAAGTGTCCCATACCACCTTGAAACATTCAAATCATAATCCCTTAGAATATCATGAGAATAAGGAGACTCTTGATATGATATACCAAGGAGAATTACATACACCACATGCAAGAAATAAGGGGTGAACAAGGCATATATCTCACAAAAGTTAAAGTGAGGTGAGAAAAATCTATTTTACTTTGGAAAGAAGAGTTATTTTGGAAAATCATTTGTATTTGTCATAAATATGGTTTTAAACATGTATATACAAAAAAATAAAAGTTAAGGACATTGATATTTCATTTGAGGAATAAACTATGTCCCACTGAAGTGAAATCTTGTAAAAAGTGTTTTTAAAGAAGCTTTAGAATTAACCATTTTAGTGCAGTTTAAGGAATTAATTAAAGATATTTTAAAGATAAAAGACATGTTTTATTTCATAAAACAAGAAATGAACCAAAATATATTTTTAATGTCAAAATGTATGATTTTATAAAGATAAATCTAGCTTAAAATAGATTATAGAGTGAACTTCAAAATAGGTACGAATTCGAGAAGTTCCTTGAATCTGATTTTCATTTCAGAAGAATTTTTGAAATATTATTTTAAAACATGTAACTCACCATAAAATAAAGAAGGGTTATGATTGGTAAACATATATAGAACATTAACAAAGAATTTATGAGGATTACATAAGAATAAATAAAAATTTCATTGAGGTGAGTAGAGAATAAGAGCAACCTGAATGAAAATGGAGGTTCGGGTAGAAAATAATTACAACTTGGTAATCAATTGAATCGTATGAAAAAATTTAATAATCATCAAATGATAAATTTAATATCATGAAAAAAATAGATTCATGATATGAAACATCAATGGGAAGTATACATACACCATACACAAGTAATAGTAGTGAATACAGAATATCTCACAAAAATGGAAGTGAGATGAAGAAACCCTTACCTTAAGTCTGAAGATGTTCTCCACATGATCTTAATGACTTGAATAATCAAATTTAGGTTCATTAATTAATAATTAAAGAACTTAATATCCATTTAATTTATTTATTATAACCTTATTAAGTTCATTCATGGCCTTTTTGATGGGTTAAGAGGTTCAATTTCATTTTTCAGGTCTGTTTGTTTCATGATCTGTATACTTATATACATGAATGAAGAATTGTGTAAAGTGAGGATTGTTGTCCAGAATTGAAGTTATATGTTATTATTTAACATACATAAGGTGAAATGGTTGTAAATTTCATTTTGTTACTTGGATTGAAGATTAATCATTATATAAATTATTTAATGATAACCGTTTGGGTTAATTGGTGCTTTTTGAACACAACAAACTCATTTTGCTTTATAAATCAAAACCATGTGTAAAAAAAGATTCAAGAACCATAGATGATAGATAATACATATATTATAGTCTATTTAAACCATAATAATGGTTTCATGACAATAATTTAATATGGTAATATAAATTGAAAACCCATAGTCCTTGAATGTGGTAAATTAGCACATCTCAAATGGTGTTTTTTACTATTAGCATAAAAGAAGGGTAAAAGAGGGATGATAATAAATTATTACATAATAATAGAAAAATTATAGTACATGTAAGGTACTGAAGTTTTAATAACATTTTGATGAGGAGAGATGAGGATATAAAAGAAAACAAAGGAACCTGAAAAGAAAGTAAAAGAATTGGAAAGAGGAATTTTCCTCTTTAATTAATCTTCCTCGAGAGCCTCTTTAGGGGAGAAGATTTGGTATTTTTATGAGACCAAGGGCTAAAGGAAATGGGGGAGGATCTTGGGAGAAGATTGGAGAACACTTTATATAAGGTACAAGGTTTTAGAAGAGTGAATAGAATAGGGTGTGTGTGTGTGTGTGGGGGGGGGGGGGGGGGTTATAGTGGAGGAGAGGAGTAATTTTTGAATATCTTAATCATTATTTTATTATTTTTCTCAAGACTAGAAATAATATTGATTATTGTGACCAATAATAGTAACATGTTCATGTGATTTCGAACAAAGTGGTCTTACATCATCCTTACATCACCTATGACTCAATAAATAATGTATTTAGTATTTCTCACAAATTATCATATTTTACTATTCACCTAAAATTGAAGTATTTTAGAAAAATACCAAAAATCTACCATAACCATTTTTGATGTGTAGAATCTAAAAATTAAGTCCATTTTATCAAAATAATTTTCTAAATATGTGAAATTTAATTTTTAAATAAAACCATTATTTAATTGAAAAATACATATTTTAAATTTAAAACTGATTTTGTAATACTTTCAAAAATTAACCAAGGCTCATAAAATTATCCCAAAATCATTGGAAAAAAAAATATTTATTTAGGAACATATTTTATGAAAATGAATTTTAAATCCATTTATTAATTTAAAACTATAATTAAATATTTATCACTCATAAAAGTACCAATACTTAATAAATAATTTATAAAATGTTCTATTTCATTTATAATGTGACTAAATTTTATCTATACATCCATGGGCGAGGATACTATTAATAAGGGTACAATAATATTCATAAGGGTAAGTTTCTATTCACCAAAAATTAAGTTGATTCTATTAGACTCCAAACAGCACCTTGAACGCAACCGTGTATGTCATATTTTTGAAATTCAAGACACAAAAGTGAAAAATTATGTTCATTGAATAGGTTATAAAAAAGTGTTGTTTTGTAGAGACTCAATGTTTCATGCATTAAATATTAAATTTATTTTCAAATCCTTGGGGTGTTACACTGTCCCCTCCTTACAAAAAGTTCATCCTTGAAATTTGAAATTGAACTTCGAAAGTTAATGGTTGATACTTGAAAATTCCCTCGTGGGAAACCCATATAAGAAATACGGTTAAAATAACCTCTTAATAAGAGGGAAAGGTAAATGCATCGGTTACTATAAAACTATGAATTATAATTGGAAAACATGGTCATGGAATAATAATTAATCCATCATGTTCTGATGGAAAGTGATAGAGAACATGCTTAGATGAAAGATCATTACCACAAAACCATAAACTACAGCTATGAAAAATTTCATTGATATCATGAAAAAATATAATAATAGGACAAAATTTTTATTTAAGACTCTTTTCGTAGAGTTGAGGAATTATTCCACTCTTATAAGAGTACAAATATACATTTCTATTTTATAAACACAACCATATCCTTTGTTTGTGCCTTGAACTATCTATACTTCATCTCTTAGTACATGTTGAATCATGTGGTGATATTAAACTCTAAAACATCATACAATGATAAACTTAAACCATTTAATAAATGGTTTAACTTTACAAAAGATCATGATAAAATACATTAGAATCATTCTCATATACATCCTTGTTAGACCCATATACACGGGGTCCTTGGCAATCCTCATTTTGTTTAGAACTCCATGATCTATCCTGCTCAATGCATCTGCTACTTTATTTTCCTTTAATAAACACAAAGAAGACCTAAATTTTCACATTCCAAACATGTGAATATCTTCATCATGTGTCCTCTTGAAATATGATAATAACTCAAATTACAATAAAACCTTATTGTAAAACATTCATTCATCCTTACACATGCTATTGGATATATTCCTTATATCTAAAAATTCCGTAAACTCCATCAATGATAGCATATACCATTGGTCGAAAAGTCAATAAACAGTTTTGAGGTAGTCAGTACTTATCTAAATCGATCATTTCTTCATTATTATCTTAATAACGAAGAATACATTTGGGGTTGTATTTCCCTTAACCATATACTTCCCCAAGATATTAACTTTCTATTGAGCCACTTATCCTTGGTACAATTCATCATACGACCTAAAATTCTTAATTAAATAGTACTTCAGTACAATCCTCATATATTCCATAATTCTTATGACTAGTATATTGCTGATAAAATATTCAAATGGCATGATTCTTGATGAGGCTTATTAATAATTCCACTTCATCTGGGGTAGTATCATGGCTTGATCATTATCCAGTAACATCATTTGGGGAATATTCCTTTGACACTTGGTACATTGATTTGCATAGTGTCCCATATCTTTGTAGTTGAAGAACTGTACATTGGGAACCTTTTTCTTTCCCTTGAAATCACGAAATTGGTGTTCTTTTTCTCCACACTTATAACAAACTCCCATTCCCCTCAAGCATTTACCAGGGTGATTCTTTATATAGTTATCACATATGGGAAAACCCTTATTTCCCTTCTTCCCTTTATCTATGACTTTCTCTACCATCCCCTTCTTATTTTGATTCCCTTCAAATCCATAGGACTCAGAGAATTATTTACACACTTTTTTAATACACAATACCATTTCCTCAAATGATGAGGGTACATGGGAGACTATCTTCCTTAGAAATAATGGCTTAAGACCATTAGAGATTTGATCCTTATTAATCTTTGCATCATGTGAATTGATGAAGTTATAATTCCTTCTACTAGGATCCATTTCTAATCAATTCCATATAATATATTAGCTCATAAAACTATTACTCTCTATAACTCTAAACATAGAATAAATTAATGCATCATAAATCCTAGAACCATATACTTTGGTTAGTTGGGGGATTAAATCCTTCACAATGGTGGGTAAAGAAAATGTGAATTATCCTAATCATATCCCCCAGGAGTGTCAAACTAGGTGCGCAGTAAGACCCATTGTCATGTGCCAGGATACCCTAGGTCAAGCTGGAAACTCCTTGTCAGAGTTTTTACTCCTAGGTACATCTGTTCCAGAATCATGTCCACTTATAGTATCCATATAGGGATGTATTTTCTAGAAATATCCACATAATCTTTTCCTTACCAAAATTTAAGGATGTTCATGAATACTTACCCTCAAAGACTAGCTTAGGGGTTTGTTCTCTAATCTACGTTTTCTAAATCTACTTTCCAAGTTTTCTACTAAACTTCATTTGATACCAACTGTAACACCCTAACCCTAGTTTCCCGGAGCCGGTACATTATTTCATTACATTGGCATGGTTACAAGAAAGTTGTATCCCAAAGGACCGAGTAGTTTAGTAGTTTTAGAAAACTAGATACATACATAGGTTAAACATTACAACTTGAACATAAATACAATATATAAGTTTTATTGGGAACATCCACAACTCTAAGTTTATCCCAACAAGTCATTCATAATAAACTTCTTCATGTCTTGATAAAATAAAACATAAGAAAGGGGTAATCTAAGATGATCAGTAAGGGTAAACAATACAGTGGAATATATCATAAACATAAACATTAGGCATGGTGAATAACTAAAAACACATTCCTTTAAAAAAACTTGAACACATTATGGTAGGAATAAGAGCTAAATAAATGATGCTATAATAAAGCATAATCATAAGTATTCTACTAGTCGAATAACCACATGAACTTTAAATTACTAGTTTCATAAAGATGGAATGCGTAATGAAGGAAATCATAACCATAACATCAAGGACTTGTGCCAAGACCATAAATATCCATTTTGTCAAGGCCTCATGCCAAGACCATAGTTTATCTCATGAGACCTACCGATGCATCGAGGGGATATAACGATCCCCACCCAACACTTACTAATTACAATGAATTCATATTATGAATTGGGATAAACATAAACAAAATATACATTCATATTGAAACTAACATGTGAAATGTAAATAACTTTCCTCGTACATTAAACATAAATACCAACCATTTGATGTAAATTGGTGAATGGTATAAAGATAGAACATTAAAATTCAAACTAATAATAAAAAATTAAACAAAATATTGTATATGATATCATAATATATAAACCTCTATGAAATAGAAGATTCATCAAAATATGTTTACATAAATAATGATACTTTTAAATGAGACCATTGAGAAATTCTTGAGAAAATAATCCTTAAACATTCCAAAGTGTCCCATACCACCTTGAAACATTCAAATAATAATAACTTAGAATATCATGAGAATAAGGAGACTCTTGATATGATATACCAGTACATACACCACATGCATGTAATAAGTAGTGAACAAGGCATATATCTCATAAAAGTTAAAGTGAGGTGGGAAAAAACTATTTTACTTTGGAAAGAAGAGTTATTTTGGAAAATCATTTGTATTTGCAATAAATATGGTTTTAAACATTTATATACTAGGAAATAAAATTCAAGGACATTGATATTACATTTGAGGCATAAATTATGTCCCACTGAAGTGAAATCATGTAAAAAGTGTTTTTAAAGGAGCTTTAGAATTAAAACATTTTAGCGCATTTTAAGGAATTCATTAAAGAGTTTTTAAAGAGAAAAGGCATGTTTTGTTTAATAAAACCAGAAATAAACCAAAATATATTTTTCATGTTAAATTTTTTTATTTTAGAAAGATAATTCTGGATTAAATATATTATATATTGAACTTCAAAATAGGTAAGAATTCGAGAAGTTCCTTGAATCAGACTTTCATTTTGGAATAATTTTTGAAAGATTATTTTAAAACATGTAACTAAACATAAAATAAAGAAGTATTATGATTGGTAAAAATATATAGAACATTTAAAAATAATTTATTAGGAGTACATAAGTATAAATAATAATTTTATTGAGGTGAGTAGAGAATAAGAGCAACCCGAATGAAAATAGAGGTTCGGGTAGAAAATACTTACAACTTTGTAATCAATTGAATCACATGACCCAAATTTAAAAACCATCAAATGATAAATTTAATATCACTAAAATAAAGATATTAATTATATTAAACATAAATTTTAAGTATAAATACACCATACACAAGTAAAAGTAGTGAATACGAAATATCTCACAAAAATGGAAGTGAGATGAAGAAACCCTTACCTTAAGTCCGAAGGTGTTCTCCACTTGATCTTAATGACCGGAATAATTAAATTTAGGTTCATTAATTAATAATTATAGAACCTAATATCCATGTAATTTATTTATTATAAACTTATTAAGTTAATTCATGGCCTTTTTGATGGGTTAGGAGGTTCAATTTCATTTTTCGAGTCCGTTTGTTTCATGATTAGTATACTTATATACATGAATGGAGAATTGTGTAAAATGAGGATGGTTGTCCAGAATTTAAGTTATATGTTATTAGTAAAAATATATAAGGTTAAATTTATATAAATTTAATTTGGTTACTTGGAGTGAAGATGAATCATTATATAAATTATTTAATGATAACCGTTTAGATTAATTGGCAGTTTTTGAATACAACGAACTCATTTTTCTTTATAAATCAAAACCATACGCAAAAAAAGATTCCAGGAACATAGATGAGAAATAATAAATATATTATAGTATGGTTCAATGATAATAATTATTTCATGACCATAATTTAATATGATAATAGAAATTGAAAATCCATCATCCTTGAATGTGGTAAATTAGCACATCTCGAATGATGTTTTTACTACTAGCATAAAAGAAAGGTAAAGGAGGGATGATAATAACTTATTAAATAATCATAAAAACATTAAAATACATGTAAGGTAATATATATTTCATAAAATTTATATTATTATAGGTGAGTATATAAAAGAAAACAATGGAACTTGAAAAGAAAGTAAAATAATTGAAAAGAGGAATTTACCTCTTGAATTAATCTTCCTTGAGAGCCTCTTTAGGGGAGAGGATTTGGTATTTTTATGAGACCAAGGGTTTATGGATGTGGGGGATGAGATTCAGAGGTTATTTGAGCATAATTTAGGCAAGGAAAAAGGCTTTAGAGGAGTAAAGAGAAGAGGGAGTGAGGGGGGGTGGGTTATAGTGGAGGAGAGGAGTAATTTTTGAACATCTTAATCATTATTTTATTATTTTGGTCAAGATGAGAAATATTATTGATTATTGTGACCAATAATAGTAATATTTTCATGTGAGTTCAAACAAAGTGGTCTTACATCAGCCTTACATTACCCATGACTCAATAAATCATGTATTTAGTATTTATCGTAAATTATCGTATTTTACTATTCACCTAAAATTGATGTATTTTAGAAAAATCCTAAAAATTCACCATAACCATTTTTCGACATGTAGAATAAAAAAATGAAGTCAATTTTATCAAAATAATCTTCTAAATATGTGAAATTTAATTTTTAAATAAAATCATTATTTAATTGAAAAATACAGATTTTAAATTTAAAACTCATTTTGTAATACTTTCAAAAATTAACCAAGGCCTCATAAAATTATATTAAAATTATTGGAAAAAAATATTTATTTAGGAAAATATTTTATTAAAATTAATTTTAAATCCGTTTATTAATTTAAAACTATAATTAAATATTTATCACTCACAAAAATACCAATACTTAATCAATAATTTATAAAATATTCTATTTCATTTATAATGTGCCTAAATTTTATTTATACATCTATGGGTGAGATTAATATTCATAAGGGTATATTACTATTCATAAGGGTATATTACTATTCATAAGGGTGAGTTACTATTCACCAAAAATTAAGTTGATTCTATCAGACTCCAAACATCACCCTGAACGCAACCGTATATGTCAGATTTTTGAAATTAAAAACATAGAAGTGGAAAAATTATGTTTATTGGATAGGTTATAAAAAAGTGTTGTTTTGTAGAGACTCAGTGTTTCATACATTAAATATTAAATTTATTTTCAAATTCTTGGGGTGTTACATTCTACCCTAAAAAAAATTTTAACCTCAAAATTTGAAATTGAACTTCGAAAGTTAATGGTTGATTCTTGAAAATTTCCTTGTGGGAAACCCATATTAGAAATATGGTTAAAATAAACTCTTAATAAGAGGGAAAAGGAAATGAATCGGTTACTACAAAACTATGCATTCTAATTTGAAAACATGGACATGGAAGAATAATCAATCCATCATGTTCTGATGGAAAGTGATAGAGAACATTCTCAGATGAAAGATCATTACCACAAAACCATAAACTAAAATTATGAAAAAAATTCATTGATGTCATGAAAAAATATGATAATAAGACAATATTTTTATTTAAGACTCTTTTCCTAGAGTTGAGGAATTATTCCACTCTTATAAGAGTAAAAATATACGTTTCTATTTCATAAACACAACCTTATCCTTTGTTTAGGCCTCGAACTATCTATAATTCATCTCTTAGAATAGGTTGCATCATGTGGTGACATTAAATTCTAAAACCTCATTCAATGATCAACTTAAACCATTTCATAAATGGTTTAACTTTCTAAAAGATCCTGATCCAATACATTAGAATAATTCTCAAATCCATCCTTTTTAGATCCATGTACACGGGGTCCTTGGTAATCCTCATTTTGTTTAAAACTCTATTATCTATCCTGCTCAATGCATCTACTACTTTATCTGCCTTTAATCAACATGAAGAAGCCATAAATTTTCACATTCCAAACATGTGAATATCTTCATCATGTGTCCTCTTGAAATATGGTAATAACTCAAATTACCATAAAACCTTATTGGAAAAAAATTATTCATCCTTACACATGCTATTGGATATATTCCTTATATCAAAAAATGTTGTAAACTCCATCAATGATAGAATAGACCACTTGTCGACAAGTCAATAATCAGTTTTGAGGTAGTCAGTACTTATCCAAATTGATCATTTCTTCATCATTATCTTAATCATTAGGAATATATTTAGGGTTTTATTTACCTCAACCATATACTTTCCCAAGATATTAACTTTCTACGGAGTCACTTATCCTTGGTACAATTTATCATATGACCTCAAATTCTTAATGAAATAGTACTACAGTACAATCCTCATATATTTCACAATTCATATGACTAGTACACTGCTGATAAAATATTTAAATGACATGATTCTTAATGAGGAATATTAGTCATTATACTTTATCTACTAAAGTATCATGACTTTGTCATTATCCAATAACATCATTTGGGGAATATTCCTTTGATGTTTGAGACATTGATTCACATAGTGTCTCATCTCCTTGCAGTTGAATCATTGTACATTGGAAAACTTTTTCTTGCCCTTGAAATCACAAAATTGGTGTCCTTTTTATCCACACTTATAAAAAAATCCCACTCCCTTAAAGTATTTATTAGGGTGATTCTTTCCATAGTTATCACATGTGAGAAAACCCTTCTTTCCCTTCTTCCCTTTATCCATGTATTTCTCTACCATCCCCTTCTTCTTTTGCTTCCCTTCAAAGACATAGGACTCAGAGAATTATTTACATACCTTGTTAACATATGATACTATTTACTCAAATAATGAGGATACATGGGAGATTATATTCCTTCGAAATAATGTATTAAGACCATTAGATATACGATCTTTCTTACTCTTTTCATCATGTGCATTGGTGAAGTTCTCATTCCTTCTTCTAGGCACCATTTCTACTAAATTCCATATAATATATTAGCTCATAAAATTATGATCTCTCTATAAATCTAAATATAGCATAAATTAATGCATCATAAATGGTGCATCATAAATTAATGCATCATATATTATCTCATAAAATTATTTTCCTAATCATATCCCCCAGGAGTGTCAAACTAGGTGTGTAGTAAGGCCTCTTATCATGTTCTAGGATACCCTAGGTCTAGCCTGAAACTCTTTGTTGGAGTTATTACTCCTAGGTACATATGTGCTAAAACCAAATCCACTTGAAATATCTATAAATGGATGTATTTTCTAAAAATATCCACATAATCTCTTCCTTACCAAAATTCTAAGACGTTCATGAATACCTATCCTCAAATACTATATTAGAGTTTTGTTCTCTAATGTACATTTTCTAAATCTTATTTCCAAGTTTTCTACTAAACTTCCTTTGATACCAACTGTAACAACCTGAACCCAGTTTCTCGGATCCAATGCATTATTTCATTGCATGGGAATGATTACAAGAAAGTCATATCCTGAAGGATCGATTTGTTTAATATTTTTGGAAAACCAGATACATAGATAGGTTCAACATTACAACTTGAAAAGAAATACAACATATACGTTTTGTTGGGAAGATCCATAACTCTAAGTTTATCCCAGCATGTCATTCATAATAAACTTATTCATGTCTTGATAAAATGAAACATAAGAAAGGGGTGAGCTCAGATTCTCAATAAGGGTAAAAAACACATCAGAAGATATCATAAACATAAACATTAGGCATGGTGAACAACTAAAAACACATGACTTTAAAAATAAACTTGAACACATTATGGTAGGAATAAGATCTGAATAAATAATTCCATAATAAATCATAATCATGAGTATTCTAATAGTCGAATAACCACATGAACTTTCAATTACTAGTTTCATAAAGATGGAATGCATAATGTGGAAAATTATAACTATACCGTCAATGCCTTGTGCCAAGACCATAAATATCTATTTTGTCAAGGCCTAATGCCAAGACCCTAGTTTGTCTAATGAGACCTACCGATGCACCAAGGGGATATAGAGGTCCCCAAATGACATTTACTAAGTCCAATTAATTCCTCTTATGAATGGTGATAAACATAAAAAACATATAAATTCATATTGAAACTAATATATGAAATGTAAATAACTTTCCCCGTATATTAAACATAATCACCAACCATTCGAAGTAAAATAGTGAATGGTATCAAGATAGAACATCCACATTCAAAATAATAAGAAACCATTCAAAAACATATTATATATGATATGATAATATATAAAACTCTATGAAATACAAGATTCATCAAAGGATGTTGACATAAATAAAGATACTTTTAAATGAAACCATTGAGAAATTCTTGAGGAAATAATCCTTAAATATTCCAAAGTGTCCTATACCACCTTGAAACATTCAAATAATAATACATTATAATATCATGAGAATAATTATACTCTTGATATGATATACCAAGGGGTAGTACATACACCACATGAAAGGAATAAGTGGGGAATAAGGCATATACCCCATAAAAGTTAAAGTGAGGTGAGAAAAATCTATTTTACTTTGGAAAGAAGAGTTCTTTTGGAAAATAATTTATATTTTCCATAAATATAGTTATAAACATGTATATCCCAGAAAATAAAAGGTAAGGACATTGAGATTACATTTGAGGCATAAATGATGTCCCGTTGAAGTGAAATCCTTTAAAAAGTGTTTTTAAAGAAGCTTTAGAATTAAAAAATTTTAGCGCAGTTTAAGGAATTCATTAAATAGATTTTAAAGAGAAAAGACATGTTTTATTTTATAAAACCAGAAATTAACCAAAATATATTTTTCATGTTAAAATGTGTGATTTTAGAAAGATAAATCTTGATTTAAATAGATTATAGAGTGAACTTCAAAATAGGTAAGAATTCGAGAAGTTCCTTGAATCAGGCTTGTATTTCGGAAGAATTTTTGAAAGATTCTTTTAAAACATGTAACTAACCATAAAATAAAGAAGGATTATGATTTTAAACATATATATAACATTAAAAAATAATTTATTAGGATTAAATTATAATAAATAATAATTTCATTGTGGTGAGTAGAGAATAAGAGCAACTCGAATGAAAATGGAGGTTCAGGTAGAAAATACTTACAACTTTGTAATCAATTGAATCATATGCCCCAAAATTAATAATCATAAAATTATACATTGAATATCATTAAAATTAATAGATTCATTATACGAAACATCAATGTTCAGTATACATACACCATAAAGAAGTAATAGTAGTGAATATAGAATATCTTACAAAAATGGAAGTGAGATGAAGAAACCCTTACCTTAAGTCCGAAGGTGTTGTCCACTTGATCTTAATGACCTGAATAATAAAATTTAGGTTAATTAATTAATAATTCCAGAACATAATCTTCATTTAATTGATTTATTATAACCTTATTAAGTTCATTCATGGACTTTTTGATGGGTTAATAGGTTCAATTTCATTGTTTGTGTCCATTTGTTTCATGATTGGTATACTTATATACATGAACGAAGAATTGTGTAAAATGAGGATTTTTGGTGAACATACATAATGTTACATGGTTTTAAATTTCATTTGGTTACTTTTAGTAAAGATGAATCATTATATAAATTATTTAATGATAACCGTTTGGGTTAATTGGCAGTTTTTGAACACAGTGAACTCATTTTGCTTTATAATTAAAAACCATGTGTAAAAAAAGATTTCAGAACCATATATGTGACATAATACATATATTATATTATGTTTAAAACATAATATTTGTTTCATGACCAAACTTGATGATGGTAATATAAATTGAAAACCCATCGTCCTTGAAAGTGGTAAATTAGCACATCTCAGATAGTGTTTTTTACTACTAGCATAAAAGAAGGGTAAAAGAGAAATGATAATAAATTATTTCATAATCACAAAAAAATTAAAGTAAATGTATGGTACTAGAGTTTTCATAAAATTTGGATGATGATAGGTGATTATAGAAAAGAAAAAAAAGTAACTTGAAAAGAAAGTGAAATAATTGAAAAGAGGAATTAACCTCTTGAATTAATCTTCCTTGAGAGCCTCTTTAGGGGAGAGGATTTGGTATTTTTATGAGACCAAGGGATACTGGACATGGAGAGGATATTGGGAGGATATTTTAGTAGAATTTAGACAAGACACAATGCTTTATAGGAGTGAAGAGAAGAGGGAGTGATGGGGGTGTTTTATAGTGGAGGAGAGGAGTAATTTTGGAATATCTTAATAATTATTTTATTATTTTGCTCAAGACCAGCAATGGTATTGATTATTATGACCATAAATAGTAATATGGTCATATGAGTTTGAACCAAGTGGTATTACATCATCCTTACATCACCTATGACTCAATAAATCATGTATTTAGTATTTATCATAAATTACCATATTTAACTATTCACCTAAAATTGAAGTATTTTAGAAAAATACAAAAATTCACCATAACCATTTTTCGACATGTGTAATCTAAAAATGAATTCCATTTTATCACAATAATTTTATAAATATGTTAAATTTAATTTTTAAATAAAATCATTATTTAATTGAAAAATACATATTTTAAATTTAAAAATGATTTTGTAATACTTTCAAAAATTAACCAAGGCCTCATAAAATTATCCCAAAATCATTGGATAACAAAATATTTATTTAGGAACATATTTTATTAAAATTAATTTTGAATCCACTTATTAATTTAAAACTATAATTAAATATTTATCACTCATAAAAATACCAATACTTAATCAATAATTTATAAAATGTTCTATTTCATTTATAATGTGTATAATTTTTGTTTACACATCCATGGGTGAGGTTGCTATTCATAAGGGTATATTTCTATTCATAAGTGTACATTACTATTAATAAGGGTAAGTTACTATTCATCAAAACTTAATTTGATTCTATCAGACTCCAAACATCACCCCGAATGCAACCGTGTATGTCAGATCTTTGAAATTCAAAAGACAGAAGTGGAAAAATTATGTTCATTGGATAAGTTATTACAAAGTGTTGTTTTGTAGATACTCAGTGTTTCATGCATTCAATATTAAATTTATTTGAAAATAATTTGGGTGTCACACCAAACATAAATCTTAACAGGCTATACAATAAGTAAAGAGTACACCTTTCTGTATGTATTGTATAAGGTGAAAATAATTTAAAGTATGATTATGTTAGATTGGAGAATAATTGTATGAAAATTGTACACACATTTTGAAGATAACTTACCTATGATGAATTCAGTGAATATTGTGACCACTTAAAAGAGGAATTAATAGATTTTAACCTATCGATAGTAGTGGCATGATTGAATAGTCAGAGATGCTACAAAGGAATGGACCTAGAAGCATGAGTCAGTTGGTAATTGAGGAAACCCACATAAATTAGGGTTTATGAACATGTAACCTAAAATGAAAGTGGATGAAATAAAACTTTTAATACGAGTATCCTAGAGCTGGGGATGTAGGTGGAGGTAGAAATCCGACAGGCAGAGGCGGGTAGTCGGAAGGCGGTGGCAGAGATTTACAATGAGAGATGGAGATTTACATCAGGAGGAGGATAAGAAATGGGGAGTGGGGAGTAGGGAACGAGGAGAGGAGTAGCGGAGGTATGGGAGGGGGAGATGGGGATGGGGAGATGGAGAGGGAGACAAGGGAGCGGGGGAGCAGAGGTAGTGGAGAGGGAGATGGGGACAGGGAGAAGAGAAGTCTGATGGAAAGAGAGGGGAAGCAGGGAGTGGAAAAATCGTAGGGTAAATGGGGTAAGGAGGAGATGGCACATGGATGGGATCCACGAGAATTAATATGAGTAATATATGTTCATGATGATGAAAAAAAAACGTTTTAGATTATTGAGACCTAGAAATCCAAGTTTAACATGAGAAATTCATTGTTTGAAATAAGTAATAAAAATGAATTTCATACATTGTTAAACAAAAAATAGGATTCACTTCACTTTTTTTTGATTATAGAGGAAACACTTAGACAATAAATTGGAAAAATAGGAGAAACACATGGGAATCGGGATGCAATAGAAGTAACAAAATTAATCAAAGTCCAACCTTTATCAGAATCATATCACCTTAAAAAAACTGAAAATTTTCCATGGTTCCAGGGTGCAACGTGTGGGGGATACTCCAAATTTTAGGAGTGATTGGTGGATGATATTTTTTCACAGGATTCATTATTGTCGGCAATAGTTTTGTGTGAGTCTTCTTAGTTGACAAATAACCCAGGTGGAAACCAACTCACCTATATGAAGTGTATGTGCAAAAACCATTGTTGAATTGACCAACACTGAAAGTTTTTCCAAGGTTTTATGAACCAATGAAAACAAACCCCTTGATAACGTTGATAAATACCTCTATATAATGGGATTGAATCCCATGAATTGTAACTAAGAAAAAAATCCTCATTGTAACTGTATTGTGATACTTTGATGTTATATCCAGAGAGAAGTAATAAAGAAATCCCCCCTTTTCCTGTGAACATACAACCTTTATGAACCATGTTAAATCCTTTCGTTACTCTGATTTCCTTCTCTGTTTGTGTGTTTCATCATTTCCATAGACTTTCACTGCCCAAAAAAAGTGGTATCAGAGCGCATCGGGTTGAAACAACAACATACAGAGAGGATTTTCTAGTGACTATAAAATTGAAGTTGGTTGAAATTTTTGAGGCCAAATCTGTGAAGTGATCGGTAGGAAAATTCCAATGGAGCAAACCGTGTCAAAAATAGAGCTTAAACGAAGTAGATTGAGCCAGTCAAAGTTTTGTTCAAATCCTGGGTGCTATAGTACCCCCTTGACAGAGAAGACAACACCGTTCACACCGGTAGTGACCATTCAGTGACATTTCTAGCCACTATTCTAGTGAGAAACACCAGAACCACCTCATCAGTTGATCTATACCATTGAAACTGTTTTGGCAATATCTTGGCTAATTAGAGCCCATTTTCAGCAATCCAGGAGTCGATTACAGCTATTTCAACCATTCTAGACACATTCATAAGGTTAAAATTTCAAAATTATTACTACATCAATAGAATAAAATACCAGTAATATTATTAATCTTACCACTTTTAATTATTTCATCTAGAAACCCAAAATAGAGGATCTTTTATATATTAAAGATTTATGGAAACCAATAGTGGAGACCACTAAACCCATTGAATCATAAGCGGAGGAATCACCAGAAAGTGGTAAATTAGACGATATGATGTCAGCCAATACCCCACCAATTGATGTGGGGTGGGTCATGCTCAATAGAAAGTGCACTGTCCAAATCAGATAGTGGATCGATAAGAGTATCTTCCAAAATTTTTCCATTGAACATGATGATTCCATTCTATGGAGAAAATTGGAAAATATGTATACGAGGACAACCGACCATAACAAAGTAAACTTGATACATCATCCTGTCAACTTAAAGTACAAAGATGAGACCAATGTATCAGAGCACCTGAGTGAGTTCCAAGGTACTGTTGATCAGTTTAATTCCATGAAAATAATGATTGATGATGAGTTGTAGGCACTATTGATGTTGATTTCTTTACCAAATACATGGGACACATTAATTGTATCAGTCATCAATTAAACTCCATATGGAACTCTTACCATGGAGATGTTGAAATATATAATGTTAAATGATGAATCCTGAAGGAAATATGAGGGACATAAACCTGAATTAGAGGCTCTTATCATTGAAAGACAAGGGAAGCAGAAATGGTAGGGAAGAAGAAGAGGAAGATGACCCCATGACCAAAGTCTACAAATGAGGAAGCAATTGAAATACTGACCGATATATGACATGAAGTGACACCACTATGGCAAGCCCATAAAATTCATTAGAGAGTACAGAAGGCTAAAGTCATAACAAAGGAATTGGGAAGGTGATACCCAAAATTATAATGCTACTATTATTAATGAATAAATCATTATTATTCAAGAAGATAACCAGGTCAGTCTTGTAAGCCAAGACTCGACATGGGTGATCAGTTTCAGTGCCTCCTACCATGTCACTACTAGAAGATATTTCTTCTCATTTTACAGTTTAGGGAGTTTCAAACATGTGAATATGGGAAATGATGGGGAATCCAAAATTACCGGTATTGATGATATTTTTTAGAGACTAATATTAGATGAATATTATTATTGAAGGACGTGAGGCATGTTGCTGATATTCACCTCAATCTGATATCCACTAGAATGCTTAATGATGATGGATATGTTAGTTCCTTCAGTGATGGGATATGGAAGCTTACCAAAGGTAACCTGTTAATTTCTAAAGGGAAGAAAGATACTTATCTTTATCTCACATATGCTAGAATGTGTGGAGGATAATTCAATGTAGCAAGGAAATATATTCCTATAGAATTTTGTCACAAGCATCTTGGTCACATGAGTGAGAGAGGAATTAGAATTCTCTCCAAGAAGGATTTATTTCTAGGACTAAAAGGTACACATTTGGATATCTGTGTTGATTGCATAATGGGAAAATACATAGAGTATAATTTCTTGGTTATATACCATCCACAAAATAATATTTTTAAGATTTTATTCACATTTATGTCTTCATAATGAGCACTAAGTCGATGGGAGGTGATATTTATTTTGTTACTTTCATAGATGATCATTCTAAAAAAGTTTAGTCCTTTTCTTTGAAAACTAAAGATCAAGTGCGTGATTTTTTCAAGAAGTTTCATGTGAAGGGGGAAAGAGAAACATACAGATGATTAAAGTGTGTATGGATAAACAATAGATGAGAGTATCATGGTCCATTTGAGGAGTACTACAAGAGTTTCAACATTAGGATGGAAAAATTAGTACTGAAGATACCTCAACATAATGGTATTGCTGAGAGGATGAAAAGAAGAATTTTTGAGAGAATAAGATGCATGCTCTCAAATGAAAAGATGCCAAACACCTTTTTGGGGGAGACAATAAGGATTTCAGTTGATCTTTTCAATCTTTATCCATCAATTCCATTGAACTAAAACATTCCAAAAAGTGTCTGGATAGGTAAATATGTATCGTACAAACACTTGAGAGTATTTGGATTTTGTGAATTTTTTCACATCCAAAAAGATGATTGAGAGAATTTTGATGGAAAAGGAAAGTAGTGTATATTTTTGGGATATGATCACGAGGAGTTTGGATACCTAATTTGGGATCCAATAAGTAGGAGTATTGTTAGAAGCAGAGATGTGGTGTTTCTTGAGGATGAGATGATTGAATATTTTTAGAATCCATACAATGTAGAGAATTTATAGTATGAGGAAATTCTAGTCAAACCAAAACCAGTCTCATAACCATTAGTACTAGCTAGTGTGAGAGAGATACATGAACCTGATGATACATACCTACCAGGTAATATGTCTCCATCTGTTGATATGTATCCATCATATGATATTCCAGAATAGATTCCCCCTGAATCATAGTTGAGTAGATCCACCAAATAATGACAACTGATTTGTAGATACTCAGCACATGAGTAGTGATGATCATTTAAGGGGGAGAGCCAGACAATTATGATGATGCAATCAGAAGTTGGTAGAAGATTGAATAGAAAAAGTCCATGCAAGAGGAGATGAGAACCTTGCACAAGAACCACACATTTGATTTGTTAGAGTTACCACAAGGAAGGAAGTAACTCATGAACAAGTGGTTGTACAAAATAAAAGTAAAAGAAGGAACCTCTTAGCCATGATATAGAGACAAAATGGCTCTTAAGGGATTCAATTATAAGAAAGGTATTGACTTTGATGAATTTTTTTCTCCTGTGGTTAAAATGTCTTCTATCAAAGTTGTTCTTGGATTGGCAGATAGTTTGGACATGGAGGTTCAATAACTAGAATTAAAGACAATGTTATTACATAGTAATCTTGATGAGGAGATATACATGGAGAAACCATAGGTATTTCAGGTTAATAGTAATGAAAACATGGTTTGTAAGCTTCAGAAAAGTTTATATGTTTTGAAATAGGCACCAATGCAATGGTATAGAAAATTTGACTCATTCATGGAGAAAAATGAGTACAGGAGGATGACTGCTGATCACTACATTTTCATCAAATTATTTTATGATGGTGATTTCATTATCTTGTTTATTTATATTGATGATATGTTGATCATTGGTAGAGATATCACCAAGATTGAAAGGTTGAAGAAGGATTTGAAAAATTCTTTTGATATGAAGGACTTGAGAGACACTACTCAGATTCTAGGTATGATTATTACTCGTGGAAGGAGGAATCACAAGATATGGATATCTCAAGATCAGTAAATTGAGAAGGTTCTTGAAATATTCAACATGAGCAAGGCGAAACCAGTTATCACTCCACTTGCGAGTCATTTCAAGCTCATGACAAGTCAGAGTCCATCAATTGAGGAGGATAAAAAAGAAATGGAAAAAGTTCCTTATCAGTTAGTAGTTGGTAGTCTTATGTATTCCATGGTGTTCACCAGACCAGATATTGATCACTCTATTGGCATCATGAGAAAATTCTTATCAAATATAGGAAAGGATCATTGGATGGCGGTCAAATGGATATTGTGGTATCTATGAGGTACATATAGTCATTGTTTATATTTTGGAAGTGATAAACCTATTTTATAGGGATACACATGTGAAGACATGGCTGGAGATGCAGACATAAGGAAATACATATCAGGGTACCTCATATCATTTGCAGGGGGAGTAGTCTCATGGAAATCATGACTTCAGAAGTGTATTGCCTTGTCTACCATAGAAGTAGAATATATCACGGTCACTGAGGGCTACAAGGAGATACTGTGGATGAAGAAGTTTTTACAGGAGCTGGTATAAAGACTGTAGAATTATATTCTCTATTTTGATAGTTAGAGCATTATTCATCTCAGTAAGAACCCGAAATTTCATTCCAGGACTAAACATATCAATGTGCGATACCACTGGATTCGAAATGTATTGGAAGAAAGATTTTTGAAAGTTGAGAAAATCCACACCAATGATAATAGGGTAGACATGATGATTAGGTTCAACTGAAAGAGAAGTTGGATGCCTCCAAGGATATTGTGAGTCTAGCTTCCACCCCAAATTGGTAGTGAGGAGGAGATTTGTGAGGGCCACTCCCAATTTTGGGAGTGATTGGTGGAGGTTTTTTTTCACGAGAGTCTTTGTTGTAGAAAAAAACTTGGTGTGAGTCTTCTTAGTTGAAAACCAACCCAGGTGGAAACCAACTCACCCATATGCAGTTGACACACAAAAACCATTTTTTAAGAAGTTTACATCAGGAGTTTTTCAAGGGGTTGTTGAACCACTAAAAACAAAACCCTTAACAATGTTGATAACTCTCTCTATATAATGGTATTGAATCCCATAAATTTTAACCAAGAAAAAAATCATCATTATAATAGTGTTGTGATCCTCTGATATTATATCTGGAGAGAATAAATAAAGAAAGACCCCCTTTTCCCATGGATAGGCAACCTTGCCGAACAACATTAAATCCTTGCGTTACTCTGATTTCCTTCTTTGTTTGTGTGTTTCATCATCCCCATGAACTTCCACTGTCCCAACACAACAAAACCAAAAACTTATCATCATTGAAAGCCTCATCAATGAAAATCTGATTGGTGGCCTTCTTATGCTCTAGAATTGTAGTACTAAAATCCCTTTTTGTTCCCTTATTGAAAAAAACATTACATTCATAGAAAAAACATGACCACCAGATCAAAAATCAGGGATAACAAAATTTAGAGTATGAACAGGGATCTAGCTTACGAATTTTAGGGATCTCCCATCTCAATGGTGATTTCTAGTGGGAGAAATATGGAGAAGATAAAATGAATTTGAAGCATGAAGGAGTCTTGGTTTGGTGTGGGGGGGGGGATTAGGAGTATAAATGGGGATATGGCTTACGAATCTGAGGGATCACTCTTCTCAACTAAGATTTCCAGTAGCAACGAGATGGAGAAGAGAAGTAATTTGAAGTGTGATGGAGTCTTGTTTGGGTGAAGGTGGGCGGGATTGCGGGGCACCTTTTTAATATAATGGGTTTTATTTCTTAATTTTTTATAAGTTTTTAGGTTTTTTTATTTGTGAAAATGGGTCCCCGACACGCGGGTGGGAAAAGTTTGGAGTAAGGGATTTTTATAAATATATATTTCTAATTATATTCATAAATAAATATTTATAATTTATTATATGTTTAAAAATATTTTAAATTTATTATAAAAAAAATATATATTTATAAATATATAAATATAGATTTATAAATTTATATTTATAAGTATATATTTATAAATATATTTATAAAATTATTTGGAGTTTAAATGTATTTTAAATTATATAATCATAAATATATTTTAAATATATATATAAATATATTCTAATAATTATATAAATATATAATTAAAAAGATATTTATATTTATATAATTAGAAATATTTATTTATAGAGATAGATTTATGATTATATAAATAAAATTATATAATAATAAAAATATTATATATATATATATATAAATAAATATAAATATAATTATAATTATAAATAAACATAAATATATAAATATATTTTAAATTTATTTATAATTAAAAATTTATAACTATATAAATATAGATATTTTTATAATTATATAATTATTAAAATATATTTATAAATAAATTTCAAATATATTTATATACCAATGAATTTTAATTTATATATTTAATATAATTAATAATTAATAATATAATTAATATTTAATAATATAATTAATATTTAATAATATAATTAATATTTTATAATATAATTAATATTTAATAATATAATTAATATAATTAAAAATTTGAAATAAATAATTAAATATATCTCCTCATGGAGTTTAGATTTGATTTGCGATGGTATTCACTGCAGATTGCTTCTTTGATCTGCGTGATGTGTTTGTCTGCAGTCTGAAGCAGAAAGAAGAGGTCATTGTATAAAACATGGAGAATCCAATTACTAGGAAACCTGACTTGAATGTTACTCACCTTAAAGAGGAATCCATAACCATAATTGGGAAAGTTGAGAAGGGTTGTTTCTTCTTCTACGTCAAGAAATCTTCAAGCAAGGTTACCAAAAATGGCACCCTTGCCTTCATTGAGGTTGACTATACAATTTTGCAGGATCAATTAAAGGCATTTCAACACTTGATCATTGCTTGGGTTATGCCATTTCTGCTTGAAAGATCATGGAATAGTGAGGGGATTCATAGTCGTCCCTTGCGTATATGGGGTTTTTGTATCACCCCCAGTTTTTGGTATGTAACCCTTTATTTATGATTTTTAATTACATAAAGTATATAGGTGAAGTTTGGGAGAGTTTGGGGAACGTTTAAAGAGTTTTTGGGTCTTTTATTCAGGTGCACAGGTGGTGCATGGTTTGTGAAAACCGTGAAACACTTATAGGAAACTGTACATAGTGAGACAGGGGCTAAAGGGGAGGTGCACGGGCTACACACAGTTTTTCAAAACCATGTGGAAGCCTATGAGAAACCATGCAGTGTGGTGAAAATGTTGGACATAGATCTTTGGTATGATTAGCACACAGTTTAGAAACCATGTGATCCAATCGTGTGAGGTCTTTCATAAGACAAATGTAGGAGCATAGTTAGTGCACAATTTATCTAACCACATGAATAAACCATACGTAGGTCAAAGTTAGATACTTAAAAAGTGGATCTCACTCATTTTACCCTTTAAACCACTCATTTTTCCTTCTATGAAGACCTAACTCAATATTTTGGTCTCTCAAAGGTTATAGAACCTCTCCCAAGTGAAGTGGAAGTGATCTGGAGCCATCCCTTGGTGTGTTGAAGCTCGATTCTTACAGTAAGGCTTCGTTCTTCGTCATTATTTATGCGTTTCTTAGATCTACTTCGCTCATTATCTCATTTTCTTAGATCTACACCTGATGTGGGTAGATATAAGGTTGTAGATTCCAAATAAGTTTAGATTTGGTCTTAATGATGTTAGGGGAAGTGATCTAATGTGGGTTCGGTTTCAACCCAGTTTTGAGATATTTTTCAGGCCGTTTATCATTTTCTCCAAAATTCTTGAGGTAGGTGGCTTCAATAACAACTCCTCTATTTATAAATTGAAGGCTTAGTTTAAATTTAATTTATTTGATTAAAATCGATTATTAAATTGATGTGATTTTTTTTTAGAAACTCTCTTTGGTGATAGTTTAGAAAATTATGGAAATTTGGTGTTTTGTGGAAAATGCTTGGGTTTCTTAATTTTAAAATGTTGATTTGCAGAAATTGTGGTAAATGGTTTAATAAAAAATGTTTTAAATAAGGGTATGGTTTTATGGAAATGTATTGATTTTTTTGTTTTAAAGTTTTTTAATAAAAGAATGGGTTTATTGAAATGGTTAAAATGCTTTTGTTGGCATAGTTTTTGGGAATACCTGGTTGTGTGTGTTCATGTGAATTCATGACGGATAAGGGGTTAGGAGTCTCCCCCATCATTACTGGGATGGATAAGGGTTAAGGATACCCCCCAACAAACATTCATGTGCATTTGAGTTGGATATGGGTAAGAAGTATCCCCCATCATTACTAGGATGGATATGGGCCAGGGATTCCCCCCTCTTCCAAGTTTCATGCATGGTTAGTTGTGTAGATATGTGGAATGGAATGGTTACACAAAAAGGAAATGTTAAATGATTTAAAGTATTTTTTATGTTCTTTATTTGGAAAGCAATTTCCTATAGATTTTGTTTATATTTAGTTATAAACTATTTTAGAAATTGTTTTATATAAATTGTTTTGTATAAATGTTTCTAACATGTTCTATTCTAGTGGCGTGTGTAGGGAAGTCATTGGGGGAAAACCTACTGAGTTTTAGTACTCACCCCTGCTTTGTCACTTTGGTGATTTTGCAGATGTCATCTACCGGGACATGGCTAAAGGTAAAGTAACATCATTAGCACTACCTCGTAATACTTGGGCTGTTTGATGAAGTTGGAGTGTGGAGCTTGTGGATCATGGAGTCTTGTCGTTGTCTTAAAGTTTTATTTTATGGTATTCCACTGTTTATTTTTATATTGTAGTCTTTTGTTGTGATTTTTGATTTTAGTATGATTTTTATAAATGAAATGTGAGTTATATTTTATTGTTATCATGCATCATATAGTGGTTGTTTGGTTATGGTTTTTTTGGTTAGTGGTTTTATTCTTAAAGGGAAAGTCATACCCCATATGTATTGAATCACTTCGGTATTTATTTCCAGCCTTTGGAATCTTGGGAATGTCACTTAAGGCCTAGTAATACCCTTCCACCCTCTCAAGACAATGAGAATTGGTGGGAAATTACAAATGGTATCAGTTTTTTTAGTCCAAAATTCTGTTTGTTACAAGTGGTTTCAGCTTGGTCCTTCCTTTGTGGAACAAATGGTATTTAGTTTCTCGGTCTTGGAGTTGTTAGTCATTCAGGTCTATTCCTTGTGTTGTGTTGGTAGAATGGAGTGGGATTTTTGGGACTTGAAATATAGAGCATAAAAATATATAGATAACCTTTTTATGCTGAACTTCAAGTTACCATGGAGTTGGGTACATAAGGATTTTGGAGACACTTATAGGATTTGGAATCTCATTGTCATGGGTTTATCCAATGAGATGAGCATGACATTCATTATAGGAATGAATTCCCACTAGGAGTGCATACATCATTTTGAGTAATGATTTATGATTATATTCCAAAGTTTTGATTTTTTAAAATTGTTAAAGTGTTTTCAAATGAAATATTTTGAAAAGAGAATAGATGTGGTAATTTGAAAATGGTTTGATTTTCAAAAGTAAGTGAAATTTTTCAAAAATGGTTGAACATGGTAAACATCAATTTAGAAAGCAATGTTGTGATAATTTATGTGATAGAATTTGAAATGTTAATCCTTCAGTTTCTTGAGAGTGAGACTTATGGAGTTTGTTGTTCATATAGAAAATTACACCTCGTAGGCATCATAGAAACTAGTCGGAAGAGGCCATTGAGAATGTGGTTGCACTCAAGCCACATGTGAACCAATAGTTGTTCTAAAGCATTGCACATGCTTTTCAAACCATTGAGTGAGGACTGCAACTAGAAACTCTTTTTATGATATCTATCACTGCTGAAAACCCAAGTAGAGGAAGTAATGCTGTCTTCATGAAAAAAGGTGAGAACTATAATAATAAGAGAAATAGGAAGAGGTACACCTATTCTCAAGGAGGTGGAACACATCATAATTGAACCACATGATAAATTAACCTTCCTCCAAGACCTAAGAGAAAGATTGAATGTTTTCATTATGGTTCACTGAGTCACATCAAGAGAGAGTGTAAAATACAACTGAGAGAATTCCATAATTAAAAAAATGGGGCATCTCAAGTTCTATTATCACATTACTCTGAGGTCGGGTGTTAGGGACACTTCTCAAGTGTCTCAAGTGTCATATGCTTTTATGGAGAGAGGGCATAAGAATACCTCTCATCAGCAGAATAGATATTTCCATGGCAATTCCAGGAATAACATGACTCCTCAACAAGGGAAATCACAATAAGGAAATATATAACATTATGCAATGATGAAAAAATTATATGGAGTTGAGTAGGTTATTGTGGATGATCAGGTTGGACTATCTATGATGAGATGTATGATTTTTTTGAATTATACCCTCATGTAAGTGTTGTTTGATACTGGTGCATCACGTTACTTTATTTCTTCTTGTGCTATTGATTTGTTGAGTTTAAAACTTAAGATGATTCCCTCTATGATAAAAATTCAAACTTCTCTTGGGGAAAGAGATTTTCAAGAATTTATATGTAGAGAAATATCTATAACTATTGATGGATATGATCTGAAATGGTAATTCTTGGTGTTGAAGATAAATGTATATGACGTAATCCTGGGTGTGGATTGGTTGATAATGTTCAAGGATCACATCGACTATTATAAAAGAACAATTAGTTTCATTACTGAGGATGGTGTCAAGAATCTCTTTAGAGGAGAAAGGGGTGTAAAGATAGGTGCAATAGACTTTTTGGCACCAGCAGTGGGAATGATATCTTACCAATTGGAAGCTTTAACTTTGGAATCGATGAAAGAGATCAAGAAAAGTCGTTTCCCAGTAGGGGTGGATTAGTTTCCATATATGTTTCTCTAAAATTTCTCAAGGATGCCACCTATAAGGGAAGTGAAGTTTATGAATGATCTACTTCTGAGGAACAATCCCATTTCCCCTTCTATCTTATCAAATGACACCAATAGAATTAAGGGAGTTGAAAGTGTAGTTTTAAGAGCTAGAAAACAAGGGTTTCATTCGGTCTAGAACATCTCCATGGGCATCACCAATATTTTTTGTGAATAAATATGATGGAAATATAAGGATGTGTGTGGATTATTTTAAGTTTAACCAAGTTACGATAAAGAATCAGTATCTAATTCCACGCATTAATGATCTGTTCAATCAATTAAGGGGTGATTAGTGGTTCTCCAAAATTGACTTGAGATCAAGACATCACCAATTGCGAGTTAGAAAGGAGGATATTTCAAAGACAAATTTTAGAAGAAGATATGGACATTATGAATATATTGTAATGCCTTTCAGTCTTATGAATACACCAAAGGTCTTTATGGAATTGATAAATCAGATATTTCAACAACATATGGATTATTTTATTGTGGTGTTTATGGATGACATCTTGATGTATTCAAGGACAAGGGATAAGCATGAGAAACACTTGTTGACAGTGTTGGGAATCTTGAGAGACTATCATCTATATTACAAATTATCAAAGTATGATTTTTAGATATAAGAGGTATGCTTTCTACGTTATTTAATCTTTGAAAAAGGTGTTTCTGTTGATCCAAAGAAGATAAAAGCTGTTATTTAGAAACCTCCAAAGAATGACTTTTAGATATGAAGTTTTCTTGGTCTCATTAGTTATTATCGATGCTTTGTTCATAACTTCTCATGACTAGAATCACCCATGAAATCTCTGAAAAAGAATAATTTTCCATTTCAATGGATCGAGGAATGGCAAAAATATTTTAAAGAGTTGAAAGTTTTCCTTACATCCACACCGATCTTGATTTTTCTAGAATTAGGACAGGGGTATGTGGTGTATTGTGATGATTTAAGATCTGTGCTGGGGTGTGTTCTCATGCAAGGAGACCACGTTGTTTTTTATGTCTCAAGTAAATTAAGATTGCCTAAGAAAAACTACCCAATACACAATTTGGTGTCAGCTACAGTTGTCCATGCCTCGAAGACTTAGAGTTATTATATCTTTTATGAGAAATTTGACGTGTTCATGGTCCATAAGAGTTTGAAACATATTTTCTCAAAATGGTATTTGAATTTAAGGAAAAAAATATGGATGAAGTATCTAAAAATGTTTGAATTTGATTTGATGTATACACCGAGAAAAGGAAATTTAGTGGTAGATGCATTAATCAGAATAGTTAGAAAAAGAAGCTTCAAATGAGTAGTGGATGATGTTGGTCCTAGAAGAAATGCATGTGGAATGTCAAGAATGAGGTGATGTTGCAGTTTTCTTTTTAGTTATGCTTGCTCCTGATTTGGTAAAGATGGTAAAGGAGGGACACAAATCTGATGCAAAATTTATTGCAATGATTTCAAAACTCAATGGTGGGGACACCATTGAGGGTTGACAGATGGATTAGAGTTCATTTTTGTGGTTCAAGAATTAGATGGTTGTACCTATGGTTTGGTAGGATAAACTTCTTCATGATTACCACCATTCAAGATGGGATTTTTATCTGAGAATACAGAAGATGTATAAGGTGTTGAAGGCATAATTCTGGTGGATTGGTATGAAAAGGAAAGTGGATGAGTTTGTTTCAAGATTCTTAACTTGTTAGTAATTTAAGGAAGAACATCAATGACCAATAGGTATGTTGTAGTCTTTACCTATCCTTGTTTGGAAGTGGGAGTAGGTAGCCATGTATTTTTAATAGGTCTCCCAAGAACAATCAAAAAACACAATGCCATATGGGTGATAATGGGTCAGTTTAAAAATTTATCCCACTTCATACCTTTTTGTGAAACTTATACGATGGGGGATCTGCTTAAAATCTATATCCAAGAAGTGGTAAAGTAACATGTAATACTAGTTTTGATTTTATCAGATATAGACCTGAGGTTTATTTATTGTTTCTATAAATATTTATAGAAATATATTAGGAATCAGTTGACTATGAGTATGGTGTATCATCCTTAGAAAGATGGTCAATCCGAAAGGATGATAAAAATGTTGGAAGACATGTTTTATGATTGTGTAATGGATTATGGTGGCTCATGGGAAGAGAATGTTCCATTGGTTAAGTTCTCTTATAATAATAAATATTAGGCCTCAATATATATGGATCCTTTTTAACCATTGTATGAGAATCCTTTTCATTCTTCAATTTGTTGGGTGAAAATAGGTGAAACTTCACTATTTAGACCGAGCCTTGTCTAAGAAACAACAAAAAAGATTAAGTTGATCATGAAATGGATGGAGATGGCTCAGAGTCATCAGAAATTGTATATATATCATCATTGATGGATGTTACCCTTCGTAGTGAGTGATCATGTGTTCTTGAGGATTTCTCCAAGGTTTGGACATCGATGTTTTTTTAAATAAGGGAAATTTATCTCCTCGATACATAGGACCTTTTGAGATTTTAGAATGTGTTGGAGAGGTGGAATATCAGTTGGTATTGCCACCACATTTCAGTGATGTGTATAATGTATTCCACGTATCTCAGTTGAAAAATTATTAGCCTGTACATGACCATGTGATCAGATGAGATCACATTGAACTAGAGCTGGATGCTTCATTGTTACATATCCCAGTATGGATTGTGGATAGTAAAGATAAATTATTTCATGAAAAAAGCATCAGTTTAGTGTGGGTTTTGTGGCAACATGGTCAGATTAAGGAAGAAACTTGGGAACATGAGAAGGAAATAAAAGATCAATGGCCAGAACTCCTTCAGAGCACCAGTTCTTTTCTACTTTGCAAGGATGGAAATTCCAATGGTGGGGAGAATGTAGCACCCCTGGTTTCTAGTCTGTAACCCTTTATTTATGATTTTTAAGTACATAAAGTATAAGGGTGAAGTTTTGGATAGTTTGGGGAACTTTTAAAGAGTTTTTGGGGATTTTATTCAGGTGCACAGGTGGTGCATGGTTTTTGAAAACCCTGCAACACTTGCAGGAAACTATGCACAGTGAGACATGGGATAAAGGGGAGGTACATGGGATGCACATGGTTTGTCAAAAACATGAAGAGGGCTATGAAAAAATGTGCAGTGTGGTGAAAATGTTGAACACAGATTTTTGGCATGGTCAGTGCATGGTTTGGAAACTGTGCGAGCCAACCATGTGAGGTCTTTCATAAGATAGATGAAAGAGCATGGTTAGCACATAATTTATCTAAATGTGTGACTAAACCATGTGCAGGTCAAAGTTAGATCCTTAAAAACTGGATCTCACTTGTGTTTCCCTCTAACCCACTCATTTTTCCTCCTATGCAGCTCTAACTTAGGATTTTGGTCTATCAAAGGTTGTAGAACCTCTCCCAAGTGAAGTGGAAGTGATCTGGAGACATCCCTTGGTGCGTTGAAGCCCGATTCTTGCGGTAGGGCTTCATTCTTCTTCATTCCTTATGTGTTTCTTAGATCTACTACGCTCTTTTTCTCATTTTATTAGATCTACACCCACTATGGGTAAATCTAAGGTTGTGGATTCCAAATAAGTTTATATTTGGTCTTGATGATGTTAGGGGAATATATCTAAGGTGGGTATGAGGATATTTAACCCGGTTTTGAGATGTTTTTCATGCCATTTATCATTTTCACCAAAACTCTCATGGTGGGTGGCTCCACTCTCGAATATTCTATTTATAACTTGAAATATTAGTTTCAATTTAATTTCATTGATTAAAATTGATTGTGAAATTACTGTGAATTATTTTTTGGAAACTCTCTTTGGTGATGATTTAGAAAAATATGGAAATTGGATGTTTTGTGGAAAGTGATTGGGTTTATTAATTTTAAAATGTGGATTTTCAGAAATTATGGTAAATTTTTTAATAATTTTTTTCAATAAGGGGATGGTTTTATTAAAATATATTGAATTGGTAATTTTAAAGGTTTTCAATAGAAGAAATTTTTTATTGAAATGGTTGAAATCATTGTGTTGGCATGGTTTTTGGGCATACCTGGTTGTGTGTGTTCATGTGAATTAGGGAAGGATAAGAGTTAGGAGTCTCCCCCATAATTATTGGGATGGATAGGGGTCAAGGATATCCACTTTCAATCATTTATGTGCCTTTGGTATAGATAAGGGCCAAGAGTCTCCCCATCAATACTGGGATGGATAAGGGTCAATGCTATCCCTTGTCAAACATTCATGTGAATTTGGGATGGATAAGGGTCAGGAGTCCCCCCCATCATTACTGGGATGGATAAGGGTTAGGGCTATCCACTTTCAAACATTCATATGCATTTGTATTGGATAATTGTAAGAATTCTCCCCCACCATTACTAGGATGGATAAGGGTATGGGCTTTCCCCCTCTTCCAGGTTTCATGCATGGTCGGTTGTGCATATATTTGGAATGGAATGGTTACACCAAAATTAAATGTTAAATGATTTAAAGGATTGTTTATGTGATTTATTTGGAAAAACTATTTCCTATGTATTTTGTTTATATTTAGTTATAAAATATTTTAGAAATTTTTTTATATAAATTGTTTTGTATAAATGTTGCTAGCATGTTTTATCCTAGTGGCATGAGTAGGGAAGTAACTGGGGAAAACCTACTGAGTTTTAGTACTAACCCTTGCTTTAGCACTTTGGTTATTTTGTATATGTCATCTACCAGGGCATGGGAAAATTTAAAGTATCACACATCTTTAGAACTACCTCATGATACTTGGGTTGTTTGATGAAATTGGAGTATGGAGCTTATGGATCTTAGAGTCATGCCGCTGTCTTGGAGTTTTATTAGTTGGTCTTCTACTATTTATTTTGATATTATATTTTTTTGATGTGATGATTTATTTTAGTATGATTTTGATAAATGAAATGTGAGTTGTATTTTATTGTTATCATTCATAATATAGTGGTTGTATGGTTATGGTTTTTTTGGTTAGTGGTTTTATTCTTAAAGGGAAAATCATCCCCCACATGTATTGAAGCCCTTTGGAATTTATTACCATACTTTGGAATCTTGGGTATGTCTCTTAAGGCCTAGTAATGACCTTCCTCCCTCTAAATCAAATGATAAAGGGTGAGATGTTATATTTTTTAATATTAGAGCTTGACTTCAATAGGAAATGGTTTTTTATATTGTTCTCCCTTCAGAAAATTGAAAATCCAAGGCATTGAAGTTCCAAATGGTTTCTTTAGCCTGACACTCTTAGGATCCTGGACTGGGATCCATTATTCAACCCCTCAAAGATAAAGAATTCAATTTCTCAAGTATAGTTACATATTAAGTGTCTTAGCTGGTTTTTTTGTCACATAAAGATCCTTTGGTACATTACTTCAGTAGTGGGCATCCCCATTAAATTTGAAAAAAAGACAAAGAAAGAATTTTTTTTCATTTTTTTCAAAGTATTTGTTGAGTTCAACATTATTTCTCCCATTAACAAAACAATGTTTTTTGTAGATGGTGAGTTTATAATTAAAATCAAAATTACTAAGGAGAAGTTTCTTGAATTTTTCTCCAAATGTGAAAATATTGGGTATCATATTGGAAACTATTATAGGAACCCGAAATACAAAAACTATAAGAAGATGTGTCATCAGATTGACTAGTGTCAGTTCAAGAAACCATGCCAGTATGTGGGTGACTCTTTAAAAGATTGGAAATTTGAATTGAGAGCCACAATTTTAGGGAGTGCACCTGCTGGTATTGATCAAGGCAGTTTTGGGGCACAACCATACTTTGATGCCATTTTTTCTGGTGGCTTGTTTGAGCATGAGAACTATCCATGTCCTGCTATGCACATTTATCTATTTTAAGGGATGTGTTCCCCCTATAAGAATCAGGGTGTGTGTTGTCTCACTGCACATCATGTATTGTTTGGGCTGGTTCCCCCTCAGTGAGCCCATGATAAACTTGGGTTGAATCTATTGATGAGGAAGTGAGGCATCCCGCTGAGATCATGCTGTAACCTAAAGAATACCTCTTGTTTGAGATGGTGTCTAATGATGGAGGATCAATATATTGCAATGAAGGTATAGTTCCTATTTTAGGTGGTGAAAAATAGTTCCAGTAGGATTCTGAGCCTGGTATGGATCCCCATGTGGCTGTATCAAGTTGTGGTCAGTCCTACGATGATGATCTGGTTGCATCTAATGTGCTTGAATATTTCTTATTCAATGAGAGTGGAAGTAATGGGTAAAAAGGATATTTCGGGATGATCTCTCCTATACTAGTTAAAAAACACATTAAGGAGAGTGGAAGCATGTCCACTTCTATTCATGTGCTACCCGAACCATTATAGGATAATGAGTTTGTGATGAAAAGTCGGATGCAAAGGACCCAATCAAGTGTTGTGGATACCTCAAGAATGGGAACTGACCCCCCATCTAAGAGAAACCTTGGGCCGAAACTTGTAGGTGGGGTGGACCATTTGGTTCGTCATGAGGGATGTGGCATTCAAGTGGATAATTCAAATGTGAAGGTAATGTCTTCCTTTATCCATGATATGTCGAAGGAAAGAGTGAAATATCTCAGCCTGCTTGATATATTGAATAGATCTAAAAGCATCCAGTTTTTTCATCAAGAGTTTGGACTCGCTCATGGATATTTTTGAGCTGAAGATCAATTCTTAGAGAAGGACCATGATGATCCTATTTCATCAATAAATGAATCAACTGGAGGTGAGGATCCTCTTGATGAGAAAGATGTTTCTTCAGACATAGAAGTTTGAGATGACACTTGATAGACACCAAATCAATGGAAGAGGGACTGACATCTGAGAGGTTGGGGCAGTTCCCATGGAAGGGGTGGCATACATCAAAGAAGGTGATCACTGAATGGTCTTTCATTTTGGTGGTGTTTGTGACATTTTTTCACTGCGTCCCTTCCTTCCCTTGCTTTTTTACTTTATCTTTTTAATAAACTTTTTTGGGGCCATGGGTTTTAATCCATGGATCACACCATTTTTAGTATAAATAAAAACTTATTTATATAATTATAAATATATAATTATAAATAAGTTTTTATTTATAATTATAGAGGATGCTGATCCAAGGGGGAAGAGGATTGACACACAAGCACTGACCTAGAAACCATTGGAATCACTCTTTAATTATCCTTCGAGGATGGATGAGTGCATGATTGAATCTACTATTACTGATGTAAGACAACATCCAAAGAAGGTTGGAAATTAAGAAGCTGAAGATGGAAATGTCTCTTTTAAAGATTCCCTTATTGGAAGTTGTTCCAAGAAAGGTGGTAAGAAATTTACTATTGACAAGGATGGTTTTCAACTGGTTTCATATAATAAATCTATTCAATCCATCCCTCCATCCAAGATGGGGTAGAACATTCTTGCCTTGGCCAGGACATATTTAGCTGGAACTGGATTTCTTGGGAATGTTACTCCTTTTCAGATTGACCCATATGGGCTGAAAGTGACTGATGAAGTTATATTTGATGCGTACATGAATATAGACAAGGATAAGGATGTTGTGGAGGGTGGTAATGTCCCATCAGTGATAGATAATTTAGACCATGAGAAGGAAGAACCTGATGGAACTTTACATAAAAAAACATGGAGATAGGCTAGGCATCTGAAAGGCCATGGCCGAGGGAATGATTGAGATGATTAGACTACTACACGAGGTCAAGGAAAAAATGTGACTAACAGGTATTCTTCTATGGAATTGAAGAGCCAAATCACTCTGGAGTAGGAAAAGATCAAGGAGAAGTACTCTATGATCTTTAATAAAAGGAAGTCATAGTTAGAGTGGGAAACTGCTGCTGATGATGATGACTTTAATCATGATTATGGGAATGATCCTATTCTTGTTTTGTAGTTTTCCTTTATGGATGAGGGAATACCTCTTTGTTTGACCTTATTCATCCTCTTTCCTTTGTCATCTTTATTTTTCTAATAATTTTTTTAGGAGCGGGCTCGCCTGTCTCCTAAACCTTTTGAGTAAAAAAATATATACTATTAATTAATAATTATATTAATTGTATAAATTAAAATACATACATATATATATATATTAAATAAATTTGTAAATATATTTTAATAATTATATAATTATAAATATATTTATATTTATATAGTTATAAATAAATATTTATAATTAAATTAAAAATATATTTACATAATTATATTTAATTATATTAATAAATATATAAATAATGTATATATTTTAATAATTATATAATTAAAAATATATTTATAATTATATAATCATGAATCTATCTTTATAAATAAATATTTATAATTATATAAATATAAATACATTTATAATTATATAATTATTAAAATATATTTATATATACATTTAAAATATATTTATAATTACACACACACAAACACAAACACACACACACATATTAGGTGCTTGGGGGTATAATTATATTAAACACACACACATCGCACACACACAGGATTGAAAGCTAGGTCATAGCCTCCCAAGGGATAACCCACCCAACCAGCCGCATTATTACATAATATATATTTTTTGGCCCAAAGGCCCAATGGGTATCAAGCCCATTACATGGCCCGTAAGACCGAAATTTATTATTATATACTTTAATATGCATTTAAACACCTAATAATTTTAAATTTAATTTTGTTATATATGTATATATATATATATCAATATATAAGTATATTTAAAAAATATGAAATTATTTATAATTCTAACTATATAAATATAAATATATATTTATAAATATAATTATAAATATATAAATAAAAAAATTATATATTTACATAATTATAAAATTATAATAAATATATTTAAATAATAAATATATTAATTTTATATATTATTATATATTTATAATTATATACGCTTATATTTATTTATAATTATATACATTCTATTATTTATTTTGAATTTTTATTTATAGAAATTTTATTATTAAATATTGATTATATAATTAATTATTAATTATATTAATTATATAAATTAAAATACATTTTTATATAAATATATATAAATATATTTGAAATTTATTTGTAAATATATTTTAATAATTATATAATTATAAATATATTTATATTTATATTGTTATAAATATTTATTTATAAATAAATTTCAAATAAATTTATATATTTATGTTTATTTATAATTATAACTATATTTATATTTATTTATATAAATATAAATATAAATATAAATATATATAATAAATATATTTATTATTATAAAATTATAATTATATAATTATAAATCTATCTCTATAAATAAATATTTATAATTATATAATTTAATATACATGTAAACTCCAAATAATTCTATAAATATATTTATAAATAAATTTAAAATATTTTTAAACATATAATAAATTATAAATGCATATTTATGAATATAATTTTGAATATATATTTATAAATATAAATATATGGGGTTGGGGGAATATTAAATGGGGGTTGTGGGATTTATGGAGCACCAAAACACCACATCATGTGGCGTTTTGGAAATCCCACAAAAAGCGCCACTTCATGTGGTGCTTAACCAACCCATTTCCCAAATTAATTTAACCTTAACCAAATTTATCCAAAATGGTGCGAACCATGGGTTAAACCCATGATCCCAAAATTTATTTAAAGTAAAGATAAAGTAAAAAAGGAGATGGCATGTTGATGATAGTGACAGAACACTACCTCAAAGCGAAACAACACATAAGTTTTCAGGAACAAATAGAAGAAAGTTCATCTTATGGATTGAAATTGGCCACCGCCCCTACTTCTCAGATGACAACCCCTCCTTGATGTTCTAGGATTTTTACACATCTTGTCATCATCAACTTGAGAGTCAAAAATGTCATATGATGGGATGAGATCCTCAAGAGTCTGTGGCTCCTGCACTCTAGTCGGACCTAAGCCCCCCGATAAAGCCACTCAGATATTTCCATGAGTGTTACCAAATTACTCAGGGAAAACCTCTATGCTCCAAGATCTATTTAAAATGTAATTCAGGATAAGAGAGTTCTCCCTTACCTTCAGTTGGACCTAGACCAAGGGAGATTCATCGTAAGGATTTCCCTTCACAACTGAAGCATTCATCTTCCCCATACTCACAACACTGTCACTGACCAACTTTGAAGGAATTGGATCAAACACCTTCTTAGATACACCAACATCCATGATGTTATTAAGTACCACACCTAAAAGAGCCTGATTACTTCACAGTTATGCCTATATTATCAACACCAGTAAGGATGGAAGACTCTTCCAATTTTCTAGACTCAGGATACGAAATAACACCTTGAGTTGAGTTATAAGGTTCACCCTTACTCTTAGAGTTAGAAATAGTAGGTTCTTCCTATCTAGCTTGGCTTGAAATAATAAGCATAGCGCATTCCCTTATTGCCTTATGTTTCTTTCCTCTCTTCAACTAAGCTTGAGAATTCCTTGTTAGGGCAAGCTTGCCCTTACTAAAACTAGAATTCAGGTACTTTTCTGCTTGAAGATCCGTTGAATCTAATTCAATATCGCACTCTAAAGACCACATCTCATCTGAGACCAAACAATCACCATTTACATTCCCAAATAAGGTTGCAAATTTATTACCATCATTAGTGACCACAAGGACATTAGGGCTATATTGTTGTTCCCATTCCTTTCTAGCTCCATTGAGTTTGTGATATTTTGGGTCACCTCCATCCTGATTTGACATATGTACATTAAAATTAGGAGTTCCCTCATAAGATTCACCTCCATGTGAATCTCCTACATAACCCACTGGACTCAACTCCATCTGATTATCATGAGTCATTTCACTAAAAAAACTCCCTTTTTTCTAAAATTACAAGTAGTATGACCCTTTATTTTACAAGAGATACAAACCAACCTTCTATGACATTTATCACATGAGTTCCCTATATTATTACATGCCATATAGAAATCATGCCTCTTTTCATAATCAAAATTCAAATCAAACCTATAATTATATGCAGTTAAGAAAACAGTTCTAATGAGGGGGAGATAAGGTTCACCTCCACTAACACATGAGAAAAATGAAAATACCTTTCCTTATTCATTTCCTTTTCAATTTTAATAGGAACCCCAACTACTAAGGCAAATTCCCATAATATTTGAGGGTGACTGAAGAACCAGCTCAAGCCTTGAATTCTGATCCAAAGCTGGGTGATCGAATTCTTCACGTTCAAGGGGTTAAAAAGAGGATCCTAGTTTTTAATTATAATAATCCCATGTTTCAGGTTCAAAAAACCAAATCCCAAAGCTTTGGACTTCAAATTAGTAGATGGGAAAACAATATGAAAAATTTCCCTACCAATGGATGTTATTCTCCAATCATAAAATCCCCAATAAAAAGCAAGTCACTTCCTAAGATCAACAAGGATCATCCTGATCTCTTTGTCCTGGAGAGAAAGGTGCACAATAATAGAGTGTTTACATTCTCGCAGTCACTTTTTGAACCTGATTATAGGGTTTTTTAAACCGAAACATATTTAAAAATATTTATTTATTAACATATTTATAAAAATATATTTTTAAATAAATATTTATCAATAAATATTTTTATATCTATAGACAAATATATTTATAAAGGTATATTTACTATATTTATAAATATATATAAAAGAATACTAATATATATATTTACATATAATTATACATAAAAATTTAAATTTATAATTATATTTATAATGATATTTATATATTATTTAAAATCATTTAAATATATATATATTTATATTATTAACAATCTATTATATTTTTAAATATATTTTAAATTTATTTATAAATAAACACTTATAACTATATAAATATAAATATTATTATAATTATATAATTATTAAAATATATATACTTATTTAATTAAGGTTTATTTTTATATATATATAGCCCATGGGGTGTTAGCTGAGTGGTACCCACAGGTTTTACCCCTCTCTCTTCGTGGGAACTGGCATAGGCTTGAGTCCCTCTAGATTCGGACACTGTATGTAGAGACCCGAAGCTTAACGTACATGGACATTACATTACTTTTGCGGAATACTTAATACATAACAAAAACACACACACAAGGACCATAATAGTTTAGTGTCTTTGGAAACTCGGAATATAATCTTCTAATCGTGGTGAAAGATCTTCAACATCTCCCATAAAGATCTTACTTTTTTTTACCTAAAACCTTTATTTATATCCGGGGAAAAGAAAACATAAAAGGGTGAGCTCAAATGCTCAGTAAGGGTAAACAAAATAAATATCAATCACATCATATACATAAGAACATAACTTTTGGAAATCTTAGCCTGCAAAAGAAATCATAATTTCATAACATGGGATAAATCATAGTAGTGAAATGTAATCCCAATAATCATAAATTAAAACATGAAACTTTGTCGCATACACACATAATCATAGAGAATCATTTCTTATTAGTCAAGACTCATTTCCAAGACTATCTTAGTGGACAAAGTCCATTTCTGAACCGAGCTCACTCCTCGTTTCAGTCCTGTTTCACTGAACCGGTTTAACCTGCCGTTCCAGCCATGTCTATCTCATGAGATATAAAATCTTTACCAAATGCATTGGAGGGAGATATATGTCCCACCCATATCATAATGATACCATTCTTATGAGTGACACAAAATCATAAACCATACATCATAGCATAACCCATGTAATAAAAATGGAAATCTTAAACATCGTGACATCATAAAACAATTCATATAAGATAAAGGAATTCATAAAAATATTTCCATCACAACATAATCAAATCCATGTAATAATAAGGATATAAACAGAACCCTATATTATCTTAGATGGAAAATAATTTTGATAAAACTCTTGAACTCCATTCTTGAGGAAAATATCCTTTCTACTTCAAAAACATTTTCCTTTCTTAACATGTCATACAATTTTAAAATAAAAGAAGTTGATTAAAAATAATCTTGAAAACTCATAAAGGAAGATTCTTGGAAATAATGTTTTAAAAATCCATTCATGTCGTATAAGTTAAAAAAACATTCTTCTCGTACTTTTGTCGAAAAAGTCAAAAACGTACCTCGTACGAAAAAAGACAAAAGATTCCTTTCATATCTTTTACTAAAAACTCACCGAAGGGTAAAACAGGATTTAAAAAATTGTAGGTGGATGGAAATAATATTACATATTGAGGAAACATGGATGTGGATGATAAAATACACCCCAGTAAATACCAAATTATAAACAATCTCAGATAAAAATGAGATTGTGATATTTCTTTTACCTTAGGTCCGATTTGCTTCGTAAGTGTCCAAACCTCCTGTATAATGATTTAAATAATGTCATTGATTTATTCCAGAATCATACTCATTTTTATTATATCATATATGGTTCACTTATTACTTTATATTACCTGTTCTTTTGTAAATTCCATGTTAAAGAGTGTTTTGGGTAAAATCGTTTCATTTGTCGTCCGTGTTTTGACTTGTAATTATTAATATGATTACTTAGATCATGATTAATTAATTCCAGAATATAAAACATGATTTATATATAATATATATTCAGAGTATACATATATATATAATAGATCAGTAAATGGAAAGAAATACACTGTTCATGGAGATGGTAGGCCGTACGTACGCATGAACGTTGTTTTCGTTTCCTTATTGAGTTGAATGGAATTAAGTAGATGACATACATATATATACACATAAATCCAGTATCATTATTATGTAATATATTTCATGATTACTTATTATATATACTTTATAATCATTCATGAATGGTTAACGTGGATAATGAATCTCATCGCGTCGTGGAGACGATAGTCCGTACGTACGCACGAGCGATGATATCATTCTCATGATCGTGGAATTGTATTGGAGTGTATGTATAATATTTCAGAATCAATATCACTTTACAATAATCATATATAGTTATTATGTACACAATTATACCCATCCATGTAAGGTGGTGGTGGAAAATAGATTACACCACGGCGTGGAGACGGTATTCCGTACGTATGCACGCGCAATGATTTCGTTTTTCGTAGGATGGATAGATGGTGAAATAGGGTTGTTTCATACTTATAATAAAATATCAGTATATTAGTGATAATGATGTTATTAATTCATAATTAAACAACCTAAGAAGAAGAAGTGGAAGAAGAAATAAAGTTGAAAGAATCGGTAACAGACATTACCTCTTCTTTGAAGCGCCTCTTTGAGTCCTCCTCTTAGGGCACTAAAATTGGTCTTTGAAGAAGACCAGGACCTCTAGGATGTTTCTAGGGAAGTGGAGAAGAGAATTTGGTAGGGGTTGGCCGAGATTTAAGTCTCAAAGTGGTGTGAGGACGAGAGGGAGGAGGTGCCCTTTTATAAGGGAGGAGAGGGGCACCTTTGGAATAACTAAAAATATTATTTTATTATAAAGTCATATTCGGTTTTTAATAGCTCCAAATTGAGTTATTTCGAAGCTAAGGTGGGGATGGGTCGAAATCCTCTCATCCAATAGAATTTGGACAAGTTTAGTTTACTATTTTAACCTTATCATTTAGTTTTAACTTTAAGTTAGATAATTTTACTTTTACCGTGTCTTTTTGTGTTCTTACACTATAAGGTTAATAAACATACTATAACAAGCCAAACGAACCCCAAGTTGTTTATTATTAATATATATAACCTTATCTAAGTTATTTGGCAGAACCTTAGATTTTCAGGAATAAAATAACAATTAATAATATAATATTTGTTTTAAAAACTATTTTATGTCAATTTTGACACTATTTAGTAATTGATTTTTGTGAAACTCATAACAGAATGATTAGTTCGAAAAAAGTTACTTAAATCAATACTAACATGTCATATTAACCTAGAAAATTAGTGTAATTCATAAAAAGTCTCAAATTAAATTTATTTGGGTATTTATAACATCAATTATGTCAATATTTCATTAATAAGATAATTACTGCATCATCGTCGTGTCATAAATAAATTAAATTATTTAATGTCTAAAAATTATAAATAAAATAAAATTATGTATGAAATCTTTTTATATTTATAATTAATATTTATAGTCGAATTTATCTTATGTATAACCCTATATTAAAAATGATATACTTATTAAACTTTGATTTTAACTATTTTAACCCTTCTTTAAATAAATTAATAATAAATGTCCTAATCTAATCCAAGTGGGCCTAAATGGTCATATTTTATTCCTAAGGTTGTTTTTGGTCGAATTACACTTATCCAATAGAATTAAGACATGTGTTAGGGTAATAATAATATCATTTTTACCCTTAATTACCCTATTTACTTTTAACCGTGGTAAAAAAAAGTAAAAAGTTACTATTCACCAAAAATTATTTTCATCCCATTGAACTACATGTTACTTACTGACATCAACCGTGTCTCTCGGATTTTTGAAATTCCACTCACAGAAGCGGTAAAATTAAGTTTTATGAAAAATTCAATTTTTTTAACTACCACTTAGTGGTTTCACTATTCATCAAAAAATGAAAGTTTCCAGAAAAATACCAAAAATTAGGACTAAGATATATTTGATATTATGAACTCAAAAATGATGTCTATTTTACCAAATTCAAAACATATCAGTTGCATTAATTAATTTAAAAATTAATTCCCGTCGTCAAAACAAATAGCGTGTTCTTAGGAGATAATAACTATCAAAAGATTGACACTTGTTTATGTCTGGTTTAAATGTGAAATTACATCCAATGACCAACATTGTATTAAATTGTAAAAATATATTCTAAATATACTTTAAAAACACTCAAATTAATAATTTATCACTATTAATTATTTCGATTAAAAAGGTTGTTTTTAATTAAAATTTAGTAATTTTCACTATTCACCAGAAAATGAAAGTTATCCGAAAAGTACCAAAATTTCACCCTAAGCTAATTTCGATATTCCGAATCAAAAAATAAAGTCCATTTTGAAAAATAAAATTTAAAAAACAAATTTCAAAAAGTGGTTATTACTATTCATAACGGCTAGTTTTAATAATATTTTAATAGCATATTGTTGTTTAGTGAAACTTGTTATTGCGTACTACACACGCTATCGAGGAAGGTTGTGATTGCGTGTAATGCAAGGCAATTCAAGGATGTGTGTTTTGCAAGCTCCTTTTGGTGTAGCGTACAACACAAGACATTAATAAAATTAAAAAGAATATTTTTCATAAAATCTCGGGGTGTTACATTCTACCCCCCTTAAAATGAATTTCGCCCTCAAAATTCGTCAGGGTTATAAATGGTTTACTACTCGAAAGTTTCTTTAATAGAAACCTACATCATAAAAAGGAATTCCAAAACCAATCTTTAAAAACAAAAGTATGAAATGTAATGGTTACCCAAATAAACTAATCACTGGGTTTCCACATAGGAGAACATAGGTGAAAATATGGATATGGAAGAGAAATATAACCGCCATGTTCTGATGGAGAGTGGTAGAGAACATGGCTATGAAAAATACAACAATCACAAAGCCATAAATTTGTGATGATCTTGGGTACCATCTGATTCATCAGATATAAGGGCACTAGGACAAAATTTTTGGTTTTCAAGATCATTTCCCTAAAGTTGAAGAATTTGAATTAGAATAAATACTTACTATATTTTGGTACAATCTTACTGTTGTTCATGCTTTGAACAATTTCCACTTCATCTCTTAAAGAAATGAAGTTGAATTTGTTATTCATGAAGTTTTAATAGATCATGTGATAGAATGATGGGTCATTCCATCTGTTTCAAACAAAAGGTTAGCAAAAGTTATCAAATATACATAAGTCCATCTATGGTGAGGTTAATCGTATATGATTCCAAGAATGAACTTATACTTCATATATCATACCGCGTAATAAAATAAAACTAGTTTTTACTAACCAGGGACTTCCTGTAGGCCAGTGGTAGGCGATAAAGGCCAGTCGCACTTTGGTTGTGGGTTCGATTCCCACAGCCTTGTCCGACGCGATGGGCTATCCCCCGTCCTGCAGGTTGTCCTTTTTCTAAAGCTATATTACTATAAAATACCATCGAAAAAAGTTCTATCCTTAAACAATACTAACTTATGTCCAACATAATCCATTCCAATCTTTAGGCTTATCTAAAATACTTCGGTCCAAGCTCATAGTATAAAGAAAATGATTACTTGAAATGTCACATAACAATCACATGAATGCCATCATTTATCCCCCATATATCATAAGATATATCTTGTTGGTCAAATTAAAAACATGTGAATACCTTAATCATGTATTCTCTTGAAGAATGAATACCCATTGAACCTTAGTGAAAACCTGAATGCAGTTAAAAGTTAAAACTTTTCACAAACCAAAATCCTCAAAATTCTATATACTCAAACCATGATATCACTTAGTCCTTATATCAATCATGAGCTCATGAATACAATCAAACATCTCATTATCTTCTTATCCCTTCATTATGCGCATATCATCTACTTACCAAAAATATCTCAATCACTTTCCATGGTTACCAGTACCATAAAATTATTGAAAACCACAATAGACCAATACATAAATATTCCAATATTCCACGATACTATATACAACATTATTTTGGAATCCCATTACATAAACACTTAATCATTATACCACATCATTGTCATATTCAACATCTCCAATAGTGATCGTGTGTGACTTCCCTTTGTCCTTTTCTTTAAGTGGTTGCTCATGTCGATCATCACTAACCCTTGGATTAGGGCATTTATTAGCATAATGCCCCATTTCCTTACACTTGAAGCATTGAAGTGTTGGTGGTGCGTTCTCTACAGTCTTTTCTTTATTCACATCATTAGAAACCCTTTTTCCATTACTTTGACACTCAGCTGCTCGATGACCTTCTTTTCCACACTTAAAACATTTTCTAGTCCCTTTAATACAATCTCCACCATGCTTCTTTCCACACTTTGAGCATAAGGAAACATTCATCTTCTTTTCACCATTATTCTGAGATTTCTCCTTGAACTCCATCTTTCGTTTCTTCTCAAAACTATGAGATGGATAAGTAACACCAAATTCCATTTCTACCTTGATAGCACAACGCACAATTTCTTCATAGCTACTGAAGTCTCTTATAGCTAATGCCCTTTGAAGATTTGTTTTTAAGCCACTGAAGAATCGATCAACTTTACTTTCAGGTTGGATGATAAATCCAGATGCATACCTTGCAAGCCTTGTAAAATTCGCTTCGTATATACCAACAGATTCATCATCCTTTTGCTTTAGTTCAAGAAACTCCTTCTCCATATTTGTTCGAAGAATATGAGGGAATTACTTATTGAAAAATAAGTTCTTTAACTCGTCCCATTCCATGGACTCAATTTCATCTCTTGGCCTCGTATTCTTGATAAGATTCCACCATTGATCAGCTTCACCTTCCAAACGATATACTGCTAAGATGACTTTATCATGTTCAGAACATTGAAGAACTGAAAATATCTTTTCAGTGGTAATGATCCATTGTTCAGCAACAAGTGGATCAGAAGACCCACTGAAAGAAGGTGGACGTTGCCTCATGAAGGACTCAATAGAAAATTGTTCCCTTCTCTGCTCATTTGGATGTCCAGAATGATTCATAGCTTGTGTAATTATAGCAATAAGATTTTTCACTCCATCTCCCATAACATTTGTTTGTTCAGGAGGACAATCATTGCATTGTCCATTACATTGATCAACACGGTTCCTTCGGGTTCCAGCCATCGTCTAAAACCCAAAAAGAATAGTGTGAGAGGAAAAAAATCACTCTAGGGAAAACAACATAATAAAGGGGGAGTACCTTCAATATCTAACATCTTAGGTTACCATAATTCTAGTACTATAACCTATACTTATACTTAACCTTAGGGACATCCCTATACATACCTTAGAAATATCTATAGGGATCTCACTAAAGTTATCGCATCCTAGTTTCCAAAGGTTGACTAAACCTTTCCTATGATACCAACTGTAGAGACCCGAAGCTTAATGTACATGGACATTACATTACTTTTTCGGAATACTTAATACATAACAAAAACACACACACAAGGACCATAATAGTTTAGTGTCTTTGGAAACTCGGAATATAATATTCTAATCGTGGTGAAAGATCTTCAACATCTCCCATAAAGATCTTCCTTTTTTTTACCTAAAAGCTTTCTTTATATCCTGGGGAAAAGAAAACATAAAAGGGTGAGCTCAAATGCTCAGTAAGGGTAAACAAAAGAAATATCAATCACATCATATACATAAGAACATAACTTTTGGAAATCTTAACCTGCAAAAGAAATCATAATTTTATAACATGAGATAAATCATAGTAGTGAAATGTAATCCCAATAATCATAACTTAAAACATGAAACTTTGTGGAATACACACATAATCATAGAGAATCATTTCTTATTAGTCAAGACTCATTTCCAAGACTATCTTAGTGGACAAAGTCCATTTCTAAACCGAGCTCACTCCTCGTTTTAGTCCTGTTTCACTGAACTGGTTTAACCTGCCATTCCAGCCATGTCTATCTCATGAGATATAAAATCTTTACCCAATTAATTGGAGGGAGATATAGGTCCCACCCATCTCATAATGATACCATTCTTATGTGTGCCACAAAATCATAAACCATACATCATAGCATAACCCATGTAATAAAAATGGAAATCTTAAACATCGTGACATCATAAAACAATTCATATAAGATAAAGGAATTCATAAAAATATTTCCATCACAACATAGTCAAATACATGTAATAATAGGGATAGAAACAGAACCCTATATTATCTTAGATGGAAAATAATTTTGATAAAACTCTTGAACTCCATTCTTGAGGAAAATATCCTTTATACTTCAAAAACATTTTCCTTTCTTAACATGTCATACAATTTTAAACTAAAAGAAGTTGATTAAAAATAAAATTGAAAACTCGTAAAGGAAGATTCTTGGAAATAATTTTTTAAAAATCCATTCATGTCGTATAAGTTAAAAAAACATTCTTCTCGTACTTTTGTCGGAAAAGTCAAAAAAGTACCTCATACGAAAAACGACAAAAGATTCCTTTCATATCTTTTACTAAAAACTCACCAAAGGGTAAAATAGGATTTAAACAATTGTAGGTGGATGGAAATAATATTACATATTGAGGAAACATGGATGTGGATGATAAAATACACCCTAGTAAATACCAAAGTATAAACAATCTCGGATAAAAATGAGATTGTGATATTTCCCTTACCTTAGGTCCGATTTTCTTCATAAGTGTCCGAACCCCCTGTATAATGATTTAAATAATGTCATTGACTTATTCCAGAATCATACTCATTGTTATTATATCATATATGGTTCACTTATGACTTTATATTACCTGTTCTTTTGTAAATTCCATGTTAAAGAGTGTTTTGGGTAAAATCGTTTCATTTGTCGTCCGTGTTTTGACTTGTAATTATTAATATGATTACTTAGATCATGATTAATTAATTCCAGAATATAAAACATGATTTATATATAATATATGTTCAGAGTATACATATATATAATAGATCAGTAAATGGAAAGAAATACACTATTCTTGGAGACGGTAGGCCGTATGTACGCATGAACGTTGTTTTCGTTTCCTTATTGAGTTGAATGGAATTAAGTAGATGACATACATATATATAAACATAAATCCAGTATCATTATTATGTCATATATTTCATTATTACTTATTATATATACTTTATAATCATTCATGAATGGTTAATGTGGAGAATGAATCTCATCGCGTCGTGGAGATGGTAGTCCGTACGTACGCACGAGCGATGATATCATTCTCATGATCGTGGAATTGTATTGAAGTGTATGTATACTATTTCAGAATCAATATCACTTTACAATAATCATATATAGTTATTATGTACACCATTATACCCATACATGTAAGGTGGTGGTGGAAAATATATTACACCACGACGTGGAGACGGTATTCCGTACGTACGCACGCGCGGTGATTTTGTTTTCCGTAGGATGGATAGATGGTGAAATAGGTTTGTTTTATACTTATAATAACATATCAGTATATGAGTGATACTGATGTTATTACTTCATAATGAAACAACCTAAGAAGAAGAAGTGGAAGAAGAAATAAAGTTGAAAGAATCGGTAACGGACATTACCTCTTCTTTGAAGCGCCTCTTTGAGTCCTCCTCTTAGGGCACTAAAATTGGTCTTTGAAGAAGATCAGTACCTCTAGGATGTTTCTAGGGAAGTTGAGAAGGTAATGTGTCAGGGGTTGGCCGAGCTTGAAGGCTCAAAGTGGTGTGAGGAAGAGAGGGATGAGGTTCCCTTTTATAAGGGAGGAGAGGGGCACCTTTGGAATAACTAAAAATATTATTTTATTATAAAGTCATATTCGATTTTTAATAGCTCCAAATTGAGTTATTTCTAAGCTAAGGTGGGTATGGGTCGAAATCCTCTCATCCAATAGAATTTGGACAAGTTTAGTTTACTATTTTAACCTTATCATTTAGTTTTAACTTTAAGTTAGATAATTTTACTTTTACTGTGTCTTTTTGTGTTCTTACACTATAAGGTTAATAAAAATACTATAACAAGCCAAAAGAACCCCAAGTTGTTTATTATTAATATATATAACCTTATGTAAGTCATTTGGCCGAACCTTAGATTTTTAGGAATAAAATAACAATTAATAATATAATATTTGTTTTAAAAACTATTTTATGTCAATTTTGACACTATTTAGTAATTGATTTTTGTGAAACTCATAACAGAATTATTAGTTCTAAAAAAGTTACTTAAATCAATAATAACATGTCATATTCACCTATAAAATTAGTGTAATTCATAAAAAGTCTCAAATTAAATTTATTTGGGTATTATAAACATCAATTATGTCAATATTTCATTAATAAGATAATTACTGCATCATCGTCGTGTCATAAATAAATTAAATTATTTAATGTCTAAAAATTATAAATAAAATACCATTATGTAGGAAATATTTTTATCTTTCTAATGAATATTTATAGTTGAATTTATCTTATGTATAACCCTATATTAAAAATGATATACTTATAAAACTTTGATTTTAACTATTTTAACCCTTCTTTAAATAAATTAATAATAAATGTCCTAATCTAATCCAAGTGGGCCTAAATGGTCATATTTTATTCATAAGGTTGTTTTTGGTCGAATTACACTTATCCAATAGAATTAAGACATGTTTTAGGATAATAATAATATCATTTTTACCCTTAATTACCCTATTTACTTTTAACCGTGGTAAAAAAAGTAAAAAGTTACTATTCACCAAAAATTATTTTCATCTCATTGAACCACATTTTACTTACTGACATAAACCGTGTCTCTCATATTTTTGAAATTCCACTCATAGAAGTGGTAAAATTAAGTTTTATGAAAAATTCATTTTTTTAACTACCACTTAGTGGTTTCACTATTCATCAAAAAATGAAAGTTTCCAAAAAAATACCAAAAATTAGGCCTAAGCTATATTTGATATTATGAACTCAAAAATGATGTCTATTTTACCAAATTCAAAACATATCAGTTGCATTAATTAATTTAAAAATTAATTCCTGTCGTCAAAACAAATAGCGTGTTCTTAAGAGATAATAACCATCAAAAGATTGACACTTGTTTATGTCTGGTTTAAATGTAAAATTACATCCAATGACCAACATTGTATTAAATTGTAAAAATATATTCTAAATATACTTTTAAACCACTAAAATTAATAATTTATCACTATTAATTATTTCGATTAAAAAGGTTGTTTTTAATTTAAATTTAGTAATTTCCACTATTCATCAGAAAATGAAAGTTATCCGAAAAGTACCAAAATTTCACCCTAAGCTAATTTTGATATTCCGAATCCGAAAATGAAGTCCATTTTGAAAAATAAAATAATTTTTTTTTTCAAAAAGTGGTTGTTACTATTCATAACAGCTAGTTTTAATAATATTTTAATAGCATATTGTTGTTTAGTGAAACTTGTTATTGCGTACTACACACGCTATCGAGGAAGGTCGCGATTGCGTGTAATGTAAGGCAAGTAAAGGATGCGTGTTGTGAAAGCTCCTTTTGGTGTAGCGTACAACACAAGACATTAATAAAATTAAAAAGAATATTTTTCATAAAATCTCGGGGTGTTACACTGTACATATTATGCATTGGGTGATTCAAATCCATTTTTCTAGATGGGGAACATGCGGCGTGCTCTGGGCCTGGAGAGTCCCCCCAGTGGGAGGCGAGCGTTAACCTTACACATGTTTTATTGAGAGGGCTCTCGGCTTCGGCTGAGAGCTCTCAAACTCTCTTATAGTTTAATCCCTTAACGTTCAACTCTTTTAGATTCTTTAGTGGTGTCTCCCTAGGGTGAGTGTGGCACTCTGGGTGTTGTTGGGCAGTGTAAGTGCTCATTTTAGGTTTGCTGCCTCTCTGGTGGACATGACTCATTATCTCAGCGAGTTATCATGTCGACTCTTCATGCTTGGTGGAGTTTCTATTATCGGTGATAGTGGGTCGACCCTTTGATGGACCTCGGTAGAGATGAACAACGGTGATGCTGTCGTCTCAGGTGGTGGAGGTGGAGGGTGTTGGTGGGTTAGCAGTGTCCCTCAGTGTCAATGGTTGGTGATGATTTGTGGTAGGGCTCTGAGATGAGACGATGGATAGTGTCGGTGTTTTGTGCGGTGGGTTCATTCAGGGTGCAATGGTGATCTTGTTTATTAGTCTATGGGATCAGAGGGTGAGGGGGAAGGGGGAGGTGAGAGGGGGAGGGGTGGGGAGCGATCAAAAATCATGAAATGATTTCACAATTTTTACAGCAGTTTGAAAATAATGAAACTATATCATGATTTTTTAACCTATTTATGTAAATAAAAAAACCCTGAACCTTTTAAAATATTTTTTTTAAATCATCTTCGGACCACTTCATTGTATTGAGCCATTGGGTCTATGAGCCACTAATATTTTAATAGTCTTGGACCACCGAGTCTTCAGGTCATGTAACAAGTTACCACTAAACCCAATTAAAAAGAGAATATAATAATATATAGGGGCTATGAACCCAACCTGTTTCGAGATAGACACATCTATGTATACACACATACATTAGATAAATATATTTACTATAAAAATTGTATACAAAGTTATTTATATTTAAATTAATATATATTTATATAGTGGGATTAAAAATAGGAATTTGATTTCTTATAAAACATAACTTATTTTCTATGACATCCTAAACTTTTATTGGTTAAAAAATTCATTTTAAATTATAATACAACATATCCATCTATTGTATTGTGGTTTTTATTGATCCATATGGCATATCATCACCAATCTTGCACATACATCATGTGTACTAATGTCATTGAGTAGTCGACACACAACATTCCTTTGATAAGCCACATGATATATGTGTGTGCATGTCAAAGAATAGTCTCCTAATCAACATCATTAGGAATTACTATGAAATGATCATCGAGCCAACCCATTTGAAAACGGAACCCTGAAATACATGAGGTTAACCAACAACATCAACGTCTAACAAATAATGTATGACTAGACACCAGTATCCAGCGGTTGCACCCGTAACTGGCCACCCATGGATAGGTAGACCCAATATTAGGCCACAACATCTCAAGTAATAATTATCTCCCCTTCAAGGAGATGTAATATGTGTGTCTTTGTTCTTCATCTCTCAAACAGTGTTGTAATCAAGTGATGATTGATAGTCTTGAAGTCACACATGGAGACTCCATAAAATATCACATGTCTGAGGCATGTAACAATGTATTCCATAGGCACATCATGGTGAAAATAATGTTCTATCTATAAAATAAGATGTCTAATAGGTCATCGCTCTAGCATGTCACATGGGACATGAGACTTTTGGGTGGATAAGAGAACACCCTCCATCTAAATGCTTTCATAGAAAGACATTACAAGTTAAAAATATTTAATTTTAATAACATATTATATTATAACTAAAAAATGAAATTATTTATGCAATAATATGATAAAAAATTATAATAATAATAAATATATTATAAAATCACATGAAATACGAAATTATAACAAAATTCTAATCATTGCATGTAATTTTTTTAAATTAATCATTATAGTACACTAATCATGTGGATTTTTCGATGATTTCCCTATAGATCTAGGGAAACATGTGTGAGTGTGACCTTCCTAGCTATATATTCCACACCTATGTGTAGGTCCCCATTCACTGGGTCAAACCATCTCATTTTGAATACTGGTCGGATTCGGCCTCCCTCTTGGTCCCAACCTAGTCATGTTTGACAGAAGCATAGGTGTGTCAACAGCCAGATTGAAATTTTGATATTCACCTACAAGAATCCATGAAGAACTATAACAGTCATTAATACTCTACAGTGAATATACTATATCAACAAAATTCTCCCAAGATAAGTGTAAAAAATTGCACACTGTGATCACACGTGTGCAAGGATACCATAATTCTTGGAAATGATGACCATCACAACAATGTTTCTTTAGTAAAAATACTAGCACACTTCCACTACTACTAGATAGTCAAAGGATTATGGCACTCCATGTACTCAAATCAAAATCTAGCATGGTTAAATGAACAGACAAGAAATGTGGAAGCCTCCTTAAAAACCCTATCAATATCACATCAGAAATGGTGACCATATTTTATCCCTCTGTTCAAACCATCTTTAGTCTACTTTACTCTTTCCACAAAATAATTCACTATGTGATATAAATTATCCTACACAAAACCAATAATTTAAATTTAAAACATTATATTAGAATTAAATTTTAACTATGGGTCTTCTAATTACCATATATTATAATACTCATAATTACATGTAAGGGGTAGCTTCCGAACTCCCTTAAAGACTCCATTAACACATTCTATGATTTTTTCCATCACATGTCCATATCTTTTCACATCATCATATGCCAATGACCATTTATCCTTTAGAATTTACATCATGTAATCATATAATTACTGATTAGCTCTCTGAATACCTTTCAAAACACTCTTCCATCATCTATTGTTGAGGATCATATGCTAAAAATGAGAAATAATAATAACACAAATTAAAGTAACTATTATAATAATTTTTCAAAAAAAAATTCATATACATACCAAGATATATGATTACTTTATTTATGGACTCATCCTTGAACTTATTTCTCACATTTCTTGTAATGTTTCTAGTACAATATTGACAATAAACATGGGGTGGTGGCCATGAAAGACTTTTAGACTATACTACCTCCTGATTGCTTGATGGAGATCATAAATAAAAAATTCCTTTTGTGTTTGTAAAAAACTCTCGAAGGTAGACAAAAAAATCCACAATAATAATTTATCTTTCTCAATAATAGAAAATGCCAAAGGTACTGGGGCACGGTTACCATCCAATGCAGAGATAATAAATAATTTTCCAGTATACTTTCTATATAGAAATTCACCAACAATCTAGATAAACTTATTATAATGTATAAAATCAGCCACACATGGTAAGAATTTCCAAAATAATCTATGAAACAATACCTTAAACAGGTCAACTTGATTTCATTAGTTAACATATTCAACATTATGTAACTAAGATATAAGCTTATTATTATAAAAAAAAGCTCCATAATTTGTGGAAAAATCGATAAGATCTATATCAATCACCATAAAATTTCACAATAGCCTTATGTCATGTGACCCATGCTTTGATATAAAAAATATTCTACTCGAAAATCCACTTAATTTTCTCCACCACCAGAACCACGAGAATGTCATGATAAACTATTTTCACTTCAATAATAATATTTGAAATGAATTCAAAAAATATGGTGGAGTGATTATGTGATAATATTGGGTTGAAAAATGTGTGCAGAGTAAATATTGATACACGCTAATAATGGAATTTATTATCAATCATAGCCCGCAAAGGCATCTGAAAATATGAATCGAAATTTTCACATCAAATCATATAATGAGATCTCTTTGATTCTAATGGTGTATGATGATTCAAAGGTCAGAGTGATGTCAAATTGATCAACTCAGATTATTCTTCAACATTTTATTCTTGTTTCAAATCCACATCATCTTCCTTTTGTTCCAAATTTTCATCAACCACAAAATTTTCCACCATAAAATCTACTTCATGTGGTGTAAAATCCCCAAAAACTTTAATTAGTCCATGATATGTCATATCCTAAGGATATGACAATGTATCATGAAGATGTGATGGACCGAATTTAAAAACTTCAATCAAACCATTAGATATCACAACTTGTGGATATGATAGTGTATCATAAGGTTGCAATGGAGTAACTTCCACTATCGATGGAGCATCTTTGATACTAGATATTATGACCTGAAACTCCATCATTTGATCTTTCGATTGGTCCTTAACCAGTGACAATATATGTTCCTTGTCTTCATCATAAATATTTGGATATGTTATATTCCACAATCTATCTTTATATCACATATATATGTATATGATGTAACATATCATTTGATTAGCCATTAGTTTTAATCATCAATGAATTTTTCTCTAAATGACTTCCAAATTTGTACAATCTCCAAGAATTATAACTCTTTCAAGTTGTCTACTATAACTAGATACTTGTTAAATGTCAATTATTTTACCATTGAAATAAATATATGAATACATCTTTGTATATACAATAATAATTGACTATTAATTATATATTATAAGAGAAAAATAATATGATTTTAATATATTTAATGACCATGTGAATCATTCAAAGCATATCCCCTCAGAGTGTCAAACTAGGTGTGCAGTTAGACCTATTTTTCATGCACTGAGTGAAGATTGAGTTAATGATCAACCAGCATTTTTTTGGGTTGTTACCTCTAGGTACATCTGTTCTAGATCTTTCATACACTTGTAGCACCCAAATAGAGATTTCATTGCTAGGAAACCACATATTTTATACTTAACCAAAATTTTAGGATTTTTTCCTATTATTATACTACCCCTAGGTTTTTCACTAATATTTTATGGTTTATCAAGACCATGTGAATCATCCAAAGAATATCCTCTAGGAGTATCAAAATAGGTGTGCAATTAAGCCTCATTGTCGTGCACTGAGTGAAGATTGAGTTAATATAGAACTATTTTTTTGGGGTTGTTACCCCTAAGAACATCTATGCCAGAGCTTGCATCCACTCGTAGCATCCAAATAGATATGTAATTTCTTGGAAACTACACAGTCTCTACATAACCAAAATTTTTGGATTTTTTTTCATATTTTTAGATTACCCCTTGGTTTTCACTAAATTTTTATGGTTTATAAAGTCCATATGAATCATCCAAAGCATATCCCCTAGGAGTGTCAAACCAGTTGTGCAATTATTAATTTTTGTCATGCACCGAGTGAGGATTGAGTTAATAGTCAACTGATATTTTTAGGGTTGTTACTCCTAGGTGCATCTGTGTTAGAGCCTGTACTACTTATAGTATCCAGATAAGGATATAATTTCTAAGAAACCACATAGACTTTACTTTAACACAATTTAAAATTATTTTTCCTATTTTTAAATCATCCCTAGGTTTTTCACTAATATTATTTCTAGAAACCACACACTCTTTACCAAATATAACGACAAGCATTTTTCATATATGATTATCACATAATTTTTAAGATAAATAACATAATAATAACATATTCAAGAATTAAAATGATACAATTTTATGATATTAAACACGGAATTCAATAATAAAAAATTAAAAAATATCAAATGAAACATAATGATAATAATTTCAATATTAAACTAATAATTAAACATGGATATTAATATTTTTAATAACTAAACATGTAATTTATTAACATTCTATAATTAAACCTGAAACTTAATAACATTTCTAATAAAAATTCCATATAAAGAACATTAAATTATTAACTACCAAATTATACTAATGAAAATTTCTAATAGAACATTAAAACTATAAAATAAAATATCATAATAATAATATAAATATTAAAATGATAATTAAACAAGAAACTTAATATTTTTAATAATTAAACATACAATTTATTAATATTCTATAATTTAACATGAAACTTAATAAAATTTCTAATAAAAAATCCTAATAAAAATTCATTATACTATTTACAACCAACTTATGCTAATTAAAATTTCTAATAGAACATTAAAAACTATCAAAGAAAACATTATAATAATATTTTCAATATTAAACTAACAATTCAACATGAAACTTGATATTTCTAATAATTAAAAAACAAATTTTTTAACATTCTATAAATAAAAATGAAACTTATTAAAATTTATAATAAAAATTCATAATAATTTTTTTAATAATTGGGGACTACCAAAAGACTTGAGAGATAAATTCACTTGAGAAACTTGATATAATAGAGAAGAATGAAAATGAGTTGGGGGGGGGGGGCTGCTTATAGGTAATAGCACATATATTTCCACTTCATGTGGAACTATTCATGTTGGATTTGGATGAAGAAGTCCAATTCATTTGATGTTTTTTAGTCAAATCCAAGTCATAGAGAACCAAATGAATTGGAGCTCTATTTTTTATGTATATTATCCATTCATTTAGCGCTTTTTTGGGGGAAACTGAGAATTCCACTTAATTTGGTTCTCTTAGAACCCATTTCTAGAATTAATTTAAACTTAAACCCTAAAAAATTAAAAAAAACCATTTCAATAAATTAGTAAGTTTGAAGCTTTATTACACTCCAAAATTGTATTAATAAATTCCCTATTTTTACCCTAATTGAAAAAACATTAAAAAAATTGACCCAACCACCAGATCAAAAACATTAAGAAAGGGAAAAAAGGATAAAAAAATTAGGAGGAAGAGTGATGATCTAGATTAAGAATATAAGGGATAACCAATATCGATAGAGATTGTGATATTTAGTGGAATGGATAAGAGAAAGGCATAAAGGAATTTGAATCATTGTGAATATGGAATTCAATAGAGAGTCTTGGCTTGGGAAGGGTGGATAAATAGTCTTGCTCTATTTTATAATGTAATATTGCATAAAAATGGAGAAATACCAAAAAATTATATAATGGTTTGAGTATTGGCTTGGGTAGGGGGATAGGTAGGCCCACTCTATTTTATAACATAATATTGTAGAAGAAAGGAAAAATACTAAAAAATTATATAATATTATTAAAAAAATGTGTCAAATGACTTATCCCTACTGGAGTTATTTGTGAATATCATATACCCACCTTATTCCTATAATGAATAAATGCATGATCAATAATAATAAAACATAAATAGTGAAATTAAATAAAAAACCAACCACCCTAGGTAAGAAAAAAAAAATACTATTGGGGATCAACTAACTTTACTTGTTCTATATTTGAGTCATTTTACTCTCATTGTTTTACACTATATTTGAAATTATAGAATGTTGAGATAAGAGTATCTCGTTAGTTTAAACACTAACCTAAATTTGGTTTTCCTAGCTTGAACCAACTCCAAGGATAGTTAATGTAGCCTGCATCAATCAACATAAAAACACAAAAATATTTTAACATCATAATCACAAAGTAACAAAACCTACAATATACTACCTATTAACTCAATTAAATCAACATTATAAAAACATCACTAAAAAACAATATGAGTTAAATGAAATCATTATGAGGAAGAGTGGAATTAATATTTATCATGCCTTAAATAACTAAAAATGTCATAAACACCCCCATTGTGAACCTCCTGATTTGGTGTGAAGGTAAGTGTGACCTCTAAAACCCACCTCCAATAGGTCCCGAGTTGGTGACCAACACCAAGGATTTAAATCATACAAATGGGAGGAATTACCCTCAATAATCTCATTAATAATATAAAAATCCACCAATTTACACCATGATATAAATATACATGACCATCACCCCACAATTAATTTTATTCCATATAAGTACCAATCCACGAAATAAAAAAAATACCAAGAACAATCATATGGTAGTTTCTCCCACAAAAACTCTCCACTCCAATCTAGTATGGTCCAACTAGGTTACTAAATCCCTCCTAGTTACCTAAAAAATAGTTTATATATATATAGGGGTGATAATGACATGTATACTTAGTAGGATCATCCTTAGGACCTCTCATGAAATTTTGAGAAAATTATACAAATGATCTAGTGTGTAAAGAGTATAACCATCATGCACATATCAGGTCAACTACCTACTCCTCTCCTCACCAAGTCTCACTCACCAAGTATTTTTCTGCTCTCACACCCCAATTTCAAACATCTTATTCTCATATCTCCCATATCCACCAATCATATATCAAATCCATATTATCATCCATATACCACATCTCATATTAAACCATGTATCTAGTGCAATAGGGTATCATAAGATTTAAGAAAATCAACCTTGTTCCCTCCTCCTTCCATGTGTGATCCCCATGAACTATGTACCACCAACACCACTATATAATACTACCAAAGGGAGAGTGGGGAAGAAGGGGTAATCGTTCATCTTCCCTTGTAACTTGGATGTTGGGGAATACCCAAAACCCAAATCCTTTCAACATCGATGAGGTTATACGACTTGGGTGGGGTGTATAGAGTAATCAAACAAATAAAATAAAAATATAGTTGGAATACAAAAGACCCTCTTATGGGTTCACTCTAAATAACCACTAGTAAGGATTTCAAAAGCTCTACATCACTATCACTATACTCACCACATATTTTTCTATATCTATAGTGGAACCGGACCACACCTTCCACATAACACAACAACATGACCAATCAAAACCTCACACTTAATCACATCACCAACCAATTTTAGGCTACTATTTACTATACACATTAAGTTCATTATGAAAATTATTTCCCATGTTTAAATCCAAACCATTCATAGGACAACAATCCACCATATTCCATCCAATATCACACCATTTCATTTCATTTCATAGTTTTAAAATTATTTCTAATTTTAAACAATTGAAAATATTTTATTCTAGCCAAATTAATGTTTTAATATTTTATTTAAGTTGTTCCATACCATATATCATTACTAACAGATACCCAAATCACATTCAAAATATGCACAAAAAATTGTTTCTACTTCTTATAATGAATTGCATCGTTATCACCATAGAAACCGACCACAATCACACAACACATCACAACTCCACCAGAACGATAGTAGGAAATGACCACCCTTCTAGGCATAAGCATTATCGGAGGCCAACATAACCATCAAATCGATTGAGATTATTCAAATAACCCATTTTATTACCAGTTTTAAATTACAATTAGTTATATATGATGATCCAAAAAAACAAACATAACAACAATTAATGTTTTTAATAGTAATCAATTTCATAGTAAATAAGGTTATCACACAACCAACATAATGTGCAACATATATTATTTAAAATTTTAAGTCTTAAATACCAAATAAATATTAAAATTTAGACACCACTTTATTTTTACATAATTTTTACATAATTTTTACATAATTTTTACATCTCTTTTAATGTCATATTAATCATATTATGTTATTCTAGGTAAATTAAAAAAATAGAAGCATATGAAATAATACAAGAAATATAGATAAAATACATGCAAAACACTTCCCTTTCATTATTATCATATTTTACTTTATTTATCTTATTTAAGATGATTCATACTAATTAACAAGAAAAACAAAATCATGATAATATCACAATTTATATAAAATAAAAGTGAAAAATACTTGAATATCCTGCCTCATGAGAAGCTTCATGATGTGATTCACAAAATACATATATATGTAGAGAGAGAGTGATAATAGATAGAGAGAGATAATCAAGGATTTGGAAATTATGAGAAGGGTCTTAGGTCAATTGTAGAAGGATTAAAAAACTTGAATGGTGAGGCATTGATTGTACATGCTTAAGAAAAAAAAAAGAAAACTTAAATGGGGTGGGGGATTCTGGTTTTAAAACAACAAATATTGCTTCTCATAGATCTCTCCCTAAAACTTAGTCAAACCTCCCTTTTAATTCTCATTAAACCAGTCATGGGTTTATTTTACCTTACACAACCCATTTAAATCCCACAAAAAATATCACAAGTCAAAAAGATCTGCTCATACTTTTTAATAGATATTAAATTTATTTATTTTAATCATTATTCCCATTAAATTCATTTAAACAGTTTTCACATTATTTGGGAGGGGAATTTTTTACAAAGGTGATGGCCTTTACTTAAATCCCAAGACCCTTATGTGAAACCCTTACATGAAAACCTTACAAGTAATCCCCTTATGTGAAATCACCTTATGTGAATGGAATACCTATATGTGAATTAGATATCCTTACATGGTTGGGATTCCCTTAAACGGATTCCTATTATGGAATCCCCTTACATAGAGAGGTAATGACCCTTATATTGGTCTGTAAATACTGAATTAGCTTATGTGGAGATCCCCTTGCATGTGATTCCTATTGTGGATCCATTTACATAGCTTTTCACATGGAAGTACCCTTACTTGGTCACTCTTACATCAACACCCATCCCCTTACATAAATATTAACCACTTTTATAATTTCATTATTAATTTATAGAACCATTAAAACTTAAATTTAATTTCAACATTTATAAAAATTGTTTTAAAATAAATTTTAAAGAAATAAAAAAACCCTTCCTGAATGATGCATGCTTGTTATGGGGAATGGTCAAAAGAAATTATAATTTCTCCTAATGCAGCATAGTGGCTGGCCATGGTTGTATCACTTGAGGATCCTTTTAGTTTGTTAACTTACTTCTTCTAAATAACCTAAGATATATCTTTTTATGGTTTTGATTAATTTAAGAAAGAAATTAAAATATTTTTGGGTTTTTGATTACTTTTCTAATGACATGAAATATGGAAATTTAAACTAACATTAAATTATAAATAAGATGAGTTAAGGAAGAAAAGACTTGGATTTTGGGTTCAGTTTAATGTTCAATCATTATAATCCTTTAATTTTTTGGTTTCGGTTTGATAATCCAAACATGAAATATCATATTTGAACTAATATTATTTATTTAGAAATTGTGGAATATCATTTAATAACTAAGAACACTCAATTACACCTCATCTTTTAATAAAGGTTGATGTCACACCTTGGTCTAGGATGTATCTTCTTCTAGGACCCGACTCTATCGATGTCATTTCATTTATTGATTGGATAAACTCCAATGTGTGAAGATCTAACCAATTGATAGAGTTAAAATTTATTAAATAAAAGAATATAATAGATTTAGTATCATGTCATTGGGGAGAAATCACCATATCAGGGACATTCTCCTCACTCATACATGCTACTCAAATCTATTACAGACTTAAAATAAACTTTAAATAAAATTTAAGAACACCTTAAACCCCCCTGTCTAAGCCTCAAGGTTAGCCTCTCATTTATGAGAGTAAGAGATTAATTGATGGAATTTATATAATAGAATAAAAGGAAATAGAATAAAATAAAGAATAAATTTAAAAAGGAATGGGATGAGAAAATAAAATAATAAAAGAAAATAGAATTGGGATGAGAGAGAAAGAGAGAAAAGAGAAATTAAGAAAATAAATAAATAAACTAACAAATATGATATTATATAATTTATAAATAATAATAATATAATAATAATAATAATTTATTATTATTATTATTATTAAGAGAAAAATAGATTAAGTAAGTAAGAAAATAAAATAAAAATGTTAAAAGAGTAATAATAATAATAATAATAATAATTATACTAATACTAATAATAATAATAATAATAATTATACTACTAATAATAATAATGTTAGTAATAATAAAATTAATAGGAATAAGAAGATAGGATAGAGAATGGGTGGTAAAAAAATTTAAAACATGCATGCAATAATTAATTTAATTTAAACTAAAATTTATATTACAATTTAAAATGAAAATGTAAACTAAAAAAAAAATTAATAAGAAGAAATGGGGGAGGAAGAAGATTGTGTATCATGAATTCTTGGTGGATATCTCCTCCTCGATGGTCGACTGATAGTATGAGATGATTTTAAAAGGAGGTGCTTTCCTCCTTTTATAGGAAATAATTTTCTTTGAAAGTTTCCATATGTTAGCCCCATTAAATGATCGATTCACATGTGTAAGAATTATTGAAAGTTGTTCATAAATGTATTATAAGTTTCTCATAAAAATTTCATCATATTTTTCCATGTGTAGAGAGATATATGTCCGTTTTACTCCAAGAATTTATTCTACCTAGACAGACTCTCCATATTCCATATCTCATGTTTCCCATGCATTAATGGCCTTGAAAACGGATTATTCACACATGAAATCCTTAATGAAAGTTGTTAATAAATGTATTTAGTGTCTCCAATCAAAATTTAAGTGAATTTGGTTTTTCCAATTAGGATCTATGGTCCCCTCATAAAAAATCTCTAGATCTGTGAACAGTTTTCAAGGCCCAACTTATGAGCTAGTTTTGGGCTTCCAAATGGTGGACTTAGCTTTGAGCCTAGACGAATGAAATGAATAAAAATATGTATATAATACTAAAAATAAATAATTTCATGATTTGTATAATAATATAAAATTATATATACTAAATATATAAACAATTTAAAATAGTTAAAATCCAAAATAGGCCATTTTTCTGATTAAGCTCAAAATACCACTAAAATCATAAAATGTGATAATTTTCCTTAAAATAACACTTTTTTGGGATTAAAAACATTGATATTAAAATTAAAATTATATAAAATATTTTTTCTATAAATTCCCCCACACTTAAACCATGATTTCCATCAAGCATAAAATCTCAACATTGAAAATCAGAGGGCACCAATGTTACAATTATTCAAATTACAAGGTAATAAAATTAAATAATAATCAATGTAAAATCAAATTATAAAATGTTTCATAAAATTTAAATTCAATTTACCAATTTTCAAATAAACAATAAATTAATTTATTTTACTTTTCCCCTTTTAAAAATTATGGAACTTCTCCTTTTATTCATTCAAACTCCTCAATTCATTATTATTAAACACTCCAAATCACGATTTAACCCACCAGAATATTTTCACTCATATATCATGATAGAATTAAATTAAATTTATGATCAAATAATGAGAGCATGCTCCTTATCCATAGTATTTTAAAAGAACTAATTTTCCACTTTGTAAAGACAAAATACACATAAAATCATGAGAGATTATAGTTAAGGTTCAAATGTCTTTTAGGCTTAATGTTTGTAGGAATTGATGTTTTAAAAATAAATCACAAGGAGGATATTTTAATCTTATAGCATAAATAATAATATTCAAAGTAAAAAGTTTAATTAAATTATCTCTTTAAAATTGAAACAACTCCCAAATTTCTCAAAACTTAAAGAAAATATCATGATTAGTTTAAGTATAATGAATGATTTGTGCCATATATTGATTTTTTATACCTTTTTTTTTCTTTTTCAAAGAACCTTTACAATTTTTTCTTTTTTTTGAAAGTTATTCTTTAGAATAAACCTCACATCTACCACCTAACCACATATGATAGAAATCATAGGTATAATAGTGGTGATTTTTGGTTTTCCCAAATCAAAACCCATTTTTATCATTTTTTGGTTCTTTTTATCATTTTCATTTTTTTATATTCTAGAGGGGAAAACAATAGAGTAAAATGAAGGATTCCACAACCTTTTACAATTACCATAATAATCACCCCCACACATCTTCCTTATAATGTAAATCATCCCATTTACCATGATTCTCTTTACCCCCACACTTTAAATTTAAAATATCATGAAAATACTAAGAGGAGGGAAGGAATTGATAAAAATAGATTAAAAAAAGGATCATTCCTCTAAAGGCCATTCATGGTCTCTATGGGATAAATAATGATTGATGTAAAAGTGGTATTTTGAGGATAATTGGATTTTAAAAGGATGTATAAATCATTTTAAATGTGTTTTTTAACAATAATATATTTTAAAAGTTAAAATTCAAGTTATATTAGGTGGAATATCCCAATATCACTCAAGAAATATACTCAAGAATATAATAGGAAGTACTTGGTCTAGAAATACTCTCAAGAATGGGACATATGATTTGAGAAAATCACTCAAGGAATGATTAATAATAACAAATAAATTCACATGAATTTCATAAATTTCAAAGCATGAAAAATGGGTTTGAAATTTAATTTATATGAATCAATTAATTTCCTTAAATCACGAGTCATCATTTTTATATCCATGTTTCACTTTAAAATTTAATTCTCCATTTTACTCATTCAATCTTATTAACATTGAAATATAAAACATGGAATCATAGGATTCCTAAGAAACTCATGTATCCCAGATTAGTCAAGTAAAGCATAATGCAAGAATGAGCATGTAATTTTTTTTTACTTTAAAGCTCAAAACATGATTTGGAAAAAATGTAGAGAGTTTATAAGATAAAACACTAAAAGTGAACTCCATTTACCATGAATATTGGTCCTTTAACTTCACTTTTCAAGGAATAATTATTCCATTATGATCCTATAAAGGATAATTACACAATTAAGCATAAGGATCATTCCATTAAAGCTCAAAAAATAAGAGGGAGTGGGATACATGATACACTACTTCCTAATAATGAAATTGAAATCTAAATTCCAAAAAGAAAATGAAAGGGATAAGTCTTTGTATGATCCCCCAAGTGGGACCTAAATTTTTACTGCATTTAGAGGGCAGTACCAGTTGTCATCCAAAGTTCTATAGTGGATGAATATTCTTTGATTTGAACCACCACATGTGGCTTTTCTCAGCTTGTACTTTATCCTTCCAAGTGAAGAATGATCCATGGATAGTGTACACTAGATCCCCCCTTCACTAAAAATTCATTTTTTTATTTAAAAATATCTATTATAAGGATAATCGGTCACCAAATTTATAGTCCCAAAATATACTACATCACCAGGTGAGAATCCAAATTTGAAAAATATAGCACATAATTAGTTTCAAAATTTGAATTTCAAAAACAACACAGAACCAGATGCGTTAATTTAGGAGTCACCTGTATCAACCAGAGTCACTTTGTCTACCATCATCCATTAAAAAAATTGGTAATACACCATTTTCGTCACCACCCATCACCAGTCGCAGTCGCTGGTGAGGAAGCTTCTAGAATCCATCATCATAGACGATAAGCACCAGAATTTTTATCGAAAACACACAACTTGAAACATTACCATTATAGACAAACAAACCACTATCAGAGTATCCACTATCTTCCAGGTTGCACCTCCTGATTAATTCCATGTAGGATGAAGTAAAAACTGCTGATAGAGGATATGTAACCCAATATCCTAGGAGGGAACTATCAAGAGAGAGAATAAATTCTAGGCAAGAGCGGTGGAATCACCCCTATACCCCCTTTATAATGAGGTATAACTTGCATGGTAGGGGTAGGATGAAGTATGGATCATTAACCTTCTTGGTTGCTACTTGTGTAACCTCCTTATATTCTAATGATGGATTAATATAGGTTACACGACTTGAATAATCAATGGTAAAGTAAACATGTATTTTTACTTGAATAAAATGTAATTTTTTAATAAGTAATTTCCACCCTTTAATATTAGCGGCCTAGTTTCTGATTTCCTCAGGCTCAACATCTTGGATATATTCATGATGGGGCTCCTCAAAGGTATTTTCATCATAATCAGAGGCACCATGGGTTCCTTAATAGGTGAATGTCCAGTTTCTTCATCTTCCTTCAAGGCATAACAAAGATGGTCTGAATCAGAATATTCAAAATAATAGGGAGTGATACACAATTCATTTTCAATAAAAACATAAGAGAAAGAGTATGATAAAATATAAACTCCCTATCTTGGTTTATATTCAATCAATGAATTAGTGGTAAGATACTCTTAAAGTAGATTCTCAGAGGAGGGATGCACAACTCATAGGAAGTGATGCACAATTAATATTCTTCTTTACAAGATTTTTATACATAAAGAATATCCTCACATTCATTCAAAAAATTCATCAAGTTCTTGTCGATCTCCCACATGTAGCTCAGCTAGTAAGTCTTAATCATTTTCCTTATGAGGAAAGACAAGTGGCTCATATTTTGGTTCATATTCATACTCAGGTTTAGGTTATTATGATGATTCTTGTAAGTATATAGCTATCCAATTCATTTTTCCTTAGAGATCTTTCACCTTTTCATCAAGATCTTGAATATCATACTTTAGTTAGTGTTTTTCCAATTTCTCATGGAAATATTCTAGGGATGCTTATTCAAAAGTGTTGGGAGGAAATGAGGAGCACTCTTATTATGTTTTGGTCATTTATTGATAGAATTATAGGAATTAATCCTAGAATTTAGTGAGTTATCTAGACAATCCTTCAACAACCGGTTGATCGAGGGCCTCCTTGAGATCCTGTATGTGGTCCTTGAATTCCTCCTATTTTTAAATATGGCTCTAGGCTCCCTATATTTGTCTAAACCATAATGAAACACCATCTTCTATAGAACAGGGTGATTCAACTACTATTTCTTTCACCTAATAGTATTTTTTTCCATGAATTGAAAAAATTTTCATATGAAAACATCATGGAAGACATTTTTTACTTTTATTTTTATTTTTATAAAAAGAAATAAAATCTATCTAAGATATAAAAATAGAAAAAATAAATGAATAAATTATTGGATTCCTGGTAAAGATGCAAGTTTTAACACACACTTTTCATGGGGCATGATCAAAAGAAATAATAATTTTTCCTACTGTAACATAGTGGCTAACCAGGGTCGTCTCACTTGAGGAGCCTTTTTATTCACTTAATTATTATAAATCACCTAATATATCTTTTTTTTGGTTTTGATTAATTTAATAAATAAATTAAAATTGTTTTGGGGTTTTGATTACTTTTCTAATGATATGAAATATGAAAATTTAAACTAACATGCAATTCTAAACAGAATGAGTTAAGGAAGAAAGGACTTGGCATTGAGGTTTAGTTTAAGGTTCAATCATTATACCCCTTTAATTTTTTGGTTTTAGTTTGATAATACAAACATGAAATCTCATATTTTAACTACCATTATTTATTTATAAATTTTAGAATATCATTTAATCACTCTCAATTCAATCCCCTCCTTTAATCAAGGTTGATGACATGCCTTGGTCTAAGATGTGTCTTCTTCCTGGACCCATCTCTATCGATGAATTTTCATCCATTGATTGGATAAACTGAAATGTGTGAATAGAAAACCAATATAGATAGGTAAAAGTGATTAAATAAAAGAATTGAATAGATTGAGTTTCGTGTCATTGGGGAGAAGTCACCATATTGGGGACATTCACCTTACCCATGTCTAATACTCAAATCTATTACATACTTAAAAATAAAATTTAAATAAAATTAAAGAACACCTTAACCTCCCCCACTATCCAAGCCTAGAGGTTAGCCTCTCATTTCCGAGATTAAGAGATTACTTGGTGGAATGGATAAAATAAAAGAAAAATAAATGAAATAAAAAAAGAATAAATTTAAAAAGAATAGGATGAGAAAATTAAATAACAAAAGAAAATAGAATTAGGATGAGATATAGAGAGAAAATATAAAATAATAAAATAAATAAAGAAAATAAAAAATATGAAATTATATAATTTATAAATAATATAATAATAATAATAATTTATTATTATTATTATCAAGAGAAGAAGTAATTAAGTAAGGAAATAAAATAAAAATGTTAAAAGTGTATTAATAATAATAATAATAATAATAATAATAATATTAATAATTATAATAATAATAATAATAATAAAATTAAGAGGAATAAGAAGAGAGGACAAAGAATGTCTGGAACCAAAATTTAAAACATGCATGCAAGGATTAATTTAATTTAAACTAAAATTTAAATTACAATTTAAAATGAAAATGTAAACTAAAAAATAAATAAATAAAAGAAAATAAAATTAAGAAGAAGAAATGGGGGAGGAAGAATATGGTTCATCATGGCTCCTTGGCGGAGATCTCCTACTTGGTGGTCGACTGATGGTATGAGATAATTTTGAAAGGAGGTGCTTGCCTCCTTTTATAGGCCAAAATTTTCCTTCTAAAGTTTCCATGTGTTAGACCCATTAAACGAAAAATTCACACATGGAAGAATTAATAAAAGTTGTTCATAAATGTATTTCACATCTCTCCTCAAAATATTAGTGTATTTGAAAATTTTTATAGATAGTTATGTTTATTTTACTATGAGAATTTATTCTTCCCAGAAAGACTCTCCATATTCCATATCTCCAGTTTCCCATGCATTAATGGACTTAAAAACGGTCGATTCATACATGGATTCCTTCATGAAAGTTGTTATTAAATATCCTTCATGTATTACCTACAAATTTAGGTACATTTGTTCTATCAAATATGGATCTATGGTCCCAGCATAAAAAATAGTTAGATCTATGAATAGTTTTCAAGGCCAAATTTGTGAGCTGGTTTTGGGCTTCCAAATGGTGGATTTGGCTTTGATTCCAGAAGAATAAAATTAATATAAATATGTATAGAATACTAAAAAGAAATAATTTCATGATTTGGATAAGTATTGAAAATTTTATGGCCTAAATAACTAAATAATTTAAAAGAGTTAAAATTCAAAATAGGTCATTTTTTCGATTAAGCTCAAAATACCACTAAAATCATAAAATGTGACAATTGATCTTAAAATAAAACTTTTCTAGGATTAAAAACATTTAAATTAAAATTAAAATTATGGAAAATATTTTTTTTAAACCAAACTACTTAAATTTATAGGAATCACCCTCAGACACACCATCACATATGAATGAAAAAGGAAAATGGATTAGGTAAAATATTGGTCTTCACATTAGATACATCTAAAAAAATTATCATCCTCAATAATTAAAATAAAACTTGAAATGAAAATAAATAATATCCTCCCAACTGACACTCCCCTCCCCAGGAGATACCTCTCAAATAGGTACAATGCACAGCTAAGACAAAAGGCACCATAAAAGATTAGTAAATTCTACAAAACCATCATGTGAATAATAATAAAAAAACAACATTACTATATAAATGATTCCATAATCTCTATCCATACATATTTTTTAAGGAAAATCACATGGGTAGTAAACATAGGCTTCTCGCCTCTTCATGATCCATAATCATATTTTAAGGATTCCCAATCATATTGAGTAGTGTTAGTGCCTTTATTATGTGATGAGTGACATTTTGGGGAGAAGGGAGCTATAAAAATATTTGTATGAAACTAATGACCACTTACACCATGAAACTTGCATGATCAATATACCCCAATATGAGAGACTCAGGGACACCTTAGACCCCCACTCTTGGATTTGGTGCTAAAAACACATACTTAACATACTAGATTTGATACCAAGTGACATGACCCAAATACATATACATCATTTTTCATGTTATCTCAATACATAAGAATTATATCACACATATGACCACACAATCGTAAGGAACTAAAGCTTTAGAGTATTCGAATATTATCTACATAAAAAAATTATTTTATAAAACTTGTGAACATTTCTCTATAATCACACCACTATATAACCCCTTATATATGTATCATATTTTATTCTCATCTTGATAACCCAAGGAATGAAAACCATAAGAAATGGTTGTGTTAAAATTCTCAATACGGGATTTTTTTTCAAATATTTATAAAGGGGATAGATCATAAGATAATGAGAAGACATGAACAATGGATATATATCCGATGAAAAAGAATATGGTACAATAAGAGATCTCCATATGCATAATAAAATATAATATATTATCAAATGATCTAACATATTACATAATATAAGGATATAGAAGTATGGGATAATAAACATGGGTCATGGAGTATTACATGGTCGTATCAAATAGAAATTTGGCACAATTAGGAGCATATGAATTCATAACATTATAAACATAGCTTGTCATAACCATGTCCTCTTTCAATCTTATGAACATATCTAATAACAATCATACCCATTCTAATTCTTATAATCAATGCTGATTGTAGTCTTGTCCACACATAATTTTATGAACAAAGCTAATTATAGTCATGTATATGTAAAAAGTGGTGAACAAACCCATGACATCCATGCATTATAGTGGGAAAGAAACCATGATGTCCATGAATTAGATTGTGAACAAACCTATGATGTCTACACATTACGTTGTGAACAAACACATGATGTACAAGAATTATACTATGAACAAACCCATTATTTCCACACATCAAACTATGAAAAAACCCATGATGTCCACACATTATGTTGTGGACAAACCTATGATGTCTATGCATTAGATTGTGAAAAAACTCACGATGTCTACACAAAATTATCTCATGTTCTATAAACTCAAACCAATGAATTGGAGGGTGATATAGGACCCTATACATCAGTTATCCATTGTATGTGTGCCACATTAAATCAATCAACCATCTTATCATAAAGAACCCATGGGAAGAAAATGGGTTTTGTAACATTTCCAAAGGATCTCACCTAAAATTACATTAAGAATTTAAATGGTTTATACAAAAAATTAAATCACACAAAAGGATTTATTCATAAGATAATTTAGAGGGTGATTCATGAAACATAAATCCATTATAAATAGGTCTTTTAGATATGAGAAGGAAAATGGAAGTGAAACCATAAGAAGAGTTTTAAAAAACATTCCATAATGTTATCTTAAAAAAGTTTTTACACCTCACTTTCAAACCAAAAACCATTTTTGAAAAGATAAGTGGATAAATTTTAAAACATCAATTTTAATTTAATTTACAATAATGGATGAATGAAAATAAATAATTCTAAATCCCAAAAAACATGGAATGAAAGATAAAAATATGAGCATATGATGAAATTACCTTTTAATATTTTGAAACACATTAATTAAAATCCCAAATTTCTAAAAAGGATAATAAAACTTCCATTTTAAAATAGGTATAAATATATAAAGGTCACTAGTAATAAAACATATTTTGATTTCAAATTAATAAAGGAAACCAGTTATGGAAAGAAATAAAATGGATATTGATATATATGGGAACACCTTTTTTTATAAAATAACTGGATAAATCACTATAAATAAATATCCATTTTCATAATTAATAAAATTTAAAACATTATGAATAAATAATATTTTTAGAAAACCATAAAAAATTGGGAAAGGAAGCTTTGAGAAGAAGAATGGTCTTAATTGTGGATTTTTTTTTCATACAGAAACATTAAAAATAGATTCTTTTTACAATTTTTTCGAAAGAGATATATATGAAAAATATTAAAATATTTATTTTGAAACTTTTTAAAGAAATTTAAAATTATATAAAATGACCTTAATTAGTTATTGAGGAAAATTTTATGACATTAATAAAATAATCCAATTACCATGGACATATAATAAAAAGATACTTAAAAAATAGGCGGGGTTGGTTTCACTTATAAGAATCACAATGGGTAATTTATGAGCCATTAAAAAAGAAAATTGCACAGGAAAATGTAAAAACCCAAGAATTATTATAGGATAATAAAATTATGATGGTTTTAGATAAAAAAAACTTACTAATTACCTATATGTATTATCATTCATAAGCAATATCAGTTAGAAAATAATATTGGAAAAGAAACCCTTATGACTTTAGAAACCTTTGAATAAAAAACCATGAAATATAGGAATTGATATGGATATGAAAATAAATTTAATTTCATGATAATTAATATAAATTTCATAAATGGAAATTATATACAACACAAAAAAGAAAACAAGTGGTGAATAATACATAAGTATTAAGAACAAAAATTGAGATGATAAAGCCCCAACGAATTTGGTAATATTCAAGTCAAAATCCATTGATAAAAAGAAATTGATATGGTTCTATATATATCCTTAATTTTATAAAGTAATATGTAAAAATACATTCAATGTGTAGTAATTACACTATATAAAATATATTATGGTTCACAATATAAAATATGTCTCAAGAAATTAAAATTGAGACAAAGAACCCCTTACGGCTTGAGTAACATTTTAATCAAAACCCCTTGAAAGAGAGAGATTGAAATTAAACTTTAAATACCATGAATAAAAGATAATTCATGATAAAATATATAAAATAGTAATTATATAAACCATATAAATGAAAATAAGTGTATAATTCCAAACATGTCTCAAAGAAAGGAATTTGTTACAAAAAACTCTTACCTTTTATTCCCTCTTAGTTGAACACAATCTAACCTCCTGTACAAAAAACATAAATATCTTAATAAATTATTTTATAATATTATTAATATATATTATATATTATATAATTTATTTATAATCATTTATTACAAATATAGTTCTTGATTATAGTTTATTTTTACCATCGAGTGTTAGTAATCTTAATTGTTTTGTGTGCGCTTTGTAATGTCGATGTCGATTCACATACCTTGAATAAAATTTCATCATTAATTGATTATTAATTTCATTGAAATATATTTTTTATAATTATTTATAGAGTTTTAATTTCATTTCATAATATTTTTAGTTACGATTCACGATGATGGAAGTAGAGACGAGCATGTTTCAGTAATTTTTGACAAAAAAATTTGATATATTAATAAGAAGTTAAATGTTAATATAACATTTATAAAACATTAATAATGTTATAAATATAATTTTTACTCATTAAATTAATTCTTATAATCATCCATGTAGGGTGACGATGAAAAAAATAGGTCTCTCCGTGGAGGCGGTAGTCCGTACGTACAAACAAATAATGTTTTCCTTTTCCATAGAATGGAAGGAAGGTAGGAAATGATGTATATTTTTATAATAATAATAATTTTATAAATATAATATTAATTTATTAAATATAATTTTATAACCATCAATGTAATAATATGATGAAAAATAAAATATATCCATCATGGAGGCAGTAGTTCACACATACGTACGAACAATGTTTTCATTTTTCCAAGTAAAAGGACAAAAGGTAGATAATGTTTATTCCATAAAAATAATAACATTTTAGTATAATAATATTATGAATATTATTTTATTATAATTGTTAATATATATTTGGAGTTGGTTTAATAGGAAAGAAACATAAGGATAATTAAAGAGGAGAAAATACTCACATTGAAGAATTTAATTTATTCTTGGAAGCCTCCTTAATTTCGTAGGGGTTTGGGAAATCATTAGGAAAAAAAATCATAATAAAATTTGATAAGAATATAGGATAATTAAAATGAGTATGTATTAAAGAGGAATTCAAAATTTATAGTGGATTTTAAGGGGTGGTGGAAGACTCTTTTTATAATTGAATGAAATTTCATTTTTGTAAATATAACTACTTAATATAAAAAGAACAATTTTTTCACATGGAAAGTGGATATAAAGTGGTCAATAATAGAGAGGGTTTAATTTTTTTTCTATTTATACCACAAAAAATCATTTGGAGATATGTTTTTAACATGTTTTTGGTCTTTCACCCTTTAATTTATTACTTTTACCATTTTGGCTTTTATAGTGGTAACTAATTTTTACCTAAGTAATTTATTTTTATGTATAAAAATAAAATTAAACTTATTACGTAATTTTGAACTACTAATTAAAATAGTTAAATTAATATAATTTGATTAAATTTATAATTGTGACAAAAATGAATTCTAAAATAATAAATGTATAACACATTAAAAATAATTTATTATAAGAGTACATTTTTAGCATAAAAACGAGGTTAATATAAAATTATGAATATTTCTTATTTTAATGACATTTATTAGTCTATTATTATCAAAATAAGAGTTATTTATCATTCAAATAAATCAAATACCAAATTCCCCCTTTTGAAAACTTAATTAAAGGGGAAAAATGAATTTTTTTATTAAAATAAAAGATTACTTAAGTTTTAAAATGTTAAACATGAGTTTTATAAATTCAATATAGTATTTTAGAATGAATAATTTAAATATATAAATAAATTTTGGGTCCTGATTTTTTTCAAAATTTTAAGTCATACTTCCTGATATATTCATAAATGCTATGATATTACTATTCACCTAAAAATAAACTAGTTCATAAAAATACAAAAAAATAACCATAAGTTAATTTTGAAATGATTAATTAAAAAATAAATTTATTTTTATCAAATTAAAATTATAAAATTATAAATTTATCATTTAAGTGAAAATAAAAAATACGAAGAAAAACTGCATTTATGGAAACATTCCCTTTTCAGACATTAAGAGTTCTTAATATTATTTCAGATAAATTTCTAATTTAATGAGTGTTAATACATTATTTTATATATTGAAATATTAAATATTATCACTATCATCTTTTAAAATTGATCAATTTAATTTATTAGGATATTTTAGAAAATAGCTCTTTGTAAAATAACCCTTTCTAACATTAAATTATATTAAATTTTTATACTCTAAATGAAAGTATTTTTAATTGATTACTATAATTTTATTTACTAAAGGTTTTATTTTACTTATAAATTTCTTAATAATCTTCATCTGATATGTCGTAGCTCATTTTAGTTCAGTGTTGTATGTGAAACAATTCATTGACAAAGTGTTTATTGAAAGGAAAATATATAGTAAATCCTAGAGTGTTGTATCCGCCCCTAAATAAATTGCATACTTGAAATTTTAACTTCCTTACAATGATGACAATAATTGAGGTTATCCTTAATATAGATTTAACACCATGGGTTTTTGGGAAGCACATTCATTTTATAAACCACATTTTTATAATTATAAACTACTTTTTCCATTTGTTTAAAGAAATTGAAATTTATTAGGGAATAATTCATGTGAGATATGAATTAAACTAATAATATTTAATTCATTCATAAGTGTAAAATTACAATGAAAGAATATAAAATTTTGTATTGCACACCATAGATTAATATTCACTATAGATAAAATACATCCACTAAAAGTTCGAAAATCAATAGGAGACAATAGATATAAAATACTAAAATCATCAGGACTAGAAAATCCCCTAAATCATCTTCAATAATGAGGATCATCAATATCCAAACAAAACCTATAAAAATGAATATCACCATTAAAAGATAAATCATTATGAAAAATCTATAATATGAGATAAGAATTATGCCTTGCGAAGTGAGAGTGGAATAAACAAATGACTTAGTAAGTCTATATATATAGGAACAAAATATAGCCGTTGCAAATATGGTTATTGTAAATATGTTCATTACAATTATAATCACTAAAAATATGGTCGTTCTCTATATATCCAATAGGTATACTGAATCTGTGTATTGTAAAGTAGTAAATTTAAAATAATATAACTCATAATGAAATAAAAATATGATATTAAAATATTATATATATATATATATATTCATGGATTATGTATAAATATTAATATTATTATTAAAATATGATATGATGTATGTATAAAATTCAAATAAATATTTTAATATCAATGTGGCAGTATAATTTAAATTTTGAATCTAAATAATGTATTTTAATGGTATTTGTTAAATCATATTTAGTATAAAAGTAATATATTTTTTCAATAAAACAATTTTTTTAATTATTGTATATTCTATACTAATATATTAAATTGAAAACTTTTAATTATTATTGTATATGAAACAATATATTAATATATTTTAAATTTTAAAATGATATGAAATAATATTAAGAACACATAATGTTTAAAAATATCATTTTTTTCAATATAATCATTTTTTATTTATATTTTTTATTTTAATTTGAAAATTAAAATTATAAATTTTATAATATAAATTAAATAAAACTAAATCAATATTTTAATTATAATGGAAATATTAACTTACAATAAAATTTTGGGAATTTTCTAAAAATGTTGTTTTTAGGTAAATAGTGAAAAATACCATTTTTATAAATAAAAAAACTTTTATGACATTACTAGTATATAAGTATGTATTATAAGTTAAAAATACTTTTATCTAAGACCAAAAGTGAATTTATAATTTTAAAAATATTGGTTTTAATTTATAAACCAATATTTTACATTTTATAACTTAAGTTATATTGAAAAAAATGTTTTTAATGCATTATACATTTATTATTTTAAAATTAATTATTATCAATTTTAGAAATTTAAACTTATTAAATAGATTTAAAATTTATAATAATTTGGTTTAAATTATATAATAAGAAATTTTTATTCTTACATATTAAGTTACCTTAAGTAAAAATTAGTTACCGTGATAAAAAAAGTTATTTTTCAAAGAATAATAATTTCTAAATAATGTGTTTTTTTAAATTAAATGTATATATTTTAAATTAATACTGTAATATGATGTTTAAATATATATACAAATAAATTTACACTCATTTAAATGTTAATATGAGATGACTACTTCAGGATATGCTCATCACTGAGAGTGTGTGTGTGTGTGGGGGGGGGGTGAATTAGTGTTGGGGACTTTTTAAACCAAATATAGCAAGATCTTGATTCTATTATTTTTTTTGTTATTGTATGAAAGTATTTAAAATAAATTAATGGATGGAACACCATATTTTTACATGGTTCACTAATTAGTAAGAGTAACTAGTCCTTGTTGTGTATGGAGGTGACCAGTACAAAAATTATCCAATATAATGAGATTCCCATTTACAGTAGTTTGGCTAGAAAACAATCTTACATTCAAGTATGGTTCCCTACACTTTAGGAGGGGGATATGAAAATTTCCTAATATAAGTTATAGGTTTAGTGGAAGTTCCAGTAAGTGAATGCCTGACTTGAATTTTTATCACAATCGATGATTAATTTGAGACGTACATGATGAAGAACACCATGATTGATAGAATTGAATAAAAGATTAATAGATATGAGAAAAATAGAACAAAAAATCGGATCATCATACAATGATTTATAGTTAATTTAATTAGTTAAATAATTACCTTGTGATGAATTCCTTTTTCATTGATGAATCTTAAAATGCCTCTACATCATACCGTCATTGTATCGTAAGAATCAAGTATAGATTCCTTCAAGTGGTGATCCACATGTGAAACATGAACCTATGAGTGATGAAGTAGGTGTAACAGACTCATAATTTTGTTTCATGTATGTAAAAACTATTTTTAATGAATGACCATACAATGACCGTACACTCTTTTCCATCAGTGTGATGATTTTCACTAGACCATTTCTTTTTCTGGGGACCGCTAGCCCTTTTTCAAGGGGCTACACGACTGAGTGAAAGAAATTGAAACTTGGTACAAGCATAAGAGATTTCAACAAATCTCCAAAAATAAATTATAAAAAACAAAATTCAAATTATATTTTATCATAAAGATTTACAAAGAAATATAATAAAAGAAATAGTTTACAGATTTCAGGCTCACAGTTGTAAGATGCAGCTGGCATAAAAATAAAGATATCCAAGAGAAATAATTTGAAGAGTAAGAAGTTCAAGGAGAGTTTTCCAAATCTAGAAAATATTTAAAATAAACACAACTAATAAGTCAATACTTATTATTCCTTATTTACATAGAAAAAAATAATATCGTTGTTGAATATTTGAGAAAAGAACTCTCTGTGTTTTCTTGTTCACTTTGCTTCTCATGTATATGTATGAAATCGAATTCTACCACTACAACTATTTTTTTTTGAAAATGAATGAACTAATTCTTATTTAAATACACTACACATGATCCATAGAAAAATAGGGATCTATGACATATCTTTCTCCTTTAAAAAAATACCTTGGAAAAAATAGAGACAAATAAAATATTTCATCATTTTCTTTCATCTTATTAATTTGATATTATTATATTAGATTTTATCTTAAAGTGGAAATCAATCATTTAAGTATTTTATAGAATAATTAAAAACATCAATTGAGTGATTCAATATTAATATATGCCAACTTTACGCACAATATAGGAAATTTGAAGAATTGAATCCACATAGCCAAATTGCTGATTTGAAATAATGTAGTTGATGTGAAGATCTAAATCCACATAGCCCATTTTGCTTCACATAGACAAATTGAATCACATAGGAATTTCATTCACATATCTGAAATTGAAATAGCCAATTTGAAATGATTTATCCATTTTCTTTATATAGACGATTCATTGATACTGACGTAGCCAATTTAAGTGATGTAGCCAATTTCATTATGTAGGCAATTCACGTAATCGATTTCTTTATGTAAGTGATTTGTGTAGATTATTACCCATGTAGGAAATTTCTAACATATCTGAGTACTACACATAACCATTTTATGTAGCATAATGATCTATCATGTAGGCGATCTCATTGATGTAGGCAATTTTCACATTGGTGATTTCAAAATTTAGCTGATTGACATATCCATTTTCTTTATGCAGGTGATTGAACAACATCGATATTTTTACCACATATCCAAAAATATCACATATAAAATTTTTCTATTATTAGGTAGCTTTTTACCAAAATTTATAGAATCCATACTTAGAGAAATTAATGGTCTAACACATAAGAATAAAATAAAAACCTGATAAACACACTTAGAAAAAAAATATCATCAGTGTAACGACCCCAACCCCAGTATCTCAAACCCGGTGCCTCAATTTATTACACTGGCATAGATACAAGACTCAAATCCAAAAGGACCAATCAATTTAGTAGTTTTGGAAACTAGATTACACACATGAACCTTACATTACAGTTGAAACTATAAAATAAAATATAGTCAGTACTTTTAGTGCATTAATATTCTCCAAGATTAACCCTACATATCATTCATAATATATATCTTTGCATCCTGGGAGAAATAAAACATAAGAAAGGGGTGAGATCATATAATTAGTAAGGGTAAGCGTACCACAAAATCTATGAGTAAATATGAAATAAACAATATGTAAAGGTAAATAACTAAAACACATGCCATTTAAATAATCACATGAGGTAGGAAACTTAAGAATAAATATTATGCTACTCTAATAATCACATGGAAATCAATAACTAATCTCACAAGGATGGAATGCAAAGTGTTGGACATATGAAACACATTGTTGAGGTCTCAGACAAGAAATCTGAAAATAAATTGTTAAGGCCTCAGCCAAATCCATATATGAAAATAAATGGGTAAGGCCTCAGCCAAGTCCATATATAGTTTGTCTTCTGAGACCTATCGATGCATCGAGGGGAAATATCAGGCCCTACCTATCACTTACTAAGTCCAATGCATTCATCATATGAAAAGGGTGAAACATAAGCAATATAAACATTTTTAATGAAAATCTAGCATAACAAATGTGAATACTTCAACCATAATCCATGAATGGTATCAAAATAGCACATCCATAGTCAAACTGATCATAAAACCTTCAAAAAAATATGGTAGATGGTATCATAAGAGATCAACCTCAATCAATCATAAGATCTAAAAAAGTATGTTGACATAGATGAAAATACTCTAATAAAATAATTAAAAATTTCTTGAGATAAATTCCCATTTTTTTACTTTGAAACCATTTATTTAAAAGGCCACACAAATTTAAAAGAAAACATTTTCATTGAAAACAATCTTGTAAACTTGTAAAAGAAGCTTGAAGACATTAAGGTGTCATGATGGAGGCAAATTCTACTCATGCATTATAAGATAAAAAAATTCTTTTTTATTTTTTTCAAGAAAGTCATAAAGTACCTCATTTGGAAAATGAAAAAAAGATTCCTTTCAAACTGTTTTATAAAAAGTAAAACAGGGGTAAAAAGACTTTAAACATTTGTATGATAACAGTAAAAATAATTTGGATTTTTTTTAGAAACATGTACATGATTGATAAATATTACTCAGAAGATACTTACGTATAAATAGACCTGAATAATAATGAGATTATGAAATTAAACCTTACCTTGTACTTTCCTTTAGTTGAATGTGCTTTAACCTCCTCTTCTTCAGTGGACTTCCTTAGACCACTTCCTAAGGGATATAAAGTCAATATTTTTGGAATAAAATGACCTCAAAAACTTTTTTAAGGATGTAATGAGGAGAAATGAGCATGGTTTGCTTGAGCTAGAAGGCTCGAAGTGGTGTAAAGAAGTGATGGAGCAGGTTTCCTTTAATAATTGAGGCGGGGGAACTTTTAGAAACTATCACAATATTAAATTAATATAAATTAATTTTCAATTAAAAATGGATCCAAAAATGATTTTTTTTGAATCCAAGATGAGTGGGTCTAAATCCCCTCAAAAAATAATTTTTAGACAAGTTTAGGTCTTATTATTACCCTCATCTTTTGGTTTTAAGCCTTATTGAAATCCTTTAACTCTTATCATGACAACATGTATTTTTACTCTTTGGAGGTTAATATAGTTGCTATAAAATGTAAAAAAAAACCTTAAATGAGTCACATATGAAATTTTTAACTTTATCCCAATAATTTGGCCAAAATATATATTTTTATAAATTTTATATAATTTAATAAAATAATATTTATTTTAAAATATCATTAGTTTCAATTTTGACACTATTCATTACTTGAATTTTTAAAAATATCATAAAAACAAGATAAATTCAAACCAATAATTCTAAAATACCACTAACATGTCAAAGTCATCTAAAAAAATTCTTGGATAACATTAATTATATAAAATTGTATTTATTTTAATATTTTTAGTATCATTTATTTAATATTTACTTTAATTAAACAATTACTGCATCATCATTGTGTGACCATTAGGGTAATTATTTTATCACTAAAAATTATAAATATATTACCATGATGCAGATAAACATTTTATATTTCAAAATAATATTTATATTCAAACATATACCTTATATAACCCCACATTAAAAGTATTTCTGTCGTTAAAAATAAAAGTGTGACAAAATTGAATTTCTTTTGAATATAATATTATAAAGGTTATATTCTCATCTAAAAGGCCATAAATGGTCTCATAATCGATCATTTAATTCTTAGGTATGAGAAATACACATCCAATAAAATTGGTATTAGTTTTATGGTAATTTTATAATATTTATAATATTATTTTTACCCTTAATAACCTGATTTATCCTTAACCGTGGTAATAAAAAAATATTACCAAAGTTACTATTCATATTGTCCAAAAATAAAAGAAACCTATTTACTAAATTTTTACCTTCTGATTCCAAATATGGAATTAATTTTTTAAAATTATAAATACATAAATTTCAAAAATTAATTGAAAATTAACCCTGTTGAAAGAATGAGAAAACATGTTTTTAAAGTAAAAACCTTCAAAATATTAAAATGTTTTTATATCCAAATTCAATGTGTAATTGATTCCAATGACCTAAATTGGATTAAATTATAAAAAAATGATTTAATTAGACTTTAAATCCAATAAAAAATATAATTTAACTCCATAAATTATTTAGATAAAAAAGCTATTTTCAATTAAAATGCAATATTTTTTTTCACTATTCATCAAAAAATGAATATTATCAAAAAAATACCAAAAAATAAACTAAAGTAAATTTTGATAATATTATTTCAAATATAATTTATAAAAGTGTTAAAAAATTTATTTAAAACAAGCGTTCCATCAAAAGTTGGAAAAATTGCCTTCAGAAAAAACATGGCCTTTTATGCTTAAAATTGGTTTTATTCTTATCTTAAACCTATAAAAATTGTTAGATGAATTTAAAAAACATTTTTTTGAATATATAATATATATATTTCATTAATATATTTCAATAATAGTTATTAATTTAATTTATTATGAAAAAATACCATTATGGGCATAAAAATAGTTTTTTAATAACAACACATCCTTTATATTCAATTGGTTTTTATTTTCATTTCCAATGAATTTATTTTATAAACATGTGTAAACTATATTTTCATAATTCATTTAACCCTTTTAACAATCTCTAACTTAATTAATAATGATAAAATAATAATATTTAATGGTATATCAGGGTTTGTTTAAGTTTGGTGTTGCGTGCAATGTATACTATTGAAGAAAATGAATTTATTTAAAAAGATTCATACCTTAAAATATTGGGTTGTGACATTCTCTCATCCTTCAATAAACTACATCCTCACAATTTTAAATTTCAATTCAAAAATCAAAATTTGATACTTGAAAATTCCTTTATGGGAAACCCACATCAAAAATAAGGTTATTAAAACATTCTATTAATAAGAGAGAAAGGGAAATGAGAAGTTCACCATAAAATTAGGCTTTCGAATAGGATAATATTAGTGGGAAGTGAAAACATGGGCATGGAAGATAAATCCAACCATCATGTTCTGATGGATAGTGATATAGAACATGTTCATTAGAAAGTATTCCATCATAAAACCGTAAATTTTTGATGGGTTAAAGAGGCCATTGATTTCTCAGTAAGAAAAGTAAATGGATAAAATTTTTGTTCCAAAATTATTTTCCCTAGAGATGACAGATTCCTTTACTATTCAGATAATAACTTGAGAAAATAAACTGACTTGATTACTTTATATGTCATAAGCATAATATCATCCTTTATTTGTGCTTTGATCTATTTTCACTTCATACCTTAAACCTAGAAATGAATGTTCAAGATTATTTTTTCATGCCTTGAGCACTTTTAATGAATCATAAGATCCAAAAGTAATTCCTTCATCCTCTAAATGTTTAATGAAACCAGAGCGGTTAGTATATAGTATCTAATAAATCATAATTTAACCTCAAAAAACAATGTATAATGTCCATCTTAATCTATTCCAATCTTAAGACACATCCAAAATACATCTATCCAAATTCACAGTCCAAAAAATTGTTAGGAATGTCAATAAATTTCCAAAATCAACTTAACATTAGATTTTTTAAAACAATATAATGTTTCTCTTATTGACACATAACAAATATATGAATACCTTGATCACCTTAAAACCTTAATGAAAACATTCATGATTCAAAATCATTAAAGAAGAAGTAATGAAATACAATCCTTATATATCTCATGATACTTATAACTATAATATCATAATAAAATCCATGAATCAAAAAACAAAAATACTTTAATTATTCCACTTCGACTATAGTAACAACACAAGCTTAACCTTATTCCCTCTTCTTCCTCTTCTGAGTTATATTTCCTTGAAGTTTAAGGCATTAATTTGCATAGTGTCCCATCTCCTTAAAATTTTAGCATTTAACATTAGTATCTTATTTATTTCCATTTCATTCATGAGCTTGATGGCCGTTCTCAACTTAGTTGAACCAAACTTATTTTCCTTTTAAGTGAGTACCAATATGTTTCCTTCCATAAGTATCACATGTTGGAAAATAATTATTTCCATTATTCCATTTATCTGAATCTTGCTCCACAATTCACTTCTTCTCTTAATTTCCATTAAATTCATAAGACTTAGAGAATTCTTTCTCTATCTTGATAGCACATGAGACTATATCTTCATATAATGATAGAGTTTGGGAGACCAATTCCTTTTGGATGAATGGATTTAACCCACCAAAGAAACAATCAATTTTACTCGTTGTATAACATATGTAGTCTATAACATGCTTTAATTATCTTGTGAAGTTAGATTCATATTTATAAATATCCTCATCCTATTTTTGTCTCATATTCATGAATTATATCTCTATATCCACTCTCTGTTTTCAAGGGAAAGACTTGTATAAGAAAATTTCCTTAAAATACTTCCATTTCATGTTTATATTTCTTTTTCCTACTTCATTTTTGAATCAATTACCACCATTTATCCACATATCCCGAGAGACAATAAACTGCCATGACAACCTTATCCCTTTTGCTACTTCCGAAAGAAAGAAATATCTTCTCTAATGAACTTATCCATTGCTCAGATATAAATGGATTTTTGGTCCCATTTAATTATAGAGGTTGTTGTCTCATGAAGTAATCTAACATTGTTCCTCCACATTGTGGATCAAGATACTCCACATGAGTAAGGTTATTGTTCATAACCCGAGTCATCTGTCCCAGTATAGTTATAAGATTCTCAACACCAATTGTAGTTCCAGCTCTAACATCATTATCATTAATAGGATGGAAATACCCACATGGATTATGTGCATTGATATGGTTTACATTCCTTCCACTAGGATCCATTTCTAAATAATTACATACACTAAATTAGGTTATGAATCATAATTCGTAATTTTGAACTATCAAAACACTTAACATAAACTGAAAAGTTATGTATATCTAATCTCATAACCATAAACATGGTTTCTTTGGGGGAATATTTACTTTTAAATCCTTTATAATGTTTTGTAAAAAAATGTGAATTATCCTAATCATATCCCCTGGGAGTGTCAAACTAGGTGTGTAGTAAGGCCTATTTTCATGTACCAAGTTACATAAAGTTAGGTCCGATGCATCTTTTCAGAGCTGTTACCCTTAAGTATATCTATGATAGAACCATATCCACTTATAGTATCTAGATAGGGATGTATTTATATGAAGACCCACATAATCTCTAAATTTCCAAAATTTTAGGATGTTCTTCTATTGTTATCCTAAAAGTCTATCTTAGGGTTATGTTACCTAATCTATGTTTTCTAAATCTAGTTTGTAAGGTTTCTACTAAACTTGCTATGATACCAACTGTAATGACCTCAACCCCAATAACTCAGATTCAATGCATCACTTCACTACATTGGAATAGATACAAGACTCGAATCCCAAATGACCGATTATTTTAATAGTTTTGGAAACTAGATGACATACATGAACGTTACATTACAATTGAAACTATAAAATACAATATAATAAATCCTTTGAGAGCATAAATATTCTCATAGATTAAACCTGTATATCAATCATAATATACATCTTGGCACCCTCGGAAAAATAAAACATAAGAAAGAGGTGAGATCAGATGCTCAGTAAGGGTAAATATACAACAAAATCTATGAGTAAATGTGGCATGAACAATATGGAAAGGTAAATAACTGAAACACATGCCATTTAAATAATCACATGAGCTAAGAAACTTAACCATCAATATTCTACTAGTTAAATATTCACATGAAATCTAATAACTAATCTCACAATGATGGAATGAATAATGATGGACATCAAAAACATACCATAGAGGCATTAAACAATACATATGAAAATAAATGGTTAAGGACTCAGACAAATCTATATATGAAAATAAATGGGCAAGGCCTTGGTCAAGTCCATATTTGGTTTGTCTCATGAGACCTATCGATGCATCAAGGGGATATAGCGGGCCCTTCCCATCACTTACTAAGTCCAATGAATTCCTCATATGAAAAGGTTGAAACATAAACAATATAAACATTCGTATTGAAAAATAACATATGAAATGTGAATACTTCAACCATAAACCATGAATGATATCAAAATAGCACATCCACATTCAAAATGATCATAAAACCTTCAATAAAATATGGCTAATGGTATCATAAGAGATCAACCTCAATCAAGCATAAGATACAAAAAAGGATGTTGAAATAGTTGAAAATACTCTAATAAAATCATTAAAAATATCTTTATAGAAATTTATATTTTTACTTTGAAATCATTTATTTGAAGGGACAAAAAATTTTAAAATAAAAAATTTTAATTGAAAAGAATCTTGTAAACTTGTAAAGGAAGCTTGGAGACATTAAGGTGTCATGATGGCAGAAAAAGACACTCATGTAGTATTAGTTAAAACAAACCCTTCCATATTTTTTGTTGAGAATGTCATAAAGAATGCCATTTATAAAATGAAAAAAAAAATTCATTTGAAACCGTTTATAAAAAGCCTAACATGGGTAAAAAGACTTTAAACATTTGTATGATGATAATAAAAATAATTTGTTTTTTAAGAAATATGGACATGGATAATAAATATTCCACAATATATAATTATGTATAAACAACCCCAAATAACAATGATATTGTGAAATTAACCCTTACCTTGTACTTTCCTTTAGTTGAATGTGCTTTAAACTCCTCTTTTTTGGTGGAATTCCTTTAGATCACTTCCTAAGGGATCTAGATTTTGTCTTTTTCTAATACCAGGACCTCCAAAACTTGGATAATGATGTTAAGAGGAGAAATGGGTAGGGTTTGGTTGAGCTAGAAGGCTCAATGTGGTGTGAATAAGTGAGGGATGAGGTGACCTTTTACAATTGAGGTGAGGGACACTTTGAAACTCTCAAAATGTTAAATTAATATAAATTAATTTTCATTTAAAAATGGATCCAAAGTGATTTATTTGAAATATAAGATTATGATGGGTAAAAATACCCTCAAAGAATAATTTTTAGATAAGTTTAGGTCTCATTATTACCCTTATCTTTTGGTTTTAACCCTTATTTAAACCCTTCAACTCTTATCGTGACAACATGTGTTTTTTATATTTAAAGGTTAATATAGTTACTATAAAATAATAAAATAACCTTAAATGAGACATGGATGACATTTTTATCTTTATTATAGTAATTTGGACGAATTTGATTTTTTTATGAATTATATATCATTTAATAAAATAATATTTATTTTAAAATATCATTAGTGTTAATTTTGATACTATTCATTACTTGACTTTTTAAAAATATCATAACAATAATATAAAATCGAACCAATACTTCTAAAACATCACCAAAATGTAAAATTAATCAAAAAAAATTAATGGATGACATTAAATATATAAAATTATATTTATGTTAATATTTTTAATATCATTTATTTGATATTTCCTTTAATTAAACAATTACTACATCTTCATTGTGTCACCATTTAAGGTAATTATTTTATCATTAAAAATTAGAAATAAATTACCATGATGTCAATAAAAATTTTATTTTTCCAAAGACTATTTATAGTCAAACATATCCCTTATATAACCCCACATTAAAAATATTTTTCTTATTAAAAACAAGTGTGCCAAAATTGACTTTCTTTTGGATATAATATTTTAAGGGTTATATTATCATATAAGAGACCATAAATGGTCTCATAACCAATAATTTAATTCTTAGGGATGAAAAAAAACCATCTAATAAAATTTGGACAAGTTTTTGGGTAATTTTATTGTAACAACCCGAGTCCGGAGCCCCTCCACTGGTGCCCCGTACCCGGTTCGGCACATGACCTCAAGCACGTTTCCCCGAATGACAGAGGCTGCCAACTAGTAGTGAGGGCCTTAGTGAGTCAGTGGGGAAACTATGACCTCATTCGGTAAGGTATACAAGGTAAGAAAACAACAATAAACATCAGAATCAGTAAACAACATGCATAACAACACAAACCAAACTGCGGAAGCAATGTAGATATATAACTATGATGAAAATGATGCAGTAGGTACAAGTATCTAAGGAAAAAAAAACCAAAACAATGTACTGAAATACAAATGAAACCAAGTTCAAAATAAAAACAAAGAAAGCTCCTCAGCATCGCGAGCCACGGCTCGGTCCCATGCTCCCCAGCTCCAGTGCAATCAAGAACCTGAAGTAGAAGGGCGCTTGCCCTTATCTATACCTACAACAACATAGTCTGCTTGGGCCCAAAAGTATGGCCCAAACAGGGTGTGAGATACAATACCAGTAAGAAATCACCCAAATATTTGTGCCTAACAGTAAATGAATACATGGCAGTAATAAAACAAGAAGCAGTAAACAGAAAAGCACAAGCAGCTACAATCCATAGTTCTGGCAAACAAAGTACACAAGTAAACAGCCAGCAAAAAAAGAAGAAACAGGTAACCCTCTGGGTAGATCTCACAGTCTAACCCCTATGGTTCAACCTATAAGTACTAGCAACCCTCTGGGAATCACACGCAGTCTCACCCCTCTGGTTCAGCTACGTAATTAAACAGACTCTCTGGGGAAGCACTCACCGCCAATTCCCCCTATAGTCTCGTATTGTGCTAAAGGCTCTCTGGGGAGGCACTCAACTTCAATTACCCCTATGGCCCGCTTCGTGGATCTACAGACTCTATGGGGAAGCACTCAACGTCAATTCCCCCTATAGTCTCGCATCGTAATTAAAAGACACTCTGGAGAAGCCCTTCCGTCAATTCTCCCTTTGGTCTACTACTCTAGGTTCTCACAGTCCTGAGTAAAACTAAACATTCTCATCACGTGTGTATCATCCAAGTAAACCTCAAAAACTACTTGGCTATCATTCTTTGGCTCAACATCAATAAAAATTAACAGTTCCACTATCCTACGACTAGGCATGGCATCTGGAAAAACGCCCAACAGGAAAAACAAGCATGACAAAGCAACCTGAGCACAAAATAAATTACTCTACTCACAAGCAATAACCTATACTAAAGAAATCAATCAAAGTAGGCAAACAAAAAGGGAAAAATAGGAAACACACAATACCCTGTTCAAGGGTATTGGTGGAATTTGCACATAATATTCATAGAATTCCTACAGAAAGGCACAAACCACCTACCTCGATCCTAGGAGATCGATATACGTGAACAACGATGAAAAATTCCCCTTAGAATGATGAAGATTTGAGAAAACACACAAAACTCTCAACCTATGATAACTTGGAAACGAGGAGGAATCAAGAAACAAGGTTAAAGTAGAAGGAAGAACTCACCGCTGTGATTCGAACGCAATCGACTGTGCTCGAATCAGAGAACGGACAACGAGGTGGGAGTTCGTCGAAGATCCGGCCGTACGGTCGCTCTCAGACGGACGAAAACTGAAGAAGAAGACGAAACTGGGGGTTAGGCGTGACCCCGGTCCGTTTAATGAAAAAAAGAAAGTACACGGCGTGTACTTCTTGAGTACACAGCGTGCACTTCAATTTTTCCGTACTCCAAATTAACCGGCCTCCACCTCAGCCTTACACATCGTGTGTGTGGCCCGACATGACCATCACATGACTTCGAGCTGGGGAAGAGTACACGGCATGTACTCAGAAAGTACACAGCGTGTACTTATGAAATTTCCAGAAAATTCATTTTTCTCAAAAACTCCAGAAAAAGGAAAAATGTACCTGAAAAAAAGACCCAGGTTCTTAAAAACTCCCCCCTTAAAGAAATTCGTCCCTGAATTTCCCTAATGAGTCGGAGAAGAAGAAACCCCGAACAGCTCCGACCATTGCGATCGTACATCGGCCTCCCTCTCCCAGGTCTGGTCCTGTACTCTCTCGTGCTGCCATAGCACCCGTACCAGAGGAACAGACCGCCCGCGGAGAACCTTCTTACTACGATCGACAATCCGGATAGGATGCTCCTCGAACGATGCATCCGTTTCAAGATCGACTTCCTCGGGCTGAAAGACGTGAGATGGGTCTGAAAAGTAACGTCGGAGTTGAGAGACGTGGAAGACATCGTGAATGGCCTGATACTTCTGAGGTAGCTGCAACCGATAGGCAACCGGCCCAACTCTCTCCAAGACCTCAAATGGTCCGACGTACCACGGTAAAATCTTACCCTGTCTCTGAATCCTTTTGTGTCCCGACCTCGGTGCGACACGTAGGAAAACCTGATCACCAACCTCGAACTCCAGAGGTCATCTCTGCTGATCAATATAAGACTTCTTCCGAGACTGTGCTGTAGCCATCCTCTTCCGAATCAGCTCTATCTGCTCTGAAGTCTCCTGTTCCAGACGAGGTCCCAGCAAAGCTACCTCTCCCGCCTCCAGCCAGCATAAGGGTGATCGGCATGGCCTACCGTACAAAGCCTCGTATGGTGCCATCTGAATGGTCGCCTGGAAACTGTTGTTGTAGGCGAACTCCATCAGAGGAATATGCTTTTCCCAAGAACTGCCAAAGTCAAGGATGCAAGCTCGGAGCATATCCTCAAGCACCTGGATCGTGCGCTCAGACTGGCCATCTGTCTGGGGATGGTATACTGTACTCAAAAGTACCTGTGTACCCAAGGCCTTCTGAAGTCCCTGCCAGAACCAAGAGGTAAAGCGCACATCTCTGTCTGAAAAAATAGAGCACAAAAATCCATGCAGACGAACAATATCTCTGATGTAAATTCGTCCCAGATCATCGACACTAAAGGTCTCCTTGATCGGAAAGAAGTGAGCAACCTTCGTAAGTCTGTCGAAGACAACCCAAACAGCATCGTTCCCTCGAGGTGATCTCGGCAACCCATTCACGAAGTCCATCGCAATATCATTCCACTTCCACTATAGAATGGGTAACTGCTATAAAAGGCCTGCTGGTCACTGATGCTCTGCTTTCACCTGCTGACAAGTAGAACATCTCATGACAAAACCAGCAACATCCTTCTTCATACCTGGCCACCAGTACTGGTGATGAATATCCCGATACATCTTGGTGACGCCAGGATGAAATGCCCAAACTGAGGAATGGAAATCTCGCATCAGATCCTCGCGTATGTCTGATGGCACCCATACACGTCCTTGGAAATTCAAGATATCATCCTCTCCCACTGTCCATCCAGGAAGAGGGTCCCCTCCTGACACACTCTCCCGCAGAACTGAGCCTTCTGAGTCTGATAGCCGCCTCATCTGTACCCGATCAAGTAGCGTGGAGGTAACAGCTACAGAAGATAGAAAGGTCTGTCCCCATCTGTCGTGAACCTCTAGATGCATCTCAGAGAATAGATCCATCAACTGCCACTCACTAATGGCCTCCTGAACTGTCTGAATCTGAGTTCTCCTGCTCAAAGTATCTACCACAGCGTTTCCCTTTCCCGGCGTATAAGCATCCTCGAAGTCAAAAGACTGTAGATACTCAACCCACCTGCGCTGCCTCAGATTCAGATCACGCTGAGTGAAGATATACTTGAGACTCTTGTGGTCAGTGAAGACCACAAAGTGCTCTCCCAGAAGATAGTGTCTCCAACAGCGCAAGGCATGAACAACAGCTGCCAACTCCAAATCATGCGTAGGGTAGTTCCTCTCATGTGGCCTCAACTTCCAAGACCAGTACGCAACGAATCCATCTCCCTTCATAAGTACAACTCCTAGACCGACACCTGGAGCATCACAATAAACAGTGTAGCTCTTTCCTGGATCTGGCAAGACTAGTATCGGTGCTGACATCAACCTCCCTTTCAGCTCCTGAAAGGATGACTCACAAGAATCTGACCATAAGAACTTCACCCCCTTCTTGGTCAGACCTGTCAAAGGTGATTCTAGATGATAAAATTCCTGAATGAAGCGTAAGTAGTATCCAACCATCCCTAGGAAACTCCGTACCTCAAAGACGTTCTTCGGATGCTCCCAGGAAACTATAGCTCTCACTTTCTCTGGGTCCACTGATACTCCTGCCTCTGAGATGACGTGACCCAAGAAGTGAATCTGATCCATCCATAAGTGGCACTTTGAGAGTTTATCATAAAGCCGATGCTCTCTCAGTGTACTCAGAACGATCTCAAGATGTGTGGAATGGTCATGTCGAGTGTGAGAGTACATCAAGATATCGTCCACAAAGACCACGATGAAGGAATCCAAGTAAGGATGGAACACTTGGTTCATCAGTGCCATAAAAACTGCAGGTGCGTTTGTGAGTCCGAAAGGCATGACTGTATACTCGTAAAGACCGTACCTGCTCTTGAAGGCTGTCAGAGGTACATATGATGGTCTAACGCACAACTAATGATAACCGGACCTCAAGTCGATCTTCGAGAATACCCGAGCTCCTCAATGCTGATCGAAAAGGTCATCAATCCACAGAAATGGATATCAGTTCTTGACCGTCAACTGGTTTAGATTTTGATAATCCACACAAAGCCGAAGGGTACCATCTGCCTTATTCGCAAACAGGACAGGAAAACCCCAAGGAGAAGTACTGGGTCAGATGAAACCCTTAGCCTGTAGCTCCTCCAACTGCTTCTTGAGCTCCTGCAACTCAGGTGTGGCCATACTATATGGAGGAATGGACACCGGTGCCGCTCCTGGCACGAGCTCAATAGAGAAGTATACCTCACGCTCCAGAGGCAAACCCAAAAAGTCCTCGGGAAAGACATCCCTGAAGCGATCCACCACTGGAGGAAAGTCCAACTGTGGAGTCCCCTGATCATCCAGGTAAATGCTAGCAATCTGGGCTATCAACCCTCCTAGCCCAAGATGCTCGAGTCCCGCCCGACTCTCCCGAACATCCCATTCGCCTCTATGAAGGAAAGATTCACCTTCTGGTGAAAAGAAACTGACTCTACGAAGATAACAGTCAACAACTGCCTGGAAGGGAATCAACCAGTCCATGCCGAGAATGAAATCATAGTCTGTCATCTCTAGGAAATAGAGATCCCATAAGAAGTGATACCCTACAACCTCGAGAGGGCACTCTCTACACTGGCGTACACTAGATGTCCTCGTCCCCAAAGGTGTGTCTAGTGTCAACGAGTCGGCAGAAGAAAAGATACAGAGCCCAAGGATCTCCAAGACAACAATGGAGATAAAGCTATGCATAGAACCGGTATCGAAAAGGGCTAAAGATAAAACCGAGGATACTAAAATTGTACCTCGAACAGTAGAAGGGCCGAGATCCTGCTCATGATAAGTCTACTCCACGGCGAAAGACTGGCCCGTGTCGTGGCCCTGTACCCCTGACTGACCACTCTGAGCTGAACCTCCCTGTTGGTGCTGAGGAACTGGTGGCTGACTGCCATAGCCTCGACCTCCCCCTCGGCCCGAACAGTTGGAAGAACTCCAGTTTCCCGACTGGTGAGAAACTGGTGGGGCTACTCTTGAACGAGGAGTCATGGAAGAACCCCAGTCACCTGCTGCTGGTGAGAAAACCTGGCAGAAACGCTAAAGGTGACCCATCTTGCCGCAAGATCGGCATTCCACAGGGTCTCCCTGGCACTGCGGCCTCGTGTGCCTGATCCGGCCACACTGGTAGCACGTCACCTGGCTGCATGATGATGCATCTCGCTTCCTCGAATCACCGCGTGTAGGCTCCCTACGGGGCTTCTTGCTATCATCTGAAGGAAAGATAGCTCTGGAAGCAGAACCGCCCTGGATCGCAGCTCCAGAGTCTCTCAGATTGTGCTCTGCAATCAGTGCCTGGTTGACAATGGAAGTAATGGAAGTCAGCTGGAAGATGTTCACCTGCGAGCGGATCTCCCGCCTGAGTCCATCCTCAAACTTCCTTTCCAAGAACACCCCACTCCCATCCCGAAGGGGTGTAAAACACTGCAGCTCAGTGAAACGAGAGGAATAATCCATGAAGGATAGAGTACCCTGCTCTAAACTCATGACCTCCCGGGCTCGATCGGCCCTCAGGGTCTCCGGGTAGAAGTAGTCATAGAACACGCGCTGGAACTCCTCCCAAGCCATAGCCTGCTACTGACCAACCTGTGAGATCACGTCCCACCACCTCTTGGCGGAGTCCCGGAGCATGTAGGTGGTGAGATTGACCCGCCTCTATAGAGGCGTCTCCAGATGCTCGAAGATAGTCAGCATGGCTTCTAGCCATGACTCTGCAGCCTGAGGTCCTCCCTCCCCCGAGAACGTGGGAGGATGCATGCTGCTGAAAGAACCACATCAAGTCTGCCATAGACGAGGCAGGAGGTGGTGCTCCCTGGAAGGCCTACATCATCCTCATGAAACCTTCCCTGAACTGCACATCAGTGCCCGTGACTGGTACAAAAACCGGTGCCAAGGCTAGCTCTGCTGGGGGATCGACAGGAAGTCCCTGATCAGCCCTGTCTGGCATCTGATCACTGCCTGACGACAGACGTACGACCGGAGGACGTCTCAGAGGCATAGCTCTGAAAGATCAAAAGCACACCTTAGATCAAGAAAACAAGGACAGAGAACACAAGAGTAAAAAATGGGAATAGGGGAAGAAAAACACACAAGATTGCAAAAACACGACTACACGGCGTGTATAAAACTACACGTCGCGTCTTCTTAAACCACTGACATGGGCGTGTACTCTCACCCTACAAGTCATGTAACACCTTAACCACACGACATGTTGACCCCATCACACGGCATGCACTTGAAAACTATTCCCCTGCCTGAGTCTCCTTACATGGCTAACCCACACGGTCCGACTCAACCCGAGACTACACGACGTGTTCGAAACAAACACGATGTGCACTAGACAAGGCTTCGGCGGTCTGTGTTGTTGATTACACGACCGTCTACATGGCTGGACCTTACACAGCGTGCTCCGAACAAGCACGACGTGCATAGGCGAAGGCAACACCATCCCGTGTTGTTCGTGACACGGCCGGGTACCTGGGCAAGACTACACGGCGTGTTCTGAACAAACACGGCGTGTGGAAAGGATGGTAACACTGGCCCGTGTTGTTCGTGACACGGCCGGGTACCTGGACAAGACTACACGGCGTGTTCCCTATGGACACAGCGTGTTCTACCCGAGCTTCCCCGACCCATGTTGTTAGTGACACGGCCGGGTACACGGCCCCGAACTCACACGGCGTGTACCAGTGGTACACGGCGTGTTCTCGAAGTTACTCCCAAGACACCGTGTTCTGCTCACACGGTCAGTGACACGGCGTGAAAACTACACGGCATGTATCCAAAAGTACACGCCGTGTATTCTGGGTTTTTCTAGGTAGTAGCTCAGAAACTGTGCAGAATTCCAGAAACATTAAAAACAAGGGAAAAGATGCCAAATTCTGATCCGTGAGGGCCCATAACACCTCAAGAACCAAAATTTGGCGTTCATTTTTAAACAAGGAACAAAACAATAGTTTTCTAACATAACAATAGAGAATCTATCAAGCAACTATCACAACAGCATGCATAATATACACAAAGTCTATCACAACATCATGCAATCGCTAATGCACCCTAGATGGCATAGAAAGAATGCATGGAATGTGATTCCTACAAGTGTCTATATGATGCATGAGATGTCATACCCTCATCTCATCGGGTTGCGATAGAAATAGAACTGCAATATTAAAACAGTAATAGCACAATCCATGTGAATCAATCTAGGTGAAATCAGATCAACTATAAAATCTCAAAACTAACAACTACAATTAACAAGGTAGTATGGCTTTTCCCTGTACACGGGTTAGCTACTCCCGAGCACAGCTTAATGCCAAGTACCGAATCTGTCCTATCCCTGGATAAGGTCTCCAAACAGTAAAGCAAGAGAAAATAACTCCTCTGATACCAATTTGTAACGACCCGAGTCCGAAGCCCCTCCACTGGTGCCCCTTACCCGGTTCGCCACATGACCTCAAGCACGTTTCCCTGAACGCCAGATGCTGCCGACTAGTAGTGAGGGCCTTGGTGAGTCGGTGGGGAAACTATGCCCTCATTCGGTAAGGTATACAAGATAAGAAAACAACAATAAACAGCGAAAGTAGTAAACAACATGCATAACAACAGAAACCAAACAACGAAAGCAATGTAGATATATAACTATGATGAAAATGATGCAGCGGGTACAAGTATCTAAGGAAAACAGCAAAAAAAACAACGTGCTGAAATACAACTGAAACCAAGTGCAAAAGAAAAACAAAGAAAGCTCCTTATCATCGCGAGCCACGGCTCGGTCCCATGCTCCCCAGCTCCAGTGCAATCAAGAACCTGGAGTAGAAGGGAGCTTGCCCTTATCTATACCTGCAGCAACATAGTCTGCTTGGGCCCAAAAGCATAGCCCAAATAGGGTGTGAGATACAATCCCAGTAGGAAATCACCCAAAGATTTGTTCCTAACAGTCAATGAATACATGGAAGTAATAAAACAAGAAGTTGTAAACAGAAAAGCACAAGCAGCTACAATCCACAGTTCTGGAAAAAAAAGTACACAAGTAAACAGCCAGCAACAAAAGAAGAAACAGATAACCCTCTGGGTAGCTCTCACAGTCTAACCCCTATGGTTCAATCTACAAGTACTAGCAACCCTCTGGGAATCACACACAGTCTCACCCCTCTGGTTCAGCTATGTAATTAAGCAGACTCTCTGGGGAAGCACTCACCGTCAATTCCCTATATAGTCTCATATCATGCTAAAGGCTCTCTAGGGAGGCACTCAGCATCAATTCCCCCTGTGGCCCGTGTCGTGGATCTACAGACTCTCTGGGGAAGCACTCAACGTCAATTCCCCCTATAGTCTCACATCGTAATTAAAAGACACTCTGGAGAAGCCCTTCCGTCAATTCTCCCTTTGGTCTATTACTCTAGGTTCTCACAGTCCTGAGTATAACTAAACATGACCAGCACGTGTGTATCGTCCAAGTAAACCTCAATAACTACTTGGCTATCATTCTACGGCTGAACAAAAATAAAAAGTAATAGTTCCACTATCCTACGACTAGGCATGAAAACTAGAAAAACGCCCAACATGAAAAACAAGCATGGCAAAAAAACCTGAGCACAAAATAAATTACTCTACTCACAAGAAATAACCTCTACTAAAGCAATCAAGAAAAGAAGGCAAACAACAAGGGAAAAACAGGAAACACTCAATACCCCGTTCAAGGTTATTGGTGGAATTTCCACATAATATTAATAGACATCCTACGAAAAGGCACAAACCACCTACCTCGATCCTAGGAGATCGATATACGTGAACAACGACAACAGATTACCCTTAGAACGACGAAGATCTGAGAAAACGCAAAAAACTCTCAACCTACGATAACTTGGAAACAAGGAGGAATCAAGAAACAAGGCTAAATCAGAAGGAAGAACTCACCGCTGCGATTCCAACGCAATCGACCGTCCTCGAATCGGAGAATGGATGGCGAGGCGAGATTTCTTCGAAGATCCGGCCGTACAGTTGCTCTCAGACGGACGAAAACTGAAGAAGAAGACGAAACTGGGGGTTAGGCGTGACCCCGGTCCGTTTAATGAAAAAAAAGAAAGTACACAGCATGTACTTCTTGAGTACACGACGTGTACTTCAATATTTCCGTACTCCGAATTAACCGGCCTCCACCTCATCCTTACACACCGTGTGTGTGGCCCGGCACGACCAGCACACGGCTTCGAGCCGGGGAAGAGTACACAACGTGTACTCAGAAATTACACAACGTGTACTTCTAAAATTTCCAGAAAATTCATTTTTCTCAAAAACTCCAGAAAAAGGAAAAACGTACCTGAAAAAAAGACCTAGGTTCTTACATTTATAATATTTAAAATATTATTTTTACCCTTAATTACCTGATTTACCCTTAACTGTGGTAATTACAAAAATATTACTAAAAATACTATTAATAATTTTCAAAAATAAAATAACCATATTTAATAAATTTGGAATTTATTATTCAAAATATGTAATCCATTTTTTAAAATTCTAAACACATAAATTTCAGAAATTAATAAAAAATTAACCACGTTGAAAGAATGAGAAAATGAGTTTTTAAAATAAAAACCTTCAAAATATTGAAATGTTTTTATATCCAAATAAAATGTGAAATTGATTACAATGAACTAAATTGGATTAAATTATAAAAAAATAGATCTAATTATACTTTAAAACTAAATAATAATATAATTTAACACTATAAATTATTTAGATGAAAAAGATGTTTTTGATTACAATGTAATAATTTTTTTAATTACTCATTAAAAAATGAATCTTATCATAAAAATACCAAAAAATAAACCAAAGTAAATTTTGATACTATGATTTTAAATAATAAGTTTATTTTTCCAAATATAATTTATAAAAGTGTCAAAAACTTGATTTAAAACAAGTATTCCATCAAAATGCGGTAAAAATTCCTTTAGAAAAAATATAGAATTTTTATGCTTAAAATTGGGTTCATTCATATATTAAACCTATAAAACTTATTGGTTGAATTTTAAAAAAAATTGTTTGAATATATAAAAAATATATTTCATTAAGATATTTCGCTAATAGTTATTAATTTAATTTATTATGATAAAATACCATTGTGGTAATAAAAATAGTTTTTTAATAAAAACTCATCCTTTATATTAAATTGGTTTTTATTCTCATTTCCAATGAATTAATTTTATAAACATGTGTAAAATATATTTTCATAATTTATTTAATTCTATTATCATTATTCAACTTTTTTTGTCGGAATGGCCTGAAGGCCTTCATTTTTTTTATTTTTGATAATCCACCTTTCAAGGGGTGAGGTGGAACCCTTACAAGGCCCGAAGGCTTAAAGAAAATTACATGACCCATAGATATTAGAGGGAATCACCCAGACAAGACAACTTGGATCTGATCCTCCCCATCATATGTCATGATATCAGTACTCCACCTTTGTAGGGCTGGTCGGCTAGCTGTCCTATGCAAAGCTGCACAGGCCCGGTACCAATGGTAATGCTATACCCTCCCATTCTTTCAATTATGGTTATTTCTTCTCTAGTGAATGCGCCTTCCCTAAATCCTAATATGAAGCTTTTTCCCTTGTAGTATTCCCGGTATATCTACGTCATCATGTGGGCCGAAGACCTTGGGGTGGCCCTAAGGCCTTAAGGTAGCCCGAAGGCCTTGAGAGACAACTAGACCTAAGGCCTTGGGTGGCTCGAAAGCCTTGCAGGACCCGATGATCAAACCGGTGGCCTAGAGGCCCAGATGCATGAATAGATCCGAATGCTACAGTACCGAACAATTTCTGCTATAGTGACTGCTACAATACCTTCTATAATACTGCTATAGTACCCTGAAATATGTCTCCACTCGGATTTGATCTCAGGTCTCTTGATTGCACTTGCCGAGTCCTCACCAACTGGGATGAGGCTCATGTTCCAGTCTTCAACTTAATGACTTGTTTTAAAATAATAATATTTAATGCAATATTTCTGTTCATTTAAGTTCGGTGTTGTGTGCAACATATACCATCAAAGAAATTAAATTTATTTAAAAAGAGACATACCATACAATCTTGGGGGTGCTAAAATCAGTATAGTATGAAGGGTATTTGAGATCATAAAAACCTAAAGTATTTGGAATGTATTGGATCAAAATTAGTAGTCTAACAATATTCCCCTTTTTGATGATCACAAAACCAATAGAACTTGTAAAACCTGTTATATATTCTTGTGCATATCAAATACATAATTTTCAAAAAAGGTTTAATAAAAGTTAAATGACATTGTTTAAAAATGAAATGTTCCCCCATTTGTTTGTTACTTCTTTCCTTTTTGAAAGCTAGAAACTTATCCCTTTTTTAAAATACTTCTCCCCCTTTTTATTAAAAGATAAAAAGTAGGTAGAAACTTATCCACATTTTTGATAAAGTTGAAAACTTATCTCCCTTTTGTGTAATTAAAAAGGAAGGTTAAGAGAGATAAGACACATGTTAATGTGGAACTTCAAGTTATAAAATTTTTAAGTGACTGTAAAAATTGAATATGGAACTAAGGAAATATTGAGTTTGATTAAATAAAACAAATAGATAAATAACATCAAATGAAAATAATAACTACGAAAAACATTAGAAACAAGTAAATAGTGAAACATTTCATTAATTTCATTGAAATAGCAATATAAATCCATTTAATAAATTAAAAAATATCTGTCAATGAATCTATTTTGGTTTGTGTGAAGTTGGTTTTAATGTTGAAGGAGGTTGGGAGGTAGATGACACTAGCAATTATGGCACTGAAGGATCATAAAAACCTTTGATTCTCTAATTAGTTTGCCGAGAAGTACTAGTTGGATCTAGACCATGAGTTTTCCTTATTCTAATTTAAAAAAAGTATTATGAACACATTTTGATCCTTGTAATAACATCATACTTTCAAAATTCAATAATCAAGAGAGATGCTTGCTTATTAATTTGATCAATTTATGATTTACCATTCCTGATAAACATATTAAGATATTCTAATTTCTCTGAATAGAAACTTGTAGACTCACTTACAATAAGAGGTTGAAGAAGAGGGGAAATTCATGCAGCTAAAATTCTATAAAAAATATCGATAAAAACTTCTTCATAATCAGGTTCACAGATTACCACACGTCTATTAGCCTACCAGTTAGCTATTTCACTTTCTGTCCTATGCTATTCACTTTCATTAGAAATTTATGAACAAATTACTTAAAATCCTTGAGAGAAAATGAAAAAACTTGATCACTAACATCTAGTTGTGGTTAAACTTACCTTGAAACGAATAGGAGGTTTGTACACAACCAACTCCCTACCTATCACTAGAACTAACACTTCTAAATATTCTTCTGACGATTCTTCTAAATATGGATCTGAATCTAAATACATACCCACATCCTTCGAATAGACTAAATCTTCTATTTAAAAAACACGTGATTGTTTTTATCATTAACTTCAATTAATTGGGTAAGTAAATCACTTGATTCATTTGAAACAATAAAATTTTCTTTTACCACATCCCCAAGATATTTCCCAAGATGACCAACATGGTTATTCTTACACATATCTAAGCCAACAATAAGATTATTAATGGATTCATAGGTGTTATGAAAATGACTAGAAATATTATTTATTATTTCATATGATAACACTATAAAGAGCATATCAACTTGGAGAAACTGAATTTGGGAATAAATAGAACTTAACTCAGACATTATTTGACTAACTCCATTTTTAAAATATGGAAGAACCAAAAAAAACAGAAATAGAAACATAATAGGGTTTCAATTTCTTTATAAACTAAAACTAATGTAATAAAACACTTTTCAAAGTGTGTAAATTCTATTTCATTTCATCTTGAAAATATTTGATTCCATCAAGAACTTCCTGAGATAAACTTGATTGCATGGATGAAGCATCTTGAGATAGATCCTTTTGAGACAAAACCAAAGAATGAAGCTCACTAAACTCAAACTTTGTAGGTATTTTTTTCAATACAATTATTAAGACTTTTATTTCTTCAAGTTCCTTAGAGATTACATCATAACTAGCTTACTGCATAGGTGGATCTTCCCAAATACTATTGATCATTGCATATTGGGCAACCCCCATTCCAAAAAACTTATTAAAATCTAGATTAGAGACAAATGACTCCTTTAGTTATCTTATCACATTTTTATAAATAACTTGATCTGATTTTAAATCAAAATAATATACTCTTAGATTATCAAGGTTGATCATTATCTCATTAGAAAACAATTCCTTTTACAAGACTTCTGAAATCTTTCTAACATAAGGAGTTACTTCATGATTAGTTTAAGGTGAAGATGGTACCAATGCTGTATGGGCATGATTTTTAGATTCCATAACCATATCAAAATCCCTTATTTTATCAATACGTGATCTGGTTAGAACTACTTCATCTCCTTCATGTGTTTCCACTGAATCTGGAATTCATTGAACTTCAGATCTCATAGGTCCAATATAAGCTGAACTATCTTAAAAAAAATCACCATTTGTCTAAAAAACTATCACTTCATGCTGATCTTCCTCACTAGAGAAAAAAAATTCACCAGAAACTTGGCTCTGAGAAACCACATCCTCTTAAATCTAGACATACTCATTAACTACAGGATTGATAGCAGGGACTGAGAACATGATTCATACAAATTTTGTCTCCTCTACTCCCCTTGTAGAAACAGTCTCTATAGGTGTTGCATCACTAGGTAGAGAGGTATGAGCTGAATCCCCCTAAGTCACACATTCATGACCAACCATCTTTAAATAGTTTGAAGAATAATCCCAAAAATATCCAATCAACTTCAATAGAACTAACAATAGGGTATTTCTTTTATGAAACTTCTCCATATCACCTCCATTAAAATCCACTTATTTATTCTTTGAAACTAAATAAATTAATCTACCATAAGGATAATTATTTAACTTCCCTTTTCCTTCACATAAATGATGTTTGAATCTCACCATGCATCTTGGAAAACTCAATATTTTATTATTGATCAAGATATACATCAAATACGTATCTTGAAAAAACTTTCTCCATCTCTCCTAATCTTTGTGTTATTCTTTTCTGCACAAACTTATATAAAATTTTACATTCAGCAGGTAACTCTTTTACTGGTTCTTTTAAAAAATAGAGGTTCTAAACAAAAAACTTGAACACATCTAATTGACCTACTGAGCTTATCCCAACAAGTGTCTAACTAAAATAAACCCCCTCATGAGGATAACTAAAGACCATATCCATTTCAACATAAGAAACTACCACTATCTTTCCTTTAACATTTAATGAGATTACATCCTCTATTTGATTAAACTATAACTTGACATTCATAAATAACTAATTAAATTCTTCCTCAAAAATAAAATAATAATTTTTCTCATCAAACAAAAAATCCCAACCTTGAAACTCAAGCGCTTTCTTTGACAACATTTCAGTTGTCTTCAACCACATAATATCTATGGATTTTCTTGCAAGCCCTCTTATTCCACTTCCTTTGGTTTTGTTATACAAACTTGAGCTTCCATCATCAATATGCTTCAAATTTATTATTTTGAATAGGTAAACTTAAGGTCTAATAGGGATCTATAGGTTAGAGATGATGGTTTGGCTTCAAAGGGAAGTTACATATATGAATGGAAAAAGGATTGTGAGCCAATTTTGAATTTGGTCATGTACCCGAATCCCAATGTGATTACATTCCTGATTTTGTTTTTAGGGTTACTTCTGATTGATAAATAAATAATATAAATAAAGAAAATAAAATAAATAAATTTCTATTTTCTAAATTTAAATAAACAATTAATACAAATAAGAATAAATTTCATATATCATTAAACTAATTAATATAATAGAACATTAAATTTTAAATTTCAACAACAATAAAGACAAATCAGAGTAAATAAACTATATTAAATATATTTGAAAATAAATAAAGAAAATTATATTTTAATAAAATCAAATCACTCACATGTAAGGGGTTTAGTAAAAATATCTTCTAACTGGTTATCTATAGTAATAAATTTAAGAGAAACAACACATTTTTGGGCATGATATATTAAGAAATGATGCCTCAAGTCTTCATGCTTTGTTTTTAATGATTAATTATACTTTTAGAAATGTTAATATCACTAGCATTATCACATTTAATTGATACTTGATTATAATAGAATCAAAAGTTCATTAAGGTGTGTTTTATCCACAACAATTATATACAACAACTACAATAAGAAATGTATTATTCTTTTTCAGTGCAACAAAGTGTTTTTTACTATACCAGGATACCCAAGATTTACCTAGAAAATGTAAAGTTCCTAAATTAAACTTCCTATCTAGTATAAAACTGCCAAAGTCATCATTTGATTATGAATCTAAATTAAAATCATAATTTTTTGGAAAAATAAAGGAATGATAAATTTTTCTTTTTCAATATCTTAAAATACTTTTGGATGCTTTTAAATATAATTCTTTAGTATTAGCTTGAAATATATCATGTAGACATTTTAAAAACATAATATCTTGTCTAATAGCAGTCAAATACAATAAAATTTCAAATATTCCACTATAAATCTTATTTTCAACTGGTTTCCCAGCTTTATCCAAATCAAGTTTTTCATTATAACTCATAGGGTTAGTATTTATTTTACCACATTCAAGTTGAAACCTTTTAAGTAAGTCTAGTATGTATTTGATTTGATTTATAACATTACCAAAGTATTTTTGAGAAATTTTAAAACCTAGAAAATAATTTAACTCACCCATCAAGATCATTTAAAATTCTTTTTGCAGGACTTTTGAAAATTCATTACATGAATTTTTATTTGTAGAACCAGAAATTACATCATAAACATATATTTTCTCTAAAAAGATATGTAAATATGATATTTTATTAAATAAAGTAGGGTATTAATTAACTATTAAAAAACAATTTGATAAAATAAAAGAACTAAAACTCTCATACCAATCTCTTTGTGCCTGTTTAAGACCATAAAGTGCTTTGGTAAGTTTAAAAACTGAATTTAGAAAATGAGGATTTTCAAAACCAGAAAGTTGTTCAATAAAAACTTCCTCCATCAGAAAAATATTTAGAAAAGAATATTTTACATCCATCTAATATAATTTAAAATTCATATATTATTTATAGGATAAAATAATCCTAATGGATTATAATATATCTATTAGGGAAAAAGTATCCTTATAGTGTATATATTCTTCCTGGTTATACCCTTTTGCTACAAGTCTAACTTTATTCCTATTTATTACACCAAGATCATCCCACTTATTCCTAAAAAACCATTTTGTTCCTATAATAGGATAGTCAAAGGGTCTATCAAATAATTATCATACCATGATCCTATTTATTTGGTTTAATTACTCTTACATAGCTACATACCAACTTTCATATTCTAAGTCTTCTTCTATAGTCTTAAGTTCTAATAGAGATAAAAAGGTAAAAAACTCTATAGGGTTTCCCACACTCTTTATAGTTCTAATTCCTTCATCTAAACTTCATATAATAGTTTCTAAAGGATGGTTATTAATTTTTATATACTTTCTAGGTAGCATAATTTTAGGTTCACTGGTATCTAACCTTTCCGGATCTGGTTTTGGAAAATCAAGTTCCAATTATTTATATTTTTTGTTATAAAAAAGAGTTTCAGATATCATGTTTCAAAAGAATCTATTAGTTCATCAATTTGAGTTACTTTGTGATTAAAATGGTCACTTTAATCCACTTTCAAATGAGTTGATTATTCAAAAATCTTTCATTGTTTATTGAAAACTCTATATTATTTTGAAGTAGTAGAATAAACTAGAAATATACCTTCACCAGTTTTTGGATCAAACTTACCAAGATCATCATTGGTGTTTAAAATATAAAACCTGTATAAAAAACCTTAAGATATCCAACTTTTGGATTTCTATTATTTCATACATCATAATGTGTTTTCTTTAAAATAGGTCTAATTAGAAATCTATTTATGACATAACATGTTCTATTCACAGATTCAACCAAAAAATGAGTAGGCAAGTTATATTCACATTACATAGTTCTAGCAATTTATTTAAAATTCCTATTCCTACTTTAAACAACACCATTATTTTGAGGTGTACTAGGGTAGAAAATGTATTCATGATATCATGTTTTGAATAATAGGAATTAAAATCATGGTTTTCAAATTCTCCCCCCTCGACACTTATTAAAGCAATAATTTTGTCATCTTTATCTTTTTGAACCAATTTTCAAGAACTTATAAAAATAGAACAACCATCACTTTTAACACTAACTTAAGTAAATATTAGAAAATCATAAAATAAAACATAAAAAAATATATTCCTCTTCAAATTACAAATCTAGATGGCCTAAAAAAATCCACATGAATAAGTTCTAGGGGTATGGATATAGAAACCAATTTAATTGGTTTAAAATATGACTTTTGTTGCTTTCCCATTTTTCATACATCACATAACTTCTTTTTATTAAATTTAATTTTAGGTAAACCCACAAATAAATTTCTTTTTGAAAATTTTCTCAAATAATACACATTGAAATGTACCAATATTCTATTCCATATACATGAATCATTTATTTCAACATTCAAATAGTTCACATTTTATATACTATAAGGATTAAGATCTAGAGTATAGACATTCTATTTTCATGGTGCCTTAAATTTAATAATTTTATATTTAAAAATAGAACACGCATTATATGAAAATTCAAAGAAATAACCTTCAACACAAAGTTGAGGGATACTTATCAGATTATTCTTTAAACCTTACATATATATAACTTTGTTGATAAGGATAGAGTTCATATTTCCAATAGATCCAAATCCCATAATCTTTCCTTTATCATTGTCACCAAACGTGACATGACCTGAATCTATTTTTTATAAGGAGTGGAAATTTGAGAAATATCCATTCATATTGATTTAGAATATACTCTCCATATACCATATTTTATTGGTGCGATTGGACCCTTGTATCTACAAAGACAAATTAAATAAGAAATTGTTTTGGTACCCATATTTTCTTGGGTCTATCAAAGTTACCAATTAAGGATTTAGAAACCCAAATATATTTGGGTAGTCCAAAACCTTCATCAATAAAATTTGAAAAAAATTTCATGAAAAAAGAATTTTAAATACACAAAACTATGGGTTCTTAAAATTGAAATCATTTTCATATTTTCCTAGCACACCACCATGAAAATAAGTAATTTTTGAATGTTTTTTATTTTTTGGAACTATGTACAAAATAGTTCTCGTAAAACTTTAGTTTTTCACCTTGAATTACTATTCCAAATCTATTTTAATGAGTTTTATTTTTTCCAAGAATATGATTTAAATAATTTTCACCTTTTCTAAATACACTAGAATTTTTTTTTAAAATCTTGAAATTCTTTTTTGTAAATTTTTATTTTTATTTATATTTTCAATACATGATGCAATAGAGTTTTCCATCTTGGTTTTAAAAATTAACATTTGATTAGTTAATTCCTAATTTTCATTAACAATCACTTCATAATATTTTTTTGAGTTTTATTTTTCCTTTTTAAAGATTCACATTTAGATTTTAACATGGAATAATACTCATCCATTTCTTCAATTGAGAAATTTCTGTTTGTTGGTTTAGTTTCATGCTTAAAAGATTAATAAGAATGTACCTCATTAGTATGTTTCATAAAACAGATGTTGGATTTCTGATTAGAATGCTCAGATTCTAATTATTAAGTTTAAAAAATATTAGAATCCTCTGAAGCACTCCATGTTTCCTTCATGAAATTATCATCTTTCTTATTGTAACCATCTTTCTTAAAGTATTTATTTTTTGAATTTTTAAAATCTTGAAGATTCAAACAATTAGTCTTGATATGTCTAAGAATATTTCACTCATAACATCTTAATTCCTTATAATTTCCATATGACTTCTTATATTTTTCAGAGTTTTCTTAAAACCACTCATTTGTTTATAAAACTTATTGAAATTTATAGAAAAGTGAGAAAACACACTATCTGAATCAGAATTTCTTGAATAATTTCCACTAGATGACTCAACTATTTGAACTTATTTACACTTATTATCATAATTTGAAGTTAATAATTTTAAATCATCATTCTCCTTATTAACTAGCCCATGTTAACTAGATTTATATTCCATCTCTTCATCTTACATAATCAAAGTTCCAATAATATCTTTTATTTTAAAATTTTTAACATCTATTGATTGTCTGATAGTAGATGAAATACCAATCCACATTGGTGGTAGTATTATGAGAACTTTCAGAGCCTGATCTGGTTTAGTAATAGGTTTATCTAAAGTAAAATCATTATTTACAATTTCTATGAGTCTTTTATTCAATTGTGTGATACTATCCCTATCTATTATTCTAAAATTTTCCAATTTTTGTTTGGAATTAATCTATCTAAGATCCCACACGTTATCTATTCCTTCATAATAAACTGAAATTTTAGTCCATATTTCATAATATATTTTACATTGGTAATCCCTATTGAACTCATACATACCTAATACAAAAACTATAGCATTCATAACTTTAGAATTCAAATCATAGTTTGCTTCAGTTTCTACATCCCAAGTTTCTAGTTTTGTATCTGGAATTTCATAAGGCTTCATGACTTTGAGATAAAAATTTAGACCAAGGTTCATTAAATATATGATCATCCATGCCTTACAACAACCACAATTATTACCATTAAAATATGGTTCTCTAACCATAGACATTCATTCTCTGCTATCATTCATGGTGGCCATTATTGAAGGTATATTTAGATTTCAACTTTTTACTATAGAGAATTCAAGAATCACTTTCACTAATACCAAATTTTGTGGTAGAATGACAATACTAAGACTCAATAGTGGGGTGTGGGTGAATTTAATTATTTTAATTTTTCTTCACACAAAAAAATCTCCCTATCTTATTTATGAATGATTGCTATTCTGTTCTTCAAAAAATCATGTTGTGAAAATAAAAGAATAAAAATAAATGTACAAAGAGAGATTTATAGTGGTTTAGGTAATAGAAGTCTTCTAGTCCACTCCACCACCACTCTTCTCCATGAGTGTGATTATTTTCAACAAACCATTCCTTTTAATAGGGACTACAAGTCCTTTTTCTAGAGGCCACACGACTGAGCGCAAGTAATAGACACTTGTTACGAGCACAAGATCTCTCAACTAGGCACCAAAAAGGATTTATAGAAAAAAACTTCAAAGTTTATTTTATTATAAACCTTTAAAATAATAATAAAATGAATACTTTATAGATTTCATCTCACAATTTTAAGATATATCTGATAGAAAAAGAATGTTCTCCAAGAGAAATAATTCAAAGAGTAAGCATCTCAAGGAGAGTCTCCTAAATAAAGAAAATATTTACAATAAATATAACTGATAAGTCAAGACTTATTATTCCTTATTTACATAGAAAAATATAGTGTTGTTTTTGAAGCTTTGAGAAAAGAAATATCTTTTTTTTCATGTTCACTTTGCTTCTCATGCATATGTCTACACTCATATTCTACTACTGGAACTCTTTTATTTGGAAATGCATGAAATACTTCTTATTTAAGCATACTACACAAGATCTATATAAAAATAGGGATAAGTGAAATGTATTTCTCCTTTAAAAAAATAATTCTGCAACAATAATAACATATAAAATATTTCATCATTTTCTTCCATATTGATACTTGGATCTTATTATATTCAATTTTATCTTAAAGAGGAAATAAATAATTTAATGATCATACAACAACATTAAAAAAATCACTTGACCAATTCAATGGCAATCAATACCAAATAGTATCATGACATAAATAATTTGAAAAATTGAATCCATGTATCCAAATTGATGATCTGAATCCACATAACTGACTTTTATTCACATAACCAAATTGAATCACATAGATGTTTCATTAATGTAGCCAAATTTGATGTATCTGATTTGAAACAATGTATCCATTTTCTTTATATAGATGATTCATTGATATTGATATAACTAATTTAAGTTATGTAGTTGATTTTACTATGTTGGCGATTCATGTAACCGATTTGTTCACATAAGCAATTTACATAGCTGATTACTCACATAGGTGACTGATCATGTATCCAATTACTTCATGAAACCATTTTATATAGACAAATTATCATGTAGATGATTTCTTACATATAAGATCTTATTGATATAGGCAATTTCCATGTACGTGATTTCACAACACAATCAATTGACACATATATTTCCTTTATCTAGGTGATTGACTGACATAAATGCTTTCACCAAGTAGACAAAAACATAACGTAACCAATTTTTACAAACTTAGGAAGTTTTTAGCTAAAACATCTAGAATCCATACTTAGAGGAATTAACAGTTTAACACATAAGAATAAAATAATAACCTGATAAACATACTTAAAAAACAAGATCATCAGTAAATTATGAAGGGTATTTGAGATTAACAAAACCTAAAGTACATGGAATATGTTGGATCAAAATTAATAGTCCAATAAAAACATTATATCAACCATTTCATTATGAGTATCTAGGTTTACCCATTCTTGGGTGTATCTTAGTGGGATTTGAGTAGCTTTTTTATGATTAAAGTGGGTTTTAGTGATTTTTCTATTCAAAACAGCCAACACCACACCTTGGTGTAATCTATTTTATCCCTGGTGTACTTATGTGTAAAAGAAGAAAGGTAAAATGACTTTTTAATCCATTTTGGAGGCCACAATGAATGAAAAATTACACGGGTGTGGGCAACATTCCCTGATGGAACCTATTTGGGGATAGAGTGTTCAAGAACACCACGTCTATGGCCAGGTTATGGTGGAGAGCATGGTGATGGACATGATAGATTTAATATATCATAAATAGCCATATTTCTTTTCATATCTTAACAAAATAAAAGGAAAAAATTCATGTGACTTTAATGGAGGTCTTTAATGCATTTTTAATTTGATTCTTACCTTTATTAATTGATTGATGCTCCTCCCCTTGGTGGTTCCTCTAATTTCCAGATGGGATTTTAGATGCACTGAAGACCTATGCTTTGATCTTGCGTGATCTTCATATAAGATTAATTTATTCCTTATTTGGATCAAAATTTCCCTCCCTTTGGTTTATCTAATTCTTTTACTAATCCTACTTTTTTGGTGCTTCTGGTTTGGGGCGTTTCATTGAAGAACGCCATTGATTCAGACTCATAGTAACTTTAACTCTCTTTGATTGTCACTATCCATGAGCAACAAAGTCCTTATTCCTTAAACCAGACATAAAATTACTATTTATGGTAATTTAATGTTTGGATTTATTAGTGTGTGAGCTCATTATGGTTGGTGTGTAAAAGTGGTTCAGGTGATGATGCTCATGGAAAACCTAGATATCGATGACGACACACTTGAGATATGAATTTCCTCGCCATTTGGGGACCTTGTATACTCTTTTTTCCTTAATTTGAAACTTTTTTTGGCATAACGTTTTTGACCTTTATTGATATTAATTGCATGTGTGTGTGTGTATCCCATGATACATGTTTATGATGATTGATTCCATGAGTATGCTTATGTAGCTCATTACTATATTAGATAATGATCACATTTTATTTATATTGCTACTGATTTCTCATGATGACATGCTTATGATGCCTTTATATGCTCTTCCCAACTGTATGTACTATAATTCTTCTAGAGGAATTTTTAGGTACTTGGAATAGGTGGAAAATCATGATATGATTATCCCTGATAGGGGGAGTGCACGCAACATGCGGAAATGAAAATATTGGAATTTTACATAGGGAAGGTTCATGATGGGCTTATGTCCTGACCCAAGACACAATGTCAAGTTACGAAGACCTTATGGACTATCCTAAGGGAGTGTTGATATATGATATCCTTATGGTCCAACCCATGAAAGTGACATGTTCACTTGATTCCTTGAGGTTTCTAAGCTACATGTTTACCAAACTCGATGCCTTGTGGACACTGAGGGGAATGTTCACCAACCTTGTGGCTAGTTCTTAATCAACCTAACATATTTTGATTATCCTCCCAACCTGTAGATGAATAAGACACAATTGGGGATCATGGTGGCTTGGTTAGCACATGAATGATCGACACATGTTTTTTTATGTTTTATTAGACATTTATTGTTATCATGGAATACACCTGTTATACTTATACACACATGTTAATGATTAATTGGCGGTGTACTATTGGGTTTTATTACTCACAACCTGCATGGGAATCTCAATTCATGTGTAGACTTCATGTATAGGGATCCAGGTAAGGGAAAGGGGCCCTTGGAAGATAGATGAGCAGTGGAGTATGTAGCTGGTAGCAGTACCTAGACGTACTCTAGAGGATTCCACAATGTTACTTTATTTATTACTTTCACTCTATATAATCTAGTTTGGTTTTCCACATGAGGATCCTAGTTTATTTATTTGTATGAAATGCACGCCATCTATTATTAAATTATGATTATTTATCTTACACCATGATACTATGAGTTATATTATATTTAATTAATTATTTGGTGTATGACTATGATTACCGAGGGTATATTCTCCCCACTGACAATGTTTGGACCCTTGATACTAGTCAACATCCTCTTGAATATGAGGAGGCACACAAGAGGTCTTGTGGATATCTGGTTCAGACCCAGTGGTTTAGGTCGGGGTGTTACAAAATGATATCAAAGCATGGTTTTCTTCTTTTCTTCTTGGTTATTGTGGGACATGATAGAAAGGAGATAGGCTATGTGGGACTCAAGTATAGGAGTTTCCATGTTCCTAGACAACTCATGTGTAACATAACTAATAATTATGATTAAAAATTTTGTTGTTATAGTTTTATGGGATTTGGGTGCATTCATGCATCATGAGTAGGCACATAGGATCACTTGACACACACACACACACATACCTATTGAGTACTGCATAGTAGTTCTTTAATTTAATGCTTTGATTATGATATCTATTCGAGATAGACATGAATACTTTGTTGAGTGATATATATGTGTTCATGTTGTTGTGTTATATCTATTGGAATTAGTTAGTTGAACTTGAGTATGATGTTATGTTTTGTATATATGAATAATTATTACTAACATGAAGGTAATGTAGACTAGTCTTGATACTTGGGTAGGCTAGGAAGGTTATACCATATGTTATGGGTAGAATCCTAGGATAATTTTTTTTTGATCCCATAGACTAATTATGATCTATCTCAATAGATTCAAGAATTCTAATGTTTATTTGGAATTTGAGAAAATTCTGCTATGAAAATGTTTGACTACAAGACTTGGTGAAGTAAGCTAGAATGATCCCATAAGGGAGGAAATTTCAATTTTACCACCATATGTGCAGGAGAATGATCTTGCACCCACTATAGTGGTTTAGGCATAAGGTCTACTTTAGTTGGGAGTTTTTCAAATAGTGCTTATTCAAGGCAGAGGATTTTCCAAGACTACAATCGACTACGCTTAGGACTTTCAGCTCAGAACCCTCTATTCTTCTAGAGCACTAGAGTCCCTCATGATATAGAGAACTAGATATGAACCATAGAGATTATTTTTGATCTATTAGATACCCTGGTGGATTGATGGGTATGGTTGGATACTTTTATGCTATAAGGATCTTCTAGGATGTGGTGGGGTGTTGTGAACTAGGTCAGAAGACATGATGGTTTGAATTGGACAACATTCAAGTAAATTTCATCCAAAGAATCATTTCTAGGTATGTTGAAGATGAATCATGTTCAAGAGTTTATAGATATTAATAAGGTCTGGAATACAATGTCTATTTACGTGAAACATCTCACGAAGGTGCTTCATAAGGCCCTAGAAATCAAGAAGGTCCTGGAAGAGGATAGAGTCGCGAGCCTTCTTCTAGCCTTCAATAGACTTCCTAGTGATACTTTTGGTAGTAGGAAGATAAATGAATAGGATTAATACCAGAGTTTTGACTGATAGCTAGAGTAGAGTAGAGGCTCTTTGACTCTCTTTATGGGAAGCTAATCCACTAGGTGCTTTAACTATGGGAAGAAATGAAACTATCACAAGGACTATCCTATTTATCTCAAGACTTATCACCACTATGGTAAGACTAGTTATCTGAAGTAGTTTTATGCTAAGACATTATGAATGAGGTCTCATAGGGGTTCAAGTTAGACAAAGGAATTGATCCATAGGGCCATATGTATTTTTTAGAAGTAGGATCATATGACGATGAATCAGGAAATCTATGCATCTCAGGGTCATGGCCATGGTGCTGAGGTAGGCTGAGTATATGTAGTGGATCGGGATCTAGTAGATAGTGGTGAGATACCATATACTATTCAAGGTATGGTCTTGATCACTTATATGCTTTATACTAATTTATTTAATACTAGTTCTTCCCATTCCTTTATATATGAAAAATTTGTTTCTATACTTGAATTATCAGTCAATTTATATTCTAAGTTTCCTTCCCTTAATACACTATCATAGATAATTATCGTTTACATCACCAAAGGGAGATGAGTTCATGATGAACATTGAGTAGGAGTTGGGAGCATATAGAATGAGACCTTATGTGAGCCATATTGGATTCATTGTGGCACCGATGGATGGATTATCTCTTGAGGAATAACCCATTACAACATCTTTATCTTTCCCCTCTAGTAATGAATCTCTATTAAGACATCTTCCCTAATGAATTTACCATCTTCCCCTTGATAGAGGATTTGATTTTAGGATAGAATTCATGAAAGGTGCAAATAAAATTTTGATACCCCCTTATCATATGACAACAACCAAGTTAAAGGATATCAAAGTAAAACTTGAGGAATTTAAATAGAAGGGATTTGTTAGAATAAGCACATCTTCCTAGGGTGATCCTATGTTTTTCACCAAAAATTAAGATGGTACTCTTCAACTCTATATGGATTAAAAAAAGTTGAACCAAGTGATGATGATGAACACATATCCTTTACCATGGATCGATGACATGTTCGATTAGTTTCAAAGATCTCAGTGGTTTTCCAAGATTGACCAATGTTTAGGCTACCATCAACTTCAGGTTAGGAAGGAAGACATATCAAACACGACTTTTAGGAGCATGTATGAACTATATGAGTTCTTAGTGATGCTATTTGGTTTTAAAAATTCTTAAATAGTGTTTATAGACTTCATGAACAATATCTTTCACTCATATATTGAATTTTTTCCCTTAATTTTCATTGATGAAATTTTTATCTATTCATGAACCTTATAGAAACATTCCAGGAATCTCAAGATACTCTATAGTACACTTCTAGTACATTAGTTTTATTCTAAGATGTTGAATCATCACTTTTTAATCTAGGTGGTGTGTTTTATAGGGAATATAGTGAAAGAGGCTAGAGTTTCTATAAACCTGATGAAGGGGGAGGTGGCGATTTATTATAATTTCCCTTAGAATTTATTTTAGATCAAGAGATTACTTGATTTAGCTGGATATTACAAACAGTTCATACAAGACTTCTCCCATTTGATAGCACCTGTAATAGGGATTATCATGAATGGAGTGAAGTTTGAGTAGATAATTCTGTGTTAGGAGGTATTTCTAGTTCCAAATAGAAGATTAAAAATAACCCCATTTTAACCCTTCAAGATCTTGGGATTAGATACATGGTTTATTGATATGCCTTTGGGTTGGGTGTTATGTTGATGTAGAGAGATTCAGTAGTTTCTTATGAGTCACATCAACTATGACCCCATGAGTGGAACTACCTGACGTATGACTTAGAGTCGGAAGCTATGGTCCATGTACAAAAGTGTTGCTGACATTATCTCTTTAGTGAATGGTTTGAAGTTTACATAAAACACAAGAGCCTATAATATATCTTCTCTATGTGGGATCAAAATTTGAGATAGAGACATTCAGTGGAGTATCTATAGATGATTAACTTCAAGATGGACTATGCACTAGGTAAGGGTAATGTTGTTTTAGATGCACTTATTAGGAAGATGGAAGATACCCAAGGTTTTTTAGAGTGTTCTTCGTAGGAAGAGTGGAATTAGATGTGTTTATTGGATAATTAGAGGATGAATATGACTGAATAATGAGGGTAGTGATATGTTTATCTTTGGTTATCACTTAATCTTTAATGGACCAGGTGAAGTCCAACCAAAAGTTAGATTCTAAGTGTGTGGTATTTCAATAATGGTTAGTGGGAGATGATCTAGTCCAGGTTGGTCCTTATATGGTGAAAATGTGCTTTATTTCCATGGGAGGGTTATAGTTCCTACTTCCACTAGGGAAGAGCTTATGAGAGGTTCCCATGCCTCAAGATGGACAGTTTATTTTGGATTGATAAGAATGTATCATGAAATTAGATGATATTTTTTTTGTCTTGGTATAAAAAGGGATATCCCAAGTTTTTTTATGATGTCTTACTTGCTAGAGAGTAAAGGCTAAGAATCGATGTACTGTTGGTTTTCCCTAACCACTTTTTGTGCCCATGTGAAAGTGGGAGGATGTCATGATGGAATTTGTTATGGGGATACCCAAAACCCCAAGGATCTATAATTCTGTTTGGGAGATTGTTGATTATATAATGAAATTTTCTCACTTCTTACCAATCGATGAAACTCACTTAGTAGATAATATGAGAAAGTTGTATGTCCATGATATTTTTCTCTTGCACAAAGTTTCCATAAGCATTGTATCTGATAGAGATGTAGGTTTTACATCATGGTTTTGGAAGGGCTTAGAAAAGTATTTTTGTACTAAACTGAGATTGAGAACTACATACCATCCCTAAACAGAGTGGAAGATTCAGATTTTAAAGGAAAATTTTGAGCAAGAGGTAGATGTTCAGGCTTCATGGCCTGAGTTGTTTGAGTAGAATGCCCAAATATTATTCTCAGGGATGAGAAGTATTTAAAGGGAGAGAATGTGATGACCTTGAAATTTTGTTTCATGTATGCGAAAACCTTATCTTCATCCTTTAATTATGAGTATCTAGGTTGAGCCATTATTGAGTGAAGATTAGTGGGATTTGAGTATATTTCAAAAGTATAAAGGGGGTTTTAGTGATTTTTGTTCAAAACATCCAACACTACACCCTAGTGCAATATGTTTTGTCCTTGGTGTAATTTTGTGTAAAATGAGAAAGGGAAAATAGTTTGTCAAGATATTTTAGAGGCTGTGGTGAGGAAAAAATGACCAGGGTGTGGGAAACATGCATGAGTGGAAGCTATTTCAGTTTGGAATATTCAAGAACACCATGACCATGGATAAACTGTGGTGAAGGGAATGACAATTAATATGATAGATTTGAAATGAAAAAAATGGTTGGATTTATTCTTAGATTTTGACCAAATCAAATGATAAAACACATGTGACTTTAATAGAGGTTTTTATGCATTTTAAATTCAATATTACCTCTATTAGTTGATCAATACTCCTCCCCTTGGTGGTTCCTCCAATTTCCAAATAGTTTTTCAAATTCATGGAAGAATTATGTTTTGATATTTTTTTATCTTCATCCAAGAATTTTTTTCCTTATTTGGATGAATTATTCCCTCTCTTTAGTCAATCTAAGGCATCAGTTCATCCTCCTTTTTGGTGATTTTGGTTTGGGGAATTTCAAAGAGGAACATCATTGATTTAGACTCGTCAGAGCCTCAACTCTCTTTTCTTGTCATTTCCACGAGTGATGAATTTATTCTTCCTTCAACTAAACTTAAAGATCAGTGTTAATAGTAATTGAATTTTGCGAGTTCATAGAATTTTATCTTTTTCTGTTTTGTGTGAAAATGTGGTTTGAGTGAGCATACTATTGACAAAACCAGACATTGATAAAGACACGCTTGAGGTAGGCAGTTCCTCACCATTTGGGGCTCTTGTATACTCATTTTTCCTTGATGTAATACTTTTTTTGGAATAGATTATTTAACCTTGATTGATAGTGACCACATGTGGGTTTGTGTATAGCCTGTGTGAACCATTTATGTTGTTTGATTCTATAATTATGCTTATATATCTCGTTACTATATTAGATGATGAACACATGTTATTTATGTTGCTACTAATTTATCATGATGACACACTTTTGTTTCCTTTATATGATGTTCCATGTTGTATGTATTAACATTCCTTTAGAGGAATTGTTTTGGAACTTAAAATAGGTGGACCTTTATGATATGATTATCCCTTAGAGGGGGAGTGAACATGACATGCGACAATGACAACATTAGACCTGTACATATGGTAGGGGCATGATGGCTTTATGGCTTAACCCAAGACACAATAACAGGTTACGAAGACCTTGTGGACTATCCTGAGGGAGTGTTGGTATATAATGGACTTGTGGCCTGACCCATGATAGTGAAATATTCACTTGATGCCTTGAGGATTTCAAGTAACATGTTCACCAAACTCGATGCCTTTTGGATACCAAGTAGCATGATCACAATCCTTGTGACTAGTTCTCAGTCACTCTAATTTTTTGATTATCCTTATGGCATAGAGCTGAAGTAGGTATGATTGGGGATCATGGTGGATTGGTTAGCTCATGAATTCTCAATGTGTATTTTTTTATGTTTTCCTGTGAATTTATTTTTATCATGACATACACCCATTATAATTGTGCAAAAATGTTATAGAAATATTGGTGGTTTCCTAACAAATTTTATTAATCACACCCAAAATGGACATCTCAATGAAATTGTATAAATCATGTATATGGATCTAGTTAAGGAAAGGGTCCCATTTCAGATTATTGAGAAGTGGGGCATGGAGTTGGTAGTAATACTGGGATGTACTCTGGAGGATTTAATAATGTTATTTTATTTATTTCTTCCAATGTATATACTTTGGATTGGCTAGACACACTGGGACCTTAATTTATTTATTTGTATGACATGAGTTCCATATATTATTAAATTATGATGCTTTATCTCCCACCTTGACACATTGAGTTTTTTATATCTAATTATTCATTTGGTGTATAGATATTATTACTGAGGGTATAGTCTCCAAAATTACCCTCTTCGTTAGTCAACAACCTCTTGCATACGAGGATGTGTGCGTGAGGTCTTATGGATCTCTAACTCAGACCCAATGGTTTGGGTCAGGGCATTACAGTAGGAATCTCTGAGTGCTAGCATGCAAGATCCCAATGCTTTCGTTGTTTTTTTATGATCTCCATGAGAATAACTTTAAAGAATAACTATTCTTGATCTCTCTAGTATTGAGAGGGGTGATGGATGAGGATTACTCTCCCTTCTTGAGAGTGTTCTTTAGAGGATCTCTCTAGGGATTTAAAGGATTCTATGAAGTTATTGGGCACAACCAATAAATGGCTAGCATTAGGGTTGGAAAAAATATAATTGGGTTTAAATAGTACTAGGGATAGAAAATAATAATTACACACAATCCCTAATTATTTTCCTAGTCCATATGGAACCCCATGTCTGTAATTATAATATTATTATTTATTGACACCCAAAATAACAGTAAATTAATTAAATATTATTTATTGAATAAATTGTATAAAATTTATTCAAATAATATTTAATATATATTATTTTCACCAAACCTTTAAATTCAGTACACCATTCCTCCATAACATTTATTAGTCCTAAATAAGGGATATTTATTTAAGAAATTAATATCATTGCATTATTCTCTAGTAAATTAATAAATAAATATTATATTTACTAAATAGAAAATAAATATTTATTAAATATTATGTTCAAAAATATTCTATAAAATAACTAGTGACCAAATATATGCGATCAAGTAAACATGAATAATTATTAAAATACATGTGATAATGATATTTATTCAACATGTTAAATAATAAGTAATATTTAATATTTAACTGAGCCTCTGGATACACTTAGTGTGTGAATCTCTAGACCACTTTCTCTGTAGTATTAGGTGAATCCAGAAAAAGTCCAAGGTTAGCATCTAACAACATGCCAAGACACCCATAGAGAAAGAAATTAATGTCATCATGACATAAAACCTCATATGGATGATAACTATGAAATATAATCCCTTTATCATGATATCTCAAATAAAATAGGTTGCATGCTGGAGATATCAACCTAAGTGCCAGATGCCTCTTTCTTTGAATTTATATAAATGAAACATCCCACAAAACATCATGAACATAGATTTATTTATGCTATTGCATTCCCATTAAAGATCCTCATACATCATCTTCTATTAAATAATATAATAGAAAAATAATTTCTCACATTATTCATTAATGCAACATCACTCGTGATGCACCCAACACATCCTAATTGACTATGAACATATGTAATCATAGTTTTCTTTAATACATCAAATTACATGAATAATAACATCCATTAATAATAATATTAAAATATAAGGATCAATAAACACATACAAATATTGGAACATCCAATGCCACATATAAATGTGGATTTTCTTCTAATGGGTCATGTTATTATAATATTATACATTGGAAATTTCCAAGGGAATACACCATGATAATGTGCTTAAAATTTATATGAGTATCCAACCTTAATAGCCAATATCATTTGTGTCCCATAAAATTTTATCATCCTACTATATAACATATTTTTTATAATAATGTCATGGAACTTATGGGTTTTCATCATAGTGGGGAACTGCTATGACCTTTTAGTGTGATAGTTACTCATAGGATATTATCACATACAATTTCACACAGAAGAAAAATAATAATGTGATAATTTTTCCAATGCTTTCCATTGGGGGAGCACATCATCTTTCCATCTAGAGGAAACATGCTGCTTGCTGTTCTGCATTCCCTCTTTCTAAAGGCAGGTAACTTCTATCACTCTAATCAGTGATGTATTCCCCATGATCAAAATAAGATGATGGGATGTGAGCTAATTATTACATGGATTCCTTCTTGGAGCTCATTTCCTAGTCTTTGTCTCCCTCATAGATTTTGGTCATGTTCACGAAGCTTGTTTCTAGGGTTATCTTGAGGTGGACATTGGTTAATTATGCTACTTCTATCTCAATAGGGAAGAAACCTTTGGTTAGAAAATATAGTAATGTTACGAATTTATGGTAATTTATAGATGTTGGGTGTGTAGGAAATATACAGTTTACTCTCTTTTTAAAGTCAAAGGCATCTCATATGATGCATATTAGGAACAGAACCTAAGGCATCCCATTTTAACCATGTGGTATTTAATGCCGGGGGAATAAGTCTTCTGAGGCTTTTTCCCTCAGGCATTTTGTTTTTATTGTACGGGGTAGAAATTTTGGATTATGTCACAAGTTTAATGTCTTGTGGGGATAGTTAGGTCATAATTTTAATGTCTTTTGGTGACTAGTAGGTCACATGTTTAATGTATTGTGGGGATAGGTGGATCATAGGTTTAACATCTGGTAGGGACATGTGGGTCACATTTTTAATGTCTTGTGGGGACAAGTAGGTGGTTAAGTGTGTCCCCATGGGGGAAGATTTAACACTTGGGATTTGGTGAAGTGTATTGGGGTATCAATATTGAACATCAAAAAGGTACCCTAGATGTGTTGGTATGTTAGGATTGAACCTCATATAGGATTCCTACGAACCCTGTTAAGAAATAAATATCAAAACCCATGTAGTTCGATATCAAAGTTTAAGGCCATGTGATCAGACTGGTCCATGCAATTTAACATACTATGCTAGGGATGATCTGTCACAGAAGGAGAATCAACAAGTGACTGTTTTGTGCTTACACTTATGGGAAACCTAGGAGTATTGGATATAGAGTGATATCCCATAGAGGAGGAGGAGTGGCATCCCATGATGATCGTATATGGAGAATCTTGTGATCATCACATGAGGCAAGCATATAGTTTCACAACATGTGCTAAGGACATTGTCATATAGTTTAATATCATTTGATTAAGATATTGGGATATATAGTTTTACATCATACAAATCATATATTGGTGGGTCCTACACCCAGGGAGACCATTTTGAAGTGGGATATGAGGATCTTGAAAAAGGACTCTCTAACAAGAAAGGTAAGCAATTTCCCTTGATGAATACACCTTTAGGGATTATGTGCCTATTGATCATGTGCCTATAGGTGGGTCATGATGTAAACATTGCATAGAGGAATGAAAATCAGGGGTCCCAATGTTAGGGTGTCTATGCTTCAAAGAAAGAGGCATTAGGGTAACTATGCTTAGGAGAAAAAGGTAAGATAATGGTCCAGGCTGCACTTAAAGCATATGGGGCATTGGTTTAGGTACCCAAAAATTGTTGCGCACAAATATTCTATTTTTCATGCAAATAGAGTTTCAGAAGATGTGGGTTCTAACACATATATGTACCATGGATAAAAAGGGAATAAGTGTGTGCAACTGCTGGAACTACACAGAGCCTAGGGTTACATAAAGGAAAATTATCTTGGATGAACTCATTTATAATTTAAGGAAATTTTCATGAGGATATCTAAAACATGAGCCAGGCTAATCTAGGGACCATGTGAGTTAATTATGCCATTTCACTACCTTTAGTGTCCCATGAAGTTGGAGGTTTCATGATCGTCTCAAAAGTATGGGTTTCATGATCAGGAGCTGACACAATAGCTTCTAGAACCATCCCTTAAAGTGGTTGGGGTGGTTTCATTTATAGTTGAAATGGAAATCCATTGGTGAACAACTATCTTTATGTTGTAAAAAACATGTTGTGTGGATCTCATGCCTTTGTCGTTAGGAGAGCGGTATAGAATACATCAGTTCATCGTCACCTTTTGCCTATAAGTGGTTCATGTGACATTCAATTTTGTGTGAAAGGGTCCAATCTGGAATGCTGACCCCTTTAAAAAATATTGTCTTCCTAGGGGTGCCTAAGAAACTAGGTCCTATCAACAGTTCCTTTTGCGTGTAATTCATTTGCATGCCAAACATGCACTTTGCGTGTAAAACTTTGGAGTTGTATGCAACCACTAGGGAGGCTTCAGTATGGTTCCTTATGATAGGAAATGTCCTTGGTTAAATGAAAAAACCCATTCTATGGAGAAAAGTGCAATTACAATGTCAAAAAATCCCCCCTTAGAATTGGAGATGAGGGAGACTCGAAGATCGAGTTTTGAGGGAAAATGACGGAATATAGGGGGAGTTTTCATTGTGTTGCGCAACTGTCCTCTTAATTCACATGACATTCACTACCACAGATCTAAGAAAGGGATGCACTAACTTTTATCAGTGCTAATCAAAAAGCGATGATAAAAGGAGGACCTTTATCAACGCTAGCTAAAAGCGTTGATAAATGTATCCTTTATCAGTGCTAAAAACGTGCCGATAAAGGTGTATCCTTTATCAACACTATTTTTAGCACTGATAAAGGGTAGATTTATTAGTTCTATTTTTAACACTGATAAAAGTTTTTAATAAAAAGTATTATCAATTTATATAAAATTATTATATTTATATTCAAAAATAATGTTTATTTGTATACATTGAATAAAAAAATCATGTTTATAATTAATATATTTTTTATTAATTAAAATAAATGTACAATAAATTTCATTAAATAATAAATATATTTATTATATTTATTATATTTATATATTTATAATTATATATAAATACATTTTAAATATATAAATTTATAATTATATATAAATACTTTTTAAATATGTATATTTATAATTATAATTATATATATATATATATATAATTAAATAAATATATGTTTTAATGAATTTTTTCTATTGATGCGTGAATATAATTGATGTTGATATGTTATGTATTCATCATGAATGTTCATTTATACATTACACCCTCATTACTATTCATGTTGTCCATATATATGATGACTCATTTTTATGAGATCAATACTTTACTCGGTGTATATGATTCATTCATGTTCCCATGAAGCTATTATGTTCTCATAAGTATACTTAAAATCACAATAAATATATTTAAATAATAAATATATTTATTATATTTATAATTATAAATATTTAGTAATATATAATTACTTTTTAAAATATATTTATAATTATAATTATATATAACTATATATATATAAATAATTATAAAATTACAATTTTTTTTAAATGATAAATATTTTTATTATATTTATAATTATATATAAATACCTTTTAAACATACTTATTTATAATTTTAATTATAAATAAATAAATATTTATTTATTTATAATTATAATTAAAAATAAATACATATATTTATTGTAATTTTTTGAAATGATAAATATATTTATTATATTTATAGTTATATATACACTTTTTATAAAATCAAAATAAATACATTTATTATAATTTTATAAATATATATATATTAATTAATATATATATATATATATACAAATAAATATATTTATAATTATATACAAATATTTATAAATATATTTATTTATAATTGTAATTGTAAATAAATAAATAAATATATTTAAACAATTATAAAATTATAATAAATATATTTATAACAATTATAATTTTATAAATATATATAATTATAAAAATATATTTATAAATATATAAAAATATTTATAAATATATACAAATACTTATAATTATAAGTATAAATAATATATATATGTAAATAATTATAAAATTATAATAAATATATTTATTATATTTATAATTATAATTATAAAGAAATATATATTTATTTATATTCATAAATATAAATAAATAAATAAATAAATAAATATATTTAAATACTTATGAAATTAAAATAAATATATTAATTATATATATTTTTTATAATTTCATAATTATTTAGATAAATATATATTTATATTAAAATAATTATAAAATTATAATAAATATATTTATTTATGATTATAATTATAAATAAATAAATATTTATTTATAGTCATAAATATAAATAAATAAATATATTTAAATACTTGTGGCCAGTAATGCATTGTTTGACAATACATTTATTCATCACTTTGATTGACAATTTTTTTTATTTATAAAATAGAAATTGAATGCTAGAAATAAGGAATGAGTAGTAAAACTAGCGTAACCCTACCATAAAGTAAGGATGGGGTATGCTTCACTTGAAAAAAATTGGTATGTATTTTAAATTGACAATAATACTTTTATGTGACATGAAACAACACCATAATTATGTTCCTCTATTTATATACAGATTTATGACTCGAAATACAAAGCCACTTACATCCCATGCCATGTGCTATGGAAGGTGGAATGTGTAAATAAAGATGGAATACTAATAGATGAAAATGCACAAAAAGTGTGGGAAACATATGTAAGTATTACATAATAATTTTTTTCTTTAAACCACTATCACATAAAAATGATCAATTATTTTCCAACATTTTCAATTAAAAATAGTCACATGAATTAGTAACACCTGTTCGGGATGAACAAAAACTATCAGTGGCCTTGAAGTGACCAAAATAGTATAGACGCGTTAGAGGTGAGGGTTTTGGGGCGACACTCTAAACATATTTTTGAGAAAAAAACAAGAGGACGTTAAAAGTGAATTAATAAAACAGATTATAGAAAGAATATCTCCCCTTGAAGGAAAATTGCAATGATAGAGAGAGATGATGGAAACTTTAATGAGGGAGAGGAAAAGAGAAGAAGCAACTCAAGAACAGCTACTACATGGATTTCCCACCCCACCCACACCAGCTACGAGGTTAGTCATTCCCCTTAAAGAGATATCTTAGAAGAGGTGATAAATGTTCTAATAAATGTTTTTGTGAAATGTGAATCATAAAAACACTTATAAATTTACTGTACTGATATTATATAGGGTGATAATGACTATGATTTATATCTAGCAACAACCAACCATCACCTTGTGGCGATGGCTACGATGTTCAATATTCAAAAGGACATGCTACATAACATATCACTTCCAATAGGTCACGTGCGAGTGTCGATCAGTGTAACCCATGATCTGAGTGTAGAGATACCTATTACAATTCATGAGGATGATATTAATATGGTCAAAAAAGATGTTGGAACATTCATCTCATAGCCATCACATCTTGTAAAAAACATGCTGATATAGAGGTATTAATTTCCATTTTATTTTTCAATCTAAACCTTTAATAATTAATGAAAAAGGTTTAAACTGATGAATGTTATTATAGAGATACAAATAAAAGGGGATGAAATGAAAAACCACCTCAAAACCATTGAAAGGATCGACCAACCTATCAAAAATATCTTCCCAAAGTACCATTACCCCACCCGTTCTATACCAAAATTTATTATCATTGAAGTATCATGTGGATACAATTTTAAAATATGGTTGCAAAAACATAGTTGAATTTGAAGAAAATATGTATGGAAAGAATTATCAAGACTTCATTGGTGTTGAGAGTGAAAATGAAATCCTTGATTATGAATAGGTGGCTCAGTTGTAAATGTATACATGATGTATTTTTTCATTATTTGATTTTCCAAAATCTGATATACTGTGTTAATTATGAAAAAATACATTTCATATTTTTGGAAGGCATATATATGAAAAACAATTGAATGGAGTTTCCCATGAGAAAAAGTTTTTATTTTTTATTCCTCACATAACATCTACAAAATAAGACAAAATAGAACCCAAAAAAAGGATGAAATAGTGGAAGGTTTGATCAAATCCTTTGAAAGAAAATTAATAGATGATAGACTCTATTTAATACCAACGATGCAGGGGTAAGAATCTACAATTTAATCATATCAAATTTATATTCATTTATTTCATTAATTATTCATTTTTGTGTTTTTAGGTAGCATTGGATGCTCATTGCTAAAAATTTGGATACTCCAAAGATTTATTTCCTCGATTCAATGCACGGATATCCAACAAACCATCCATACATGATGGATTTTTTCAGTTTGTAATGCACTACATCCAACGTTTTAGAACTAAACATCAAGTTATATAATTTAAATTATCTTTTAATGAGGATTCTATTATAACAGGTTGGTGCATCACTATCATGAAAAATAAGGAATTGGGATAGGGGCTAAGCACAAGGATGAAGACAAGTTCTATGAATGGATAAGTTTCAGGGTATATATAATATTCTTTCACTATCTAAACACATATCAAAACAAATTAATTATTCTACTTAATGTTTCTACAATGTCTAAAACAAACCAATGGAAAAGATTGCGGTTATTATGTTTGTAAATTTATGAGAGAGATCATATCCCATGAAAAAACTATCATCCCTAAAGAGGCATTTTCAAAGATAATTACCATTTCATTTAAAATATTTATTAATCCTTTATGTATTTATATTTTTCCAGTACTACTATGACTGTCAAAAAGACTCATATTCACAATATGATATATATGTGTTCAGAAACAAATGGGAAACATACTTTATGGAAGAATGTACACAAATAACATGAAGACGTGACTTCCATAGAAGTAGTGGATTATTTATTTATTTTATTTAATTTACTTAATTTTAATATTACTCACCTAATAATTTTTTTTCTTATACATGTGGATTCCTTTGTTCGAGTCGGGGTGGTTTGTTCAAAGATACTCATGTTCATGAAAGATTAGACTTCAAGGATGAAAATGAGATAATGACAATGAGGAAATGGATCAAGAATGTATAATGGTGAATTCCCATTAATTAATTAATTAATTAATTGTTTCATCATTTTATATAAAATTTTAAAGTTAAATTCCTTATCATTTTCATATAATACTTATTTATTTTTATACAGATATTTTGGGAATTCATATTTTCATTTCAACTATCTGTAACAATATAGAAAATAGAGAACATGTTGAATGGAAAGTATGAATTATCAATAGTTTAATTCAAAGTATGACTTCCGAAAAGATATGTCATGAATATTTTCTTGAACAATGTACTAATCAGCTGCATCTCAATCATCCGCACCTCTATCTAATACACAATGTGCTCGGTATGACTCGAAGTGTATGTTTTTAGTTTATAATATTCTTTGATCCTTTAAGATTCATGTCTTATAAACTACCATGATTTGATCCATGACTCATGATTATGATCTATGATATGCAAGGTATGAATTTCTAATGTTAATATCCCCTTATAATATCTCTATGCTCATGTCATCCTTATATGATCATTGGTATCTCCCTTGTTTGCACTTATTGAACATCTATGATGACCATCTCTTATGTTTAATATTCTTAGTTTATTAATAATGGTTTTAGAAATTATATTTATAAGAAGGTTTCTATTAAAGAATAACTTAATGAGAGACTCTTATGAACTAGTTCTTTATGTTTTCATGTTTCCAAAAGCACCAGACCTAAACTATTCTAGCATGGATCATTATGTTATGTAAGGAATATTAATTTACTAAGATTTGGTATCTATGTATGAAATGTATGGGTCAATATAATTGGTATCATAATAACTTAACTACTCAAAATTGAGAAAAAATAACAAGTGACTGGTATCACTCAAAGCGTGTCTTTTTATTTAAAACCGACATTACTTTTAGTAAAAATAAAAAGTGACATATGAAAAACTGAGAAAACACATTCATATTGTTTTTTATATTTTAGTAAAATTATTCGTTAGTAATTTTTTATGTGTACGAATCAACCGCACCTCAATCTGATGCACAATGTGGCCGATATGACTTTAAGTGTGCATTTTTATATTAAATTGACTTTAAATTGAGAAAAATGAACAAGTGACATATTGAAAACCAATAAAATGCATTAGGATTGTTTTTATACTTTAGGAAAATAATCCATAAGTCATTTTTGATGTGTAGGAATCAGCCACACCTCAATTTGACACACGGTGTGAACGGTATGAATAAAAGTGTCCGTTATTAGTTTAAAATTGACATTTTAGTTCAAAACGTGTCACTCAATAAAAACCAAGAAAATGCGATCATATTTTATTTATAATTTAGGAAAGTTATGCATAAGTCATTTTTGATGTTTATGAATAAGTATCATGTCAAACTGATGTACGATGCGACCAGTATGACTCAAAATACGTGTTTCCAATTAGAAATGACATTTTAGTAAAAAAAACAACTTACATAATAGAAACTGAGAAAACATATTTGGATTGTTTTGATACTCTAGGAAAATTATATATAAGTAATTTTTGATGTCTAGGAATCATCCTCACCTCAATATGATGCACGGTGTGAATGAAATAACTCAAAGTCTCTTTTTTTTAAAATTAACATCAATTTAAGTAAAAAAACAAGTGACATACTTAGAACTAAGAAAATGCATTTGGATTGTTTTCATATTATAGGAAAATGATCCATAAGTAATTTGTGAAATTTAGGAGTCAAAAAAAAAAAAAATATAATTCACGTTGTGACCGGTATGATTCAAAGTGTGTCTTTTTATTTTAAATTGACATTAATTTATGTAAAAAGAACAAGTGACATACTGAAAAATGATCAAACACATTCGGATTGTTTTGATACTTTATTAAAATTATCCATGAGTCATTTTTGATGTATAGGACTTAGACTAACCTTAATACTACACATGGTGTGGCTAGTATAACTCAAAGTGTCTCTTTTTATTTGAAATTGACATGAATTTAAGTAAAAAAAAAACAAATGACATACTAAAAACTGAGCAAACACATTTGGATATTTTTTATATTTTAGGAAAAATATTTATTAGTAATTTGTGATGTGTAGGGATCATCCAAACCTTAATATGATGCACAATGTGGCCAGTATCACTCAAATTTTCTCTTTTTATTTAAAATTGACAATAATTTAAGTAAAACCAACAAGTTACATACTAAAAACCATGAAAAAACTTTCATATTGTTTTGATAGTTTAGTAAAATGATTTATTAGTGATTTTTGACATATAGGGATTATACGCACCTCAATACGACACATGGTGTGGCTGGTACAACTCAAAATGTCACCTTTTATTTAAAATTGACATCAATTTAAGTAAAAACAACAAGTGGCATACTGAAAATCAAGAAAACACATTCATTTTTTTAATATTTTAGGAAAATGATCTATTAGTCATTTTTGACATGTAAGAATCAGAATCACCTCAATACGATGCATGGTGTATCTGGTATCACTCAAAGTATATCTTTTAATTTAAAATTGAAATTAATTTAAATAAAAACAACAAGTGACATACTAAAAACTAAGAAAACACATTTGTATTGTTTTGATATTTTAAGAAAATGATCTATTAGTAATTTGTGATGTGTAGGGATCTACCGCACCTCAATATGACACATAGTGGGTTTTGGGCATGGTCATGGGTTCGATCCCCTAGGATAGTGGTTTATTACACTTTTATTTGTAGCATCATGTGCCACAATTGCGGGTGTACCATTTTTTTATTTAATGAAAAGTTAAAGATATCATACTCATATTTTCAATAATGATATAAATTTTAATATAGGGTTATACAAAAGATAAATTTGACTATAAATAGTCATTTGAAAATATTTTTTTCTTCATCATGGCAATTTATTTTTAATTTTTAGGATATAAATAAATACCTTAAAGGCTTCTACAATGAAAATATAGCAATTGTTTAATTAATGGAAATACTAAATAAATGATATTAAAAATATTAAAATAAATATAATTTTATATAATTAATGTCATCCACAAATTTTTTGGATTAATTTTACATATTAGGGATGATTTAATATAGTTTTTTAAAGATATCATATTGTTATTATATTTTTAAAAAGACAAATAATGAATAGTGTCAAAATTGACACTGATGATATTTTCTAAAAATAATATTTTATTAAATTATTTAAAAATCATAAAAATATTAAATAAGGAAAATGGGAAGTTATATTTTCTAAAATATAATAAATTGACCATTTATGGCCTAATTTACACTATATATAAAAATTACATTCTCTTAACATTTAAAAATCTATTAGTATAGTTAAAATTAAAATTGGTTAACTTAGGGTTAATAAAAAAGATAAGGTTTAAAATTACATCAAAACCTGTATAAAATTTATTGGTTGATGATATTATAAAATTATCTCATATTATATTTGAATCCATGGAATTTTGGAGGTATTTTTATTGATATATAATTTATTATAAATTAATATTTTTTGAAATTCCAAAAGTGCCCCTCACCTCAATTATAAAAGAGAACCTCTTATCTCACTTATTCACACTTCATTTACCATTATAACTCAAATAAAACCTACCCATTTCCATTATAAAATTCCCTAGACACATTCTAAAGGTTCTGGTCTTCCTAAAGGACCAACTCTAGACTCCCTTAGAAGATATCTATAGGAGTCATTCCAAAGAAGAGGTAATCGCTCTAACAGATCATTCTATTTTTCTAATCTTTTATATCTCATAAAAATATATGATATATATAAAAAAATAACAAATTAAACATCCTAAATATTCTGAAATTTTATTATGATTATGAACACACCATTATACAAACCCTTTCTCATAAAACAAATGAAAGTATCGCTCGTGCGTACGCACGACCTACCATCTTCACGTAGTGATACAATTCATTTTCCATCACCATATTTTATGAGTGAGAATTATGATGGTTTTAATATTTATATATTATATTTATTATATAATTATACTTTTTTAATTATAATATAATTTCTACCTTTTTACCATCTATCTAATATTTTGGGAAAATTATATCGTCGCTCGTGCATACACATGGCTTGCCATCTTCATGATGTGATGTGATTCATTATTCAAATATATTTCATATGGATGGTAATAAGGATAAATTTTATTAATATATATGTTATATATAACATAAAAATTATTCTTTAATGATAATATATCCTATACTTTTTTTTATTTTAACCCGACAAGAAAATGAAAATAACATTCATGCGTACGTATGACCTACTGTCTCCATGAATGGTGTATTTTATTTTCTATCTCTAAATTTTATGAATCATGATGAATAAATATATACTGAATATATTTATGATATTTATATCATGATTATCATTCTGGATATGATGAAATCATGATCTATGTAAGAGGATCAAGGATAATAATTCAAAACATGAATGAAAAACAAAGAGGATATTACCTGAAGTGTAACATTAACAAGGAATTATTATTAAATAGGTAATATTAAGTCATAAGTAAATCATATATGAATATTTTTATATGGTATATATATAATAAACTTATATTTATTATTTAAGTGGTTTTAATGTATATGAAGGAATTCAAGACTTGAGGTAAGGGAATTTTATCTCAATTTTTATTTCTGTGAGATACATGTCATATTCACTACTTATTTATTTTTTGTGGTTTATATACTTATTCTCGCTCAAATTTACCCAAGATATGAAGGTAGAACGATCTTTGTAGTCTTGCTTGGGTTGTCAAATCCACAGAGACCTAAGAAGTAACCTATAGACACGCACATTCTAAGGACTGTTTTTGGATATGAAGTGGACAACTTGGGTTGATTTTAGATGGGTTTAAATTAACTCTAAGATAATTAAGTTAATTCAATTTTAAAATAATGAGTTGATCCTAGGTTATCACTTGGGGTGGATTGGATGTATTTCCTTTTCAAAGATTTCAATTTCTTATATTTGAGATGGGTTCATTTAAGAAGATAAAACAACATCATCACTTACTGGTTTAATACCTACACCATTTAATACTAGTCACCTATACACTTGAAGGATCAAAGTTTTGAGCACTTCAAGGTAAAGTTTCGTATTAGCACATGAAGTGTGTGGCTTTAAATTCAACAAGGACGATGGAGTTTAAAAATCATCAAATAAAAATATCAATTAAAGAAGTGATTATACATTAATGGGGTGATAAATAACATCCAATACATCCCCTTTCTACTCCCTTTTATCAACCCATAAGTGGGTTATCCCTCCATTGATCCCATGGTTTCAATGGAAGCGGAAAGTAGACTCATGAGGGAGAAAATGGAGAAGTAAAGAAAACAATAAAAATAAAATGATCACTCCACCGTTGTGTGAAATATTTCACAAGGTTTAGTGTGAATAAATTCACACCTTGAACCAAAGTTATCAAAGTGATATTAATAACAACATAATAAGAGGAAAAGAAGATATTTTAGTAAGAAACTAAAGTGAATTGAACAACTTACATGTGAAGGACAAATTTGAGACAACAAGATTGCAGCATAACATTAAAATTGAACAAAGCATCCAATATTATCAACTACTTCACCACCACTACCTTAAATAGGCATTTTTGAGCCCTTGGGTTGAGCCTCCAACAGTAAAAGTCTCCTCAATTAATTGTGGTAGGCCATAGGTGGGTGGAAATTAAGGAAGAGTTGATTTTTCCACCCTTGACCCGAGGTGGCAGCCAACTTTACTTCACTGAACATATGCGCTTATAAGACCTTCTAGATGGCCGAATAAGAGTGGTACATAGAAGAATAAAATGGATATACGAATGTCCTCTAGCCTCCTGTACAATATGGGCCCATTTGGAGTTTTGTATTCCAAGATATGATCATATTAGTGGAATGTTTTTCTGGGCCACAGAATCTGGACCAGAATTTTATTTCTAACTTGGGCCGCCTAAATGGACACCATGGAAGCTGAATTAGCATTGGATCATGAAGAGTGATTTGTTCATATACATGTCTTTTATTATCCCATGAAATTTGGGATTAATTGGGCCTGTATGTGGGTCCCCACAGTTTCATCAGTGGGCTAGTGTCCAATATGACTTCTCCAGAATTGTTTCCTTTCATCACAAAATATCCCCATTTTCTTCCATGAATTATCCATTGATCCCTGAATAAAAAATTTTCATATTTAAGTGTAGATAAATTTAAAAAAATATAAAATTAAAATATGTATAATTATATTCCTTAAAATCAGATGAATCATTGGGTACTTTAAATGATGTTAAAAAATGTATCACATAATAGTGCATTTTAAGAAGGTATTACAATCATAATGTGAAATGATGTTCAAAGTGTAAAATGCACTAAAATGGTGTTTATGAATAATAAATAACATGAATATTATGTATATTAACAATGAATATTAGCCTCATTTAGTGACTAATCACACCCCCCAACTTGAGTTTTGCTAGTCCCGAGCAAAATATATCTCAACAATATGAAATTCGAATTCCCTTTTCCAAAAATATTTTAATACACAATGATCACCAGAAACCCTTATAACAAACAATAATGAAACCCATCAAAATATTTTAATACAAGATAGTTTCATAAGCATATCCCAATCCCAAGCCCATTCCTTTGTTCAAATTCATTTCCATATTTCATCCAATATCAATTAAGTATGAGGATGTGTTGTGCATCACAATAGACATGGGGGTTCATTTTTATTCAAGGGGGGAATGATTGAAGCGCTAGGTGGAATCACATTTCAATATTAAGATGAGTATTCATTTTTTTTGTATTATTTTTTTTGTTGTTTTTTGTTTTTTTTTTTGCAATTTTTCCATGGTAATTGAAGTTGCACTCAAAAGAGTCAACCCCTGTAGCGAGACTTTGCCGATGACTCCCAGGATCAAAGACCTTAGGGAACCAAGTGAATCCCACATAATCAGGCATCATCTCGAGTTAAATCAGTCAAAAACAAATTCAAATTACCTAAAATAGAGATAAAATTACTAACTTTGGGCCAGACAACTTTGGAGTCACGATCCCCAAGTGCCGAAAGCCACGCATTATGTCATTTCATTGCTTTACGCGCAATTTTTTTTTAATTTTTTTGAATAATCATATTAAACTAAAATGATCACCAAACCTATGCTATTTATTTAGGGGACCCTATGAACTTAAACTAATACCCCACTATCCAAAGGACATGCATTGTGATCTTTTTTTTATTTGGATGAAAATATAAACGATGAAATATCACATTGGATAGCCACACTTTCCAAAATCTATGCTCATGAAATTATACAAGGATTAAAATTAGAATCAGGGCATGATAAATTATTTGATATTCAGTTTCAAAGTGTGCAATGTGTATTACCATGTTCAAAGTTAAAGGAATTTTTCCTTCCATTTACACATTTTTTTTCATTCATTTTTTTGACACAAAAGCATTTTTTTTATTTTATCTCCCCCCCAACTTAAAACAACACTGTCCTCAATGTTTGAAAAAATGAAAATTTAGAAGGAGTAGAGGCAGATAATGGAAGTTCAAAAAGGAAATTGAAACTGATGATCATGGAATGAAATCACCTGGTGGTTGAAGTTGAAGTTATTGCTGCTCCAAATTAGAACTTTGATCTCTTGGGGGATGTAGGCACCTCCTTGATTGAACATGTATCACCCAAAAATAGTACCTGAACCATAAAAACAAGAACAAACCAGACAAAACAAACAACACAACGACTTATTTAATTCCAAGTATCATCATTTTTATGGTTTTTCATGTTTTTCTGTTTTTTAAAATCAAACTAATGATACATTGTCTTCTTTTAATTTTCTGGGTAAGGTATTACTCAGGGATCACATTGCGTGACACAGATGAATACGGTGCTCCCCTTTCATACCCATCCATACTCATAACAGAAGAACATGTCAACAGTCTTTTTTAAAATATAAAAATGATTAATTAATATTATTTAAAATATAAATTTTATTAAAACAACAAAATGATAGGAAACTTGAAAACCATGTTTTGCCTCCCATGCAGCGCTTTGTTTAACGTTGTTAGCCCGACATGGACCCTAAATCTATCAATTTTTTCCTAGTTCATAGGTTGGCTCAGTTAACTCAACCTATATTTCCTATTTATTGAATGATTCAATGAATGGTTTTAACCTTTGACCATTGACCTTGAAAATGTAACCACTTGTGGGATATTGAATCTCTACTGCCCCATGGGGGAATACATGATGCACTATGAAAGGTCCTGGTCATCTAGACCTTAACTTTCCCGGGTGTAAATGAAGTTTTGAACTATACAAGAGCACAAGTTTTCCTGGTTCAAAATGTCTGACCTTGATATTCCTAGATTGGTAGGCTTGAACTCTAGATTTATTGATCCCTGAATTTTCATAAGACTCCATCCTTAGTTCCTCCAGTTCATTGAGATCTAATTTCCTTTTTGTTCTGGCCAATGAGAGGTCATAATCTATTTTCTTAATTTCCCAAAAGGCCTTATGCTCAATTTCAACAGGTAAATGGCATGCTTTTCCATAAACTAACCTATATGGTGACATTCCTAGGATGGTTTTGAATGCTGTACGATATGACCAAAGAGCATCCAAGAGTTTCTCAGACCAATATTTCCTAGAAGTATTGACAGTTTTCTCAAGAATTTGTTTGATTTCACGATTGGCTAACTCAGCATGACCATTGGTTTGAGGATGGTATGCAGTTGACACTTTATGAGAAATACCATACTTAGACATGAGTTAAGAGAATGGGCGGTTGCAAAAATGGGTTCCTTGATCACTGATTATATCCCTAGGAATTCCAAATCGAGAAAATATGTTCTCTTTCAGAAATCGAATCACAACTTGATGATCATTAGACTTAGTGGGAATGGATTCAACCCATTTTGAGACATAATCAACAACTAAGAGTATGTAGAGATATCCCCTAGAGTTTGGGAAGGGACCCATGAAATCAATTCCCCAACAGTCAAATATTTCAACCACTAAGATGGGAGTGAGTGGAATTTGATTCCTTTTTGTGATGGACCCTACTTGTTGACACCTAGGACAACTTTGACAAAATGTGTAAGAGTCCCTTGAGAGGGTGGGCCAGAAGAGACCACATTGAAGAATCTTAGCAGATTTTTTCTTAGAGGAAAAGTGACCTACACATGCCTCACTATGACATAATTTAAGGATGGACTCTTGTTCCGATTCTAGGACACACCTCCTAATGACTTGGTCAAGGCAGAACTTATAGAGGTATAGATCATCAAACACATAATGTCTAATATCAGAAAGGAATTTACTTTGAGATTGAGTCCCTATGAATTTTGGAATGACTCCTGTAACTAAGAAATTGTCTATGTCGGCATACCAAGGGAAGTCACTCACAGAGTATAGGTGTTCATCAGGAAATGAATCAGACACAGAAAGGTTATTTGAGTTGTCTTTGAATTCCATCCTAGATATGTGATTAGCTACAACATTTTCAATGCCCTTTTTATCCTTGATTGTGAGGTCAAATTCTTGTAAGAGAAGGACCCACCTAATCAGTCTAGCCTTAGCATCTTGTTTTTGGAAGAGGTATTTTAGTGCAGAATGGTCAGTGAACACAGTGATGGGGGATCCTAAGAGGTAGGACCTAAACTTCTCTAAAGAAAACACAATAGCAAGTAACTCCTTTTCAGTAGTGGTGTAGTTGATTTGGGCATCATTTAAGGATTTTCTTGCATAAGAAATAACATAAGGAGTTTTATCACAATGTTTTCCTAACACAGATCCTACAACAAAGTCACTGAAATCACACATAAGTTCGAAAGGAAGGTTCCAATTTGTAGATTTCATGATGGGGGGCGAGGTGAGAGAGGATTTGAGGGTTGAGAATGAACCCTCACATCTTTCTGTCCAAACAAATGGAGCATCCTTTACTATGAGTGAACAATGGGGACGAGATATTGAACTAAAGTCCTTGATGAATCTTTTATAGAAAACAGTATTTCCTAAGAAAGACCTCACTTTCTTGACAGTTTTGGGTGATGGAAGGTGACGAATGATGTCAACCTTGGCTTTATCAACTTCAATCCCCCTACGTGAGACCAAATGGCCTAGAACTAGTCCCTCTTTAACCATGAAATGGCATTTTTCCTAGTTTAGGACTAGATTCTTTTCTTCAAATCTTAAAAAAAATCTCTCTACATTCCTAATACATCTCTCAAAAGTATCCCCAAACACAGAGAAGTCATCCACGAAGACCTCTAGAAAATCCCCTATCATGTCTGAGAAGATTCCCATCATGCACCATTCGAAGGATCTAGGAGCATTGCATAAACCAAAGGGCATGCGTTTGAAGGCAAAGGTACCGAATGGACATGTGAATGTAGTCTTCCCTTGATCCTCTAGGGAGACCTCAGTTTGATTGTACCCCGAGTACCCATCTAAGAAACAGTAGAAGGCATGACCTTCCACTCTCTCAAGGACTTGGTCAATGAATGGTAAGGGGAAATGGTCCTTCTTGGTGAATGAGTTTAGCTTCCTATATTCAATGTAGACCCTCCATACACTACTCACCCTTGTTTGAAGAATCTCTCCATCCTCATTGGTTATCACTGTGATTCCAGCCTTTTTTGGAACCACTTGGATTGGGTTCACCCATTCACTCTCAGCTATGGGATATATGATACCAGCTTTTAAAAATTTTAGAAGTTCTTTCCTTACTACCTCCATGAGATTAGGATTGAGTCGCCATTGAGGTTGACTACATGGATTTGAATCAGATTCCAGAACAATCCTACGAGTCCCAACAAGTGGGCTAATCCCAGGAATATCAGACAGGGGCCAACCAATGGATTTCCTATGTTTCCTAAGGACATCTAGAAGCATCCTCTCATGATTGGATTCAAGATAAGAAGAAATGACAATAGGATGTGTTTGATTGTCCCATAGGAAAGCATACTTGAGTGTAGCGGGAAGTTCCTTCAATTCAAGATCAGGTTGGTTCGAAATTTCAGCAGAATATTTGGACATTGGATCAAGTTCAATTTATTTTTTTAGAGTTTCAGATAGGATTGATTCCCCACATGTAGAAGTTTCAGCTACTAGATTGGATTGATCATATTTAGGGAAGGAAGTTGGAGTGGTCTCCACGAAAGTGGTTTCTTGAAAGGTTTCACTGATTGTTGGACCTAAGATTTCATCATAAGAGCAATTTGAAAATGATTCAAGCCAAGGAGATAAACTTCCTTCATAAGAACAAAGGAAATAAATCTCATCCTGACTTAAACATTAATAAAATATGGATTAATTTTCAATGCTTCCTATCATGTTTACTTCATGAATTTCCTCGTCATCCCCTATTTGTGAGCTTTCATTATAGATGTTCAAGTATAGACTCATGTTCCCAAAGGTGATGGTCATGTTCCCATTTCGGACTCGGATAACAGAGTTGATTGTTGCAAGGAAAGGATGACCAAGGATGATTGGGGTTCGTTCCTTATTTCCTAAATTTGGATGGTTGTCAAGGACAATGAAATCAGTAGGGTATATGAAGTTTTTAACCTTTACCAGAACGTCCTTCAAAATCCCCTTTGGAACCCTAATGCTACAATCAGTAAGCTGAAGTGTGACAGATGTGGGTTGGAGTTCTTCTAGGACTAATTGGCAGTACACATCATATGGAATGAGATTGACACTAGCACCTAGGTCACACAAGGCCTTGACAACTTTGCTCTCTCCTAGTTCAACATTGATGTAAGGGAAACCCGAGTCTTTCAACTTAGGAGGAATGGTCCCTTGAATGGTGGTACTCACATTAGTAGCCAAAAGGACTTGGTTTTTATGTGAAAGTTTTCTTTTAAAAGTGCACAAGTCCTTAAGGTACTTTGAGTAGGTAGGTATGGTTTGGATTGCATCGAGAAGGGGTATGTTCAACTTGACTTGTGAGAAGATTTCCCTCAATGTTTTACTCAATTCAGGTTTGGTTTTCCCCCTCATGCATTGAGGAAATGGTGCATGTTGTGGGGTTGTTTGTTGAAGAGTTGTTTCCTTGAAAATGTTATCAGTTTACTTAGTTTGATCTTGTGGTTCATTTGAATTTTCATCCAAGTTTGAATCTTCAGGTGGGTTCTGAATTAGTTGTTCAGGTTTCTCAATTGATTTCCCACTTCTTAAAACAGTCACAACCTTTAGTTGTTCATGAGTTGTTTGAGTACAACTTGACTATCCCCTTGAAGTTGAGGATGGAACTGCCTGAGTAGGCATGGGTGCCTTTCCAGTTTTGATGGTTTGAAGTTCTTGTTTAAGGGAAGAGACTTCCGAGTTCATCCTTTCCATTTGTTTGTACATTTGTTCTAATAGGCTTTGTGGAACAGTTTGGGTTGGTGCTTGAGAAGATTGGTTTATCCCGGGGGGATATTTTGGAGGTGGGATGGTTTGTTGAAAATGGACCGGTGGATGTTGGTATTGGATAGGTTGGGTTTGGAACTGGTTATGGGATTGGTAGTTCTGACGGGGATAAGGATTTTTTCCTTGTGGTTGGCTAGGTTGTTGGTTATCTTTCCAGCGGAATCCTGGGTGGTCGTTATACCTTGGGTTAAAGGTGTTTTGGTATTGAGGCTTTTGAAAGTTCAAAGCATTTACTTCTGCTGGGGGTCCTCCTAAGAGAACATCCTTTATAGATGGAATGGTTGGGCAGTTGTCTATCTTATGGTCATGTTTGTCACAAATTGTGCAAACAGGGTCAACAGTTTGGATTTCATGGAATTTCCTAAGGTCTATCTCTTCAACCTTCCTAGAGAGTGCTGCGAGTTTATCCCTAAGGCTTTCCTCTTCTCTAAGTGTATGAATTCCAGTATTTCTTTTTGGCTTTTCAGAATAAGGTAAAGTTCCCCATGTTTGGTTTTGTTCAGAAAGGCTTTCTAGATACTCATAAGCATCATTTGAGGCTTTGTTTTTAAAGGGTCCATTACACATCATGTCAATGAATTGCTTGTTCCTCGGACCCAACCCTTCATAGAAAATTCTCACTTGTTCGGGAATTGAAAAACCATGGTGTGGAACAATGTTTAGAGTTTCTTTGAACCTCTCCCATGTTTCATATAATGACTCTTCCTCTTTTTCAAAAAATTTTTGGATACTCTTTTTAAGTGAAATTGTTTTTTGGTGGGGAAAGTATTTTTTGTAGAATTCTCTTTGTAGTTGGTACCAAGAGTTTATGGATGATGGTCTCAAATTTTTTAGCCAGTTTTTAGCTCGATCCTTTAATAAAAAAGGAAATAGCCTCATCTTAGATGATTCTAGTTGATGTGGGGGACACATGGTTTCTACAATGTCATTGAACTCCTTAATGTGAAGGTAGGGCATCTCAGACTCCATTCCGTGGAATGTGGGAAGGTGGTTTAGGAAATGGGGTTTAAAGATGTAGTTGGAATCTACTAGGTAATTGTGTCTAATTAATGAGGGGGAATTGGTCCAGGAAGGTGTGAGGTAGTCATTCATGGTTTGATCAATTTCATTCCCCAAGTTTGGGGCTGCCTTATTTGGGTTTCCATTTTGATTCCCACCCGGGTTTATGAGTTGGTTTCTTTGAAGACCTTCCATTTAAATGGGCTCAATTTTTGACTCGGGGGTGTTAGGAAGATTAGGATCTAATGGAAAGAGTTACCTTGGTGTACTTGACTCCCCAACCCCAGGACTATCCACCCTAACTAGACGGTTTGATTGATCACAGGTGTAGGCGGACATGCGCCAAAAGAAAAAAAAACGAGAAAGGGACAAGATAAGAGAATTTGGATGAGAAAAGAAGAAATGGGGGAGAATAGAATGGGTGTTTAGATGACTTACTTGGGTCCCCGGAAATGGCACCAAAATTTGATTCTCGCTCAAATTTTGTCACGACCCGCCCTCGGGGTCCGTGTTGTGACTACCCCAAGCCCGCCTTCCATAGGCCAGGGGCTGGCGACTAGCACCAAGGCGTAAATCCCGGTAAAAAGGGAAGGCATTGCCTTTGTAACGTAAACAAACACCACAGAGTAAGCAAGCGGAAAGTAAACACTAAACAAAAGCAGAGTACAACTGAAAGTGCGGAAAAGTAAATGGGCCAGAATACAAACCCAAACTGAAAGTAAAGTACAACTCGAAAGGGAAAAACAGCAACTGAAAGGTAAATGCCGCTACACCGAGCTGTCCACTGGAAATCCCACCTGAAGGGTGGGTACAGATAGCTCCTCTGCTCCACAGGTCCCGTCGTCTGCTCCGTGCACGTCCCGCCCAGTGGTCCACCTCCGGGTACCGTCCCGCTTTGCAAGCCTCAGCTAAGGTCAACACTGTCCGTCGTCTGCAACCAACACAACGTAGTGCGGGCAAAGCCCGTGCAGGGGTGAGTATAAGCTACTCAGTAGGGACCCCGAGACCCCTGAAGGTCTCTCAAATCCACAAAGGATAAACCACGAAGAAAAGTACAATCACGAAGTAACAATCGACACTGCTTAGGTATATGCCCATACATATACCTAAGTCATCAATTTCAAATACGCTCCAACCTCCGAGCCCAAGTACAACTCAGTCCACACAGGAAAGTAAACGTATTCTACACAGGAAAGTAAAACATAATCCACATAGGATTGCACAACACAATCCACATAGGAAAGCAACAGGATTCAGCTCACACAGGTATACTTCTTCAAAGGACGATAAAGATGATCACTGATCCATCTAAGTCGTCGGACCCACGAAGGATCGATAGGTAACTAACCCCCGCAAAGACCCACACAGGATCGGGCCCACACAGGACCTGTAGGCGCTGGTTCACACAGGACCGCTGAGCGCAAGGACCCACACAGGATCAGACCCACACAGGATTGGGCCCACACAGGACCTGTAGCACTGATCCACGTAGGATCGCTGAGTGCTGTAGTCGTCGTCATCGAATCCACACAGGATCTATGTACTGTCGTCGTCGTAGTCACAGTAGCAGTCGTAGCAGTAGTAGTCACAGTAACAGTCGCAGCCAGCACTAGGGTTCCCGCACACAGCAAGCTCGTTCGGAGGGTCCGCTCCACGAGCCGAGAGGCTGATACATCAACTGTCACGAAGACCAGAGTTGATGTATCCAAAAGTTCCGTATCGTCAACAGGAACTCAACGCAACAGACGGCGCGTCGATCGGACGCCCGGTCTGAGAGTTATTGGCATTTTCGTCTCCGGGGCCCGGTTGGGTTTTAAGGCAAAACCAACCCGACCGTACTCCACCTGCGTCCAAACCTTGGGCGGAGTATGCCAAAAGATCCGTCTCACTAAGAGGAACACAACACGGCTGACGGCACGCCAATCGGACGTCCGTAGCTCAAGATATGAGCGTTTCCGCTCCGAAGGCCCGGTTGGTTTCGTGAACGAACCAACCCGGCCGAACTCAAAGTAATCCGAAAACTTGAGTGCGATATACCGAAACAACCATCTCGATCCAAGGATCGCGTTTCCGCAGACGGTTCGTCAATCGGAGGTCCGAGGCTCAAGTTATGGCCAAAAGACCGAAACTGGTTCGAAACGGGGGGGTCCGGGTCCGGGCCGACCCGGCCCGACCCCCCCTGGGTCGGCCTGGCCGGCCGGCCGGCCGGCGGCGTGGCGGCGCGGCGGCGCGGGGGCCGCGGCGGCCTGGCACCGTACGGTGGCCGAACGCGGGGGGCAAAGCCCCCGCTGATTGGGAAGGCGGCGCGGCCTTTGTGCCGCGCCCTTTGCAAGAAAACGGCCCCCCACGTGGGGGCCGGCTTGGATTAAAACCGGGGGGGCTGCTGCCCCCCTCCCTTCATGGAAACTGCCCCCCTCATAATGAGGGGGGGTTTTGAGCGTTGGCCGGGGAATTAATTTTCCCCGGTTTAACGCCTTCCGGACGGCCAGCTGGCCGGCCGGTTTTCTCCAACGGGACCGAAAAAATCCGGTCCCCTCTTCGGCTTCCAACGCCGGCGGCTCGGCTGCCGGTCTTCTCTTTCCGCCGCGGCCCGGAACCGGCCGCGGTGTTCGTCGTCCGGCGCGGTGCGACGACACCGCGCCCCTCCGCCGCATCTTGATTTCTTCAACGCGGCGCGACGGCGTCGCGTTCTTGATGTCTCTTCCATGGCGCGGCGCGACGGCGTCGCACAATAAGGATTGGGCGAATATCCGCGTGGTGCGACGGCACCACGCCACCTTGATTCATCCACCCACAAGCAATACAACAAGAACGATGGAGGGGGTTCGGCCGTGTTCATGCGGTCCGGCCCCCTCACGTTAAGCAATAACGCAACTTAAAATATTTCAAAGCCACACGTTAGACTTTCTAAATTCATGATCAAGAATAAAATAATTAAACCAAAAATCAACAACCCCTACCTTGGTATAAGGTTCGAAGATTTGTCTACGTTCCGCGGAAGACGTCGTCGCGGAGGTCGGGCGTCGCGGTCGTCGTTCGTCAAATCCGTTGACGAAGAGATGCGTCCGATGCGATACCTCGTTGGCAAAACTTCTTATGTCGACGAAGAGAAACCAAGGAGGAAGCGGCGTTCCCTCTCGTTGACACGGAAGACGAAGAAGGGCGGAGCGGCGTTCTTTGTCGGAACTTGAGCGTTCTTCGTCAAGTTGAGCGTTCTTCGTGTTCTTCATCAGAGTTGAAGAAGAAGAAGAAAATCTCCCAAAAGCTCTCAAGGTGGCCAAAGCTATTAACCAAAATAAAATAAGACACTATCTTATTTTATTAACACATCAACACAAGAATTTCAAAAGTTTGAAATTCAAAAGGATTAACTCCAAAATTAAATAACTCATGTCATTTAATGAGGGGTTAAGGAATTTGGGAGAAGATGAAAGGTTTTAGGGGTTCGTGTGGGCCCACCACACTTAATCCTCCCAAGGGAGGTTAAGTGGGTGTGGGTACCACCCCTAACTTCCTTTGGGAGAAGTTAACCCACAAGCTTAAATAAATTTTGTATTTCACAAAATTTATTTAACTTAAACTAAAAACCCAAAAAAAAACTAACTTTCAACTCGCAACAAACGCAACTTCCGAAAAGGTCTCTTTAAGCGAATATCGGTGCTGCGAGTTCATTGGTGCCCTCGGATTTCAATTCCGAGCACCGAATCAAAAGTTAGGAATTCCCGCTCGTTCGTTCACTGAACGTACCCGAACCAAACTTCAGAAATTAATTCTGGGCACTCCGGGCCTCGGAATCAGGTGCCGTCTGAAACCGCACTCTTGTAAAATTCTAAAGAAAATTAAGAAAAAATTTCCCTTGAATTTTACGGGTCTTTACATTACTCCCACCTCAGGGATTTACGTCCCCGTAAAGATACATCAAAAACTATGGAAACAAATGAGGGTACTGAGCACGCATCTGAGCCTCTCGCTCCCATGTGCTCTCCTGGAGATTCCCGTGCTGCCATCTGATGCGCACAAGAGGAATCGATCGCCCACGCAGGACCCGCTCCTGTCGATCCTCTATCTCCACCGGAACCTCCGTAAAAGTCGCCCCATCGTCAACGTCAAGCTCCCCATGATCAATGATGTGTGTCGGGTCGTGCACGTATCTCCTCAGCTGAGACACGTGGAAGACGTCGTGCACCCGGTGCAACTGAGGTGGTAGAGCCAGGCGATAAGCCACCTCACCAATCCTGCTGAGAATCTGGAAGGGTCCGATGAAGCGCGGAGATAACTTGCCGCCTCGGCCAAATCTCCGAATACCACGTCGAGGTGAGACCCGCAAGAAGACGTGGTCGCCATCCTCGAACTCTAGTGGCCTCCGCCTCCTGTCAGCATATGACTTCTGCCGGCTCTGAGCTGTCCTCATCCGCTCTTGGATGACCTGGACCTTCTCTGTCGTGGCCTGGACCATCTCCGGTCCCACCAGTGCTGACTCTCCGGGGTCTGTCCAGCACAAAGGAGATCTACAAGGTCGGCCGTACAACGCCTCGTACGGTGCCATCCCGATGGTGGAGTGGTAGCTGTTGTTGTACGCAAACTCCACCAAGGGTAGGTGGTCCTCCCAGCTACGACCAAAGTCGAGGACACATGCGCGGAGCATGTCCTCGAGTGTCTGAATGGTCCTCTCCGTCTGACCATCCGTCTGAGGATGAAAGGCTGTGCTCAGACGTAGCTGCGTCCCGAACGCCTCCTGCAACCCTTTCCAAAGCCGGGAAGTAAAGCGGGCATCTCGATCGGAGACAATAGATGATGGAACGCCGTGGAGCCGCACAATCTCCTGAACGTAGAGACGTCCCAAGCTCTCTACTGAGCCCTGCTCTCTGATGGGTAAGAAGTGTGCCGACTTGGTGAGTCGGTCAACAATCACCCAGATAGAGTCGTGACCTCTGGAAGTGCGTGGAAGTCCAGTCACGAAGTCCATAGATATGCCGTCCCACTTCCACTCTGGAACCTCCAAGGGCTGTACCAAGCCTGCTGGTACCTGATGCTCTGCCTTCACCTGCTGGCAGGTGAGGCATCGAGAAACGAACTCTGCTACTGCCTTCTTCATGCCCGGCCACCAGTGCTGTCGTCTGAGATCCTGGTACATCTTCACCACTCCAGGATGTACCGCCAAAGGAGAAGTGTGAAACTCTCTCAGCACTTCCTCTCTCAAAGCTACTGGTACCATGGTACGTACTCTGAAAAGGATGTCGTGCTCTGCTCCAAGGGAGAAACCATCAGGTGCCTGTCCCGAGGATATCTGTGCACGCCGTGTCTCACAGTCAGCGTCCCCACGCTGTGCCTCCCTGACTCGCTGCAGTAGTGGAGGAGTGACTGTGAGAGACTGAAGGAAGGCTGCTCCATCTCTAACCACGAAGGATATCTGCAAAGAGGCTAGCTGCTCCGTCGCCTCCTCAAGTAGCTGAATGCCCGTCCTCCTGCTAAGGGCATCGGCTACTACGTTCCCCTTTCCAGGAGTATAGACTATCTCAAAGTCATAGTCCTGGAGGAACTCGAGCCATCGCCGCTGTCTCAGGTTCAGGTCCTTCTGCGAGAAGATATACCTGAGACTCTAATGATCGGAAAAGACTGTAAAGCGCTCGCCCATAAGATAGTGTCGCCATGTCTTCAGAGCGAAGACCACTGCTGCTAGCTCTAGGTCATGGGTAGCGTAGTTCTACTCATGCGGCCTCAACTGACGTGATCCATAGGCGATCACGGCCCTCTCATGCATCAGAACACATCCGAGTCCGGTCCCTGATGCATCGCAGTAGACTACGTACCCTACTCCCTCCTCAGGCAACCTCAAGATAGGTGCGCTAGTCAATCTCTGTCTCATCTCCTGGAAGCTCTGCTGACATCTGTCTGACCACACGAAGGGTTTCCCCTTCTTCGTCAAAGCTGTGAGTGATGCCGCAACTCTAGAGAAGTCTGGCACGAATCTCCGATAGTATCCAGCTAGTCCCAAGAAACTCCAAACCTCAGTCACGCTCCTGGGTGGCTCCCATGCTAACACAACCTCAATCTTCACGGGATCCACTACAACTCCCGCCTCAGAGATAATGTGACCCAAGAAGTGGACCTCACGTATCCAGAATTGGCACTTCGAGAGCTTACCATAAAGCTGGTGCTCTCAGAGTGTGTCAAGAACAACTCGCAAGTGATAGGTGTGCTCCTCCTCTGTCGTAGAGTAAATCAGAATGTCGTCGATGAAGACCACGACAAACCGATCGAGGTATGGCTGAAAGATCCTGTTCATGAGAGCCATGAACACTGCTGGGGCATTGGTTACACCAAATGGCATAACCAAGAACTCATAGTGGCCATACCGACATCTGAAGGCTGTCTTCTGCACATCCTCGTCTCTGACTCTGAGCTGATGATAGCCTGACCTGAGGTCTATCTTCGAGAACCACCGTGCTCCCTTGAGCTGATCAAAGAGGTCATCAATCCTCGGTAGCGGATACTTGTTCCTCACTGTCACCTGGTTCAGGCGACGATAGTCAACACAAAGTCGCAAGCTCCCGTCCGCCTTCTTGGCGAATAAAATCGGGGAAGCCCAGGGTGAAACACTGGGTCGGATGAACCCCTTGCCCTGTAAGTCCTCCAACTGTACCCGTAGCTCTCGAAGCTCGGCGGGGGCCATCTGATATGCTGGAGTGGATATAGGGGCTGTTCCGGGGTACAAGTCAATATAAAAGTCTACCTCTCTACGAGGAGGTAGCCCTGGAACGTCGTCGGGAAAAACGTCCGCAAACTGATCCACCACTGCAGGAAAACCAGGACTCCGCACGTCAACTGCTCCAAGGATAAGGCTAGCCAACTGATGAGTAATGGGCTGTCCTCTCCTCCGCGGAAGTCCATCCTGTGCTGATAAGGCTCCCTTCTCGCCGGTGAAGGTGAACCTGCTCCCGTCGGTGCGCACACATCGCACCTTGCGCCTAAAACAGTCAATCTGTGCATGGACCGTAGATAGCCAATCCATGCCCAAGATGACGTCGTAAGGCCTCGACGCTGCTACAAGAAGATCCCAGCCGAAGCTCTCGCCTCCTAGAGTAAGCTCACACTGCCGGCACCAGTGTGTAATCGTCGAGTCTGCTCCCGTAGGAGTCTCTAGCCGTAAGGATCGAGCCAACGGCTCTGTCGGAATCTCCGAGCTACGAACAAGGGCAGCGGCTATGAAAGAGTGACTCGCTCCTGTGTCTATAAGAACTGCAGCAAGGGTGGAATAGACACAGATGGTACCTCGAATCATCTCGGGTGTGCCGTGGTCGTAGGCCTCTGCTGCCTGGAGCTGTGCCTGTCGCTGCCCGCCAGCTCCCTGTGGTCGGGGTGGACCTCCTGGTGGTGGTGGTGGCAGAGCCTCAAAGCGTCGCCCACCACCGGCTGCTCGTCCAGCTCCTCTGCCTCGTCCGCCTCCTCCCTGCGGACCACCACGGTCGACCCTCTGCCTCTGCCTCGGTGGTCCCTCAACTGTCTGCTGCTCCTCGGCACGACGGGTCGGGCAGTCGCGAGCCATGTGGCCCTGCCCGCCGCACGAGTAGCACTGTCTGCCTCTCGTAAGACTGGCTCCGCGCTGTGTGCCCTGCACTGCTGAGCCAGTGTCCTGAGGTCATCTGCCCGAAGGTCTGGTCTGTCTGGACCCCTGAGTCATCCGCCGACTGCCTGCTACAGATGACTCTGCCACGTGCCGCACTGCGGTGGGTCGCTGTGCTGGTGTAGACTCAGCAAGAAAGCTCTCGATCAGAAGATCCCGCTCCAGTACTCCTGTCTGAGTCGGTATGCTGAGGGAGATCAGTGATGCCCTGATCTCGTGTCTCAAACCCTGCTCGAAGGTCCGGACCCGGAAGAATGGGTCCCGTACCATGTCGGTCGAGTAGCGCGAGAGATCGGTAAATCTCGCCGAGTACTGAGCGACCGTCATGCTTCCCTGCCGCAGTTGAAGAAGCTCCCGGATACGCACCGCACGAAGGGTGGCTGGGACGAACTCCGAGCGGAAGAGGCTCTCAAAGTCCGTCCAAAGTAGAGATGCCTCATCGTGCACCTGGAGCATCAGGCTCCACCATCGTCCTGCTGCTGCGTGTAGTAGGCTCGCAGCGAGGATCACCATGAGGTATGCTGGTGTCCTCACTAGACTAAACACTCGAACCACTGCCTCCAGCTAGTCCTCTGCTGCCTGAGGATCCGTCTCCCCGTGAAACCTGGGCGGTCGCTGGCGCTGAAACTCGTGCAGTGCGCTGAGGCGACGTGCATCGTCAGCGGCTGCTGCTGGAAGCATCGGGGGCTCGACAGGTAGAGCTACCGCCGGTGCCACTACTGGCAAAGGGCCCTGCACCGAGGCCTCGTCGCTCGGTGGGCTGTCGTCACGCTCGACTCTCGGAACCCTAGCTGGCTGCCGTCGTGGGGCCATCCTGAAAAGGAAACAGGTGCGCCACGGTTAGAACAGTATACCTGGTGAGCTGATATAAGTAATCACAAAGAAAACTTTGAAACACACACGCAATCAATGTTTTTGTGCATTAAGTCGAAAATCAGAAGTCAGGGTCCTGGTGTACGGATACGTCGGCCACCGCACCAACACTGGACTCCCTGGACTGATAACCACACTCAATACGCTAAACATTATTGCTTCACATAGAAAGATCAGAGTTCGCGGTAGAACCGAACTCCTCTGATACCAATTTGTCACGACCCGCCCTCGGGGTCCGTGCCGTGACTACCCCAAGCCCGCCTTCCATAGGCCAGGGGCTGGCGACTAGCACCAAGGCGTAAATCCCGGTAAAAAGGGAAGACATTGCCTTTGTAACGTAAACAAACACCACAGAGTAAGCAAGCGGAAAGTAAACACTAAACAAAAGCAGAGTACAACTGAAAGTGCGGAAAAGTAAATGGGCCAGAATACAAACCCAAACTGAAAGTAAAGTACAACTCGAAAGGGAAAAACAACAACTGAAAGGTAAATGCCGCTACACCGAGCTGTCCACTGGAAATCCCACCTGAAGGGTGGGTACAGATAGCTCCTCTGCTCCACAGGTCCCGTCGTCTGCTCCGTGCACGTCCCGCCCAGTGGTCCACCTCCGGGTACCGTCCCGCTATGCAAGCCTCAGCTAAGGTCAACGCTGTCCGTCGTCTGCAACCAACACAATGTAGTGCGGGCAAAGCCCGTGCAGGGGTGAGTATAAGCTACTCAGCAGGGACCCCGAGACCCCTGAAGGTCTCTCAAATCCACAAAGGATAAACCACGAAGAAAAGTACAATCACGAAGTAACAATCGACACTGCTTAGGTATATGCCCATACATATACCTAAGTCATCAATTTCAAATACGCTCCAACCTCCGAGCCCAAGTACAACTCAGTCCACACAGGAAAGTAAACGTATTCCACACAGGAAAGTAAAACATAATCCACATAGGATTGCACAACACAATCCACACAGGAAAGCAACAGGATTCAGCTCACACAGGTATACTTCTTCAAAGGACGATAAAGATGATCACTGATCCATCTAAGTCATCGGACCCACGAAGGATCGATAGGTAACTAACCCCCGCAAAGACCCACACAGGATCGGGCCCACACAGGACCTGTAGGCGCTGGTTCACACAGGACCGCTGAGCGCAAGGACCCACACAGGATCGGACCCACACAGGATCGGGCCCACACAGGACCTGTAGCACTGATCCATGTAGGATCGCTGAGTTCTGTAGTCGTCATCGTCGAATCCACACAGGATCTCTGTACTGTCGTCGTCGTAGTCACAGTAGCAGTCGTAGTAGTAGTAGTCACAGTAACAGTCGCAGCCAGCACTAGGGTTCCCGCACGCAGCAAGCTCGTTCGGAGGGTCCGCTCCACGAGCCGAGAGGCTGATACATCAACTGTCACGAAGACCAGAGTTGATGTATCCAAAAGTTCCGTATCGTCAACAGGAACTCAACGCAACAGACGGCGCGTCGATCGGACGCCCGGTCTGAGAGTTATTGGCATTTTCGTCTCCGGGGCCCGGTTGGTTTTTAAGGCAAAACCAACCCGACCGTACTCCACCTGCGTCCAAACCTTGGGCAGAGTATGCCAAAAGATCCGTCTCACTAAGAGGAACACAACACGGCTGACGGCACGTCAATCGGACGTCCGTAGCTCAAGATATGAGTGTTTCCGCTCCGAAGGCCCGGTTGGTTTCGTGAACGAACCAACCCGGCCGAACTCAAAGTAATCCGAAACCTTAAGTGCGATATACCGAAACGACCGTCTCGATCCAAGTATCGCGTTTCCACAGACGGTTCGTCAATCGGAGGTCCGAGGCTCAAGTTATGGCCAAAAGACCGAAACTGGTTCGAAACGGGGGGGTCCGGGTCCGGGCCGACCCGGCCCGACCCCCCCTGGGTCGGCCTGGCCGGCCGACCGACCGGCGGCGCGGCGGCGGCGCGGCGGCGGCGCGGCGGCCGGCGGCGCGGGGGCCGCGGCGGCCTGGCGCCGTACGGTGGCCGAACGCGGGGGGCAAAGCCCCCGCTGATTGGGAAGGCGGCGCGGCCTTTGTGCCGCGCCCTTTGCAAGAAAACGGCCCCCCACGTGGGGGCCGGCTTGGATTAAAACCGGGGGGGCTGCTGCCCCCCTCCCTTCATGGAAACCGCCCCCCTCATAATGAGGGGGGGTTTTGAGCGTTGGCCGGGGAATTAATTTTCCCCGGTTTAACGCCTTCAGGCCGGCCTGCTGGCCGGCCGGTTTTCTCCAACGGGACCGGAAAAATCCGGTCCCCTCTTCGGCTTCCAACGCCGGCGGCTCGACCGCCGGTCTTCTCTTTCCGCCGCGGCCCGGAATCGGCCGCGGTGTTCGTCGTCCGGCGCGGTGCGACGGCACCCTGCACCTCCGCCGCATCTTGATTTCTTCAACGCGGCGCGACGGCGTCGCGTTCTTGATGTTTCTTCCATGGCGCGGCGCGACGACGTCGCGCAATAAGGATTGGGCGAATATCCGCGTGGTGCGATGGCACCACGCCACCTTGATTCATCCACCCGCAAGCAATACAACAAGAACGATGGAGGGGGTTCGGCCGTGTTCATGCGGTCCGGCCCCCTCACGTTAAGCAATAACGCAACTTAAAATATTTCAAAGCCACACGTTATACTTGCTAAATTCATGATCAAGAATAAAATAATTAAACCAAAAATCAACAACCCCTACCTTGGTATAAGGTTCGAAGATTTGTCTACGTTCCGCGGAAGACGTCGTCGCGGAGGTCGGGCGTCGCGGTCGTCGTTCGTCAAATCCGTTAACGAAGAGATGCGTCCGATGCGATACGTCGTTGGCGAAACTTCTTATGTCGACGAAGAGAAACCAAGGAGGAAGCGGTGTTCCCTCTCGTTGACACGGAAGACGAAGAAGGGAGGAGCGGCGTTCTTCGTCGGAACTTGAGCGTTCTTCGTCAAGTTGAGCGTTCTTCGTGTTCTTCGTCAGAGTTGAAGAAGAAGAAGAAAATCTCCCAAAAGCTCTCAAGGTGGCCAAAGCTATTAACCAAAATAAAATAAGACACTATCTTATTTTATTAACACATCAACACAAGAATTTCAAAAGTTTGAAATTCAAAAGGATTAACTCCAAAATTAAATAACTCATGTCATTTAATGAGGGGTTAAGGAAGTTGGGAGAAGATGAAAGGTTTTAGGGGTTCGTGTGGGCCCCACCACACTTAATCCTCCCAAGGGAGGTTAAGTGGGTGTGGGTCCCACCCCTAACTTCCTCTGGGAGAAGTTAACCCACAAGCTTAAATAAATTTTGTATTTCACAAAATTTATTTAACTTAAACTAAAAACCCCAAAAAAACTAACTTTCAACTCGCAACAAACGCAACTTCCGAAAAGGTCTCTTTAAGCGAATATCGGTGCTGCGAGTTCATCGGTGCCCTCGAATTTCAATTCCGAGCACCGAATCAAAAGTTAGGAATTCTTGCTCGTTCGTTCACTGAACGTACCCGAGCCAAACTTCAGAAATTAATTCTGGGCACTCCGGGCCTCGGAATCAGGTGCCATCTGAAACCGCGCTCTTGTAAAATTCTAAAGAAAATTAAGAAAAAATTTCCCTTGAATTTTACGGGTCTTTACAAATTTACCCAAGATATGAAGGTAGAACGGTCCTTGTAGTCTAGCTTGGGTTGTCGAATCCACAGAGACCTAAGAAGTAACCTATAGACACACACATTCTAAGGACTGTTTTTGGATATGAAGTGGCCAACTTGGGTTGATTTTAGATGGGTTTAAATGAACTCTAAGAGACTTAAGTTAATTCAATTTTAAAAGAATGAGTTGATCCTAGGTTATCACTTGGTGTGGATTGGATGTATTTCCTTTTCAAAGATTTCAATTTCCTATATATTTGAGATGGTTTCATTTAATAAGATAAAAAAACATCATCACTTACTGGTTTAATACCTACACCCTTTAATACTAGTCACCTATACACTTGAAGGATCAAAGTTTTGAGCACTTCAAGGTAAAGGTTCGTATTAGCACATGAAGTGTGTGGCTTTAAATTCAATAAGGACGATGGAGTTTAAAAATCATCAAATAAAAATCTTAATTAAAGAAGTGATTATACATTAAATGGGTGATAAATAACATCCAATCCAGCCCCTTGATAATCCCTTGTATCAACCCATAAGTGGGTTATCCTTCTATTGATCCCATGGTTTCAATGGAAGCGGAAAGTAGACTCATGAGGGAGGAAATGGAGAAGTAAAGAAAATAATAAAAATAAAATGATCACTCCACCATTGTGTGAAATATTTCACAAGGTTTAGTGTGAATAAATTCACACCTTGAATCAACGGTATCAAAGTGATATTAATAACAACATAATAAGAGGAAAAGAAGATATTTTATTAAGAAACTAAAGTGAATTGAATAACTTACATGTGAAAGACAAATTTGAGACAAGAAAATTGCAACATAACATTACAATTGAACAAAGCATCCAAGATTATCAACTCCTTCACCAACACTACCTTAAATAGTCATTTTTTACCCCTTGGGTCGAGCCTCAAACAGTCCAAGTCTCCTAAATTAATTGTGGTAGGCCATAGGTGGGTGGAAAGTAAGGAAGAGTTGATTTTTCCACCCTTGACCCGAGGTGGCAGCCAGCTTTACTTCACCGAAAAGATGCACTTGGAAAACCTTATATATGGCCGAATCAGAGTGGGACATAGAAGAATAAAATGGAGATACGGATATCTTATATACGCCTATAAAAGTTGGGCCCATTTGGAGTTGTGGATTCTGAGATATGATCATATTAGTGGGATGTTTTTCTGGAATGTAGAATCTGGCCCAGAATTTTATCTCTAACTTGGGACGACTAAATGGACACCATGGAGGCCTAATTAGCATTGGATAATGAAGAGTGATTTGTTTCTATACATGTTTTATTGCACCCAAAGAAATTTGGGATTAATTGGGCCTGTATGGTTTGCCCCACAGTCTCATCAGTGGGCTGGTGTCCAATATGACTTCTCCAGAATTGTTTCCTTTCATCACAAAATATCCCCATTTTTTTCCATGAATTATCCATTGATCCCTGAATCAAAAATGTTCATATTTAAGTGTAGATCAATTTAAAAAAATATAAAATTAAAATATGTATAATTATATTCCTTAAAATCCGATGAATCATTGGGTAGTTTAAATGATGTTAAAAAATGTACCACATAATAGTGCATTTTAAGAAGGTATTACAATCATAATGTGAAATGATGTTCAAAGTGTAAAATGAACTAAAATGGTGTTTATGAATAATAAATAACATGAATATTATGTATATTAACAATTAATATTAGCCTCATTTAGTGGCTAATCATATACTAACCTATGAAATGTTATATCATTAATTTAATTTATTTAATGACATTAGAAATTTTAATGTGATGTTATTCTTTCATGGGGATCATGATTCAAAATTTACTCATGTAATAAAAGGATTTCTAGTCTCACTTTTATTTTTTGTGGGAAACATGCTTTATACACTACTTGTTTAATCTATGTTGTGTATATACTACCCATGAATGTATTTTGTGATTATATTATATAATATTATTTTATTTTCATATCCATATAATTTTATTTCTTTCATGGGTCATATAATTATACTGATTATAAAGTGATGAGTATTTATTTCACAATCTCATCAATATTTGGGATTGTTTCGTTTTAAGTCTCTATAGGGGAATATTTATCTTCCATGTACATGTTTTCTAAAAGTTTTTTTAAAAATATTTTCACTATTATCCTATGTATTTTTAAAGTCATTTTTACCCATTTTTAATTTTTACTACATGGTTTGAAAGGAATCTTTTTGTAATTTTCTAAACGAGGTTCTTTGTGACTTTTTAGGAAAAAGAATGAGAGAAATGTTTTTTTAACTTATATGGCATGAATTTTTTTCCTCCATAATGATGCATTAATAATTTGAAGATTACTTTACAATGTTAGAATTTTATTTTCAAAGAAAATATTTTCTTTTAAAATTTTACATCATTTTAAGAAAAGAAATTGTTTTCAAATAAAAAAGGATATTTTCCTAAAGAATTATTTTCAAGTGATCTATAAAAATAATTTTCCATAGAATATAACATTATTTTATGTTAATTATGTTTTACTATAGGTATTATTCAATTATAATATTCTTATTCTTTATAAGACTAGTTTTTGTTTATATTGGAATGATATTTATGAAACCCACTTATTTTCCATGGGTTATGTTATGATTGAATGATGTTTATGAAACCCATTTCATTCCATGGGTTTTGATATGATGGATGATTTATATTCTTATAGAATACACATGTATGGTTTTCAATATGTGATGGTGGGACCTATATCTCTCTTCAATGCATTAGGTAAAGATTTATATCTCATGATATATACAGGACTGGAACGAGAGTAATCTTGGTTGAGTAATATAGGACTAGAAGGTGAGTAATCTTGGTTCAATAATATAGGGATAGAACATGAGTAATATAAGTTTAGTAATACAAGGATAGAATAGGGAGTGAACTTAGTTTAGTAAATTATTTTTTTCCACTATGATGTTCTTGGCAATTAGCCTTGACTAATATAGAAATGATTTCTTATGATTATTTGTTTTCCACAATTCCATGTTTTATGCTAAACTTTTTTATTTTATGATTCATGTCTTATGAATTTCTATGATTTATTCTTTGACACAATATTATGATATTTTCTATATAGGGTATACTTTTCAAATGTTAAGTTCAAATTCTTATACCCTTATGTTTATGTTTTGATCCATATCCCCTTGTTTACCCTTACTGAGCACATGAGCTCACCCTTTTCTTATGTTTTCTATTCACCAAGTTATAAATAAACGTTTTAGGTAGGGGTACTAAAGAGGAAGATATTTGTGGGAAACACTTAAGATCTTTCACCAGATTAGAAGTTTTTGTTCCATGTTTCCAAAGGCACTAAACTAATATGGTATTTGGGTGTATGTTTGTGTAATGTATGAAATTTTCCATAATAATTATTTGATATCCATGTACATAAACCTAGGTTGTTATATTATAGTTATTTATGGGGGGCCTCACCATAGCTCCCTAACGATGGCTCCCACTAGTGATAGGGTGAGTCCCAAGAGGTGGATCATCATTGAGATCCCAATACCCCCTCAAAGTACGGATCTAAGTCTCATACATCCTAATATTCTAAAGATATCTGATTTCAACATGATAATTTTTTTTTATATTTTATATAAATCCTATCCATATAGTGATGAGGGGTGTCATGGTAGTTATTGAGGTGCCAACAGTAATTAAAGGGTCTTTAGTGGTGGGTTTTTCATTCGAGAACCTGGATTTTGATATCACTCAAGGATTCACCCCATGTGAGTCCCCTTTTCTTTCAAAAGTCATATCAACCTTTTCTATTATTACAGGTTGAGATAACTATCCCACCCTTGTCTGAAAAGTTCTTAAGATAGTTTATTCTCAAAAATCAATCATGGATGTGGAATATGGGGTGCTTGTTCCAGTGATTAGGCCAACTCTCAAAGAGCTAGATGGTCATGGTGAGACGACCCTAATTCCATGAGAGCAACCCATTTTGGATGAAAGTTTGGTTAAAAGGGAGGGAAAACTCAATGTTTGTGAAGTTACTACCCAAGTGAGGAGTATGACCATGATGACCCTCCTCTCAACATGGATCTGAGCTCTTTTGAGAGGATCCCTGAGGAGGATCCTACTACTAATATCCTCATGACTTTTCCAAAGTATGAGACTACACCGCATAAGCATCTAAATGATTCCAGGTCTAACATTGTTGAAGAGAACTATATTTTCTAGTGTAGGGCATGTAGAAGCATATAGACTTTCAGTAGCCACACTATAGAGTCAGATCTAGTGATCCAGACAGGGTCCCTATGATACTAGATATTGAACCTAGGAACCAAGGGTGGGGTTAACTCTCATGATATCCATGAACTATACAATGATTAAATCAATGAGAAAGTTCACACAGAGAACCAGGAGCTCAATTTGGCCTGGTATAAGGAGAATTATAAATGTACAAAGGCACTTCAGGTAGCTGAGTATAAAATCGCATAGTTAGAGGAGCAAGAAAAAAAGCACAATGCCGCTGTTAGTGATGAAATAGAGACTATAAACCAGTTAAGGGGAAAATTGGTAGTGGATGATGATAGTGAAATGGGATAAGCATATATGGCAGATGAATTCAAAGTTGAGCAGGATCAAGCATGAATTCATTCCAATGATGTTCACTCTGCTGCTGAGGAGGAAGCGAATGGGTTGTCCAAATGATAGTGGACCTTGGTGGCTACTTGGCAGAGGTTTTCCGGGACATAGTGCTCTATTAATAGTGATGATAATTATGGATATTTGTCTTAGTTTAGAATAAAATAGAGGCTCTGACATGTGGATAACCCACACAAATTTTTTGTAAAGGTTTGTTTAAATTTCCGGTATGATTAAATGTGTTATTTTTTTGTATCTCAATCATATCGATGAGATAATAAACTATAAATCCCTAATACCATGTGATTCATGATCAGTGTGGGAAAAAGGGAAAAATATAAGATTCATCATTTATATGAGAGTGGTCAATATGGGATTAATACTTGGGATCCAATTTATTTATCGATTATTGGGAGTATTCTAACAAGAAAAGTTTGTTTGGAGAATAGGGATATGTAAAACTAATTTTATTTTTCAATGTGAACTATCACATAAAAGGGGTAATTCTAGGGTCTTTGAATTCAACCTGAACAAAGGGGAGTGATGAAGATCATGAATTGAGACACCCAAGATTTGGGACACAAAGGGGGTGATAGGGTGATAGAGGATGGATGCTGACCATTTTTGAAGCAAATATTCCATTATCATTCCCTCAGGGATGGGGAAAGACAAATGAGGATCGACCATTGACTATGTTCGAAACACGAGTCCTGTAAAAATGGTGTTAGAAGTATTTTAGATCATGTTCCCTAGATGTTAGGTGAGCCAGTGTGGCTAGGAACCATTTCCCTTAGGGGGAATCCAGATGTGAAAGATGATGGGGATCCAAATATGAGGAGATTCAAAGCATGGGGATGAATTGGGGGAATGTTAAGATGGAGTTTAATACTCTCATAATTATTCCACTGAGTCTTTGATCACATTTTATAATCATGTCAGTCTGAACAAATTTTAGAATCATATTCCAAGGTGAGCATTGTCTTAGGTGAAAGCGATGGTTAAGGAACATGAATGGTGAAGTGAGTGTCTAGCACCGAAGGGGGGAAAGATCTTCTCAGGTAAGGGCCTTATATTCTTCACATTTTTACATTGTGCAATGAGGACGGAGGGTTTTCCATTTAACATATTTTGGAAAGGATATTGAACACATAGTCTAATGTATTAGGGTGAGGATAATGCATCACACAATTTAATGTCACGTGATTAGGATGTTCATAGAACAATTTAGTGTCTTGTGACCAAGAAATGTGAATGGTTGTGAATAGATCCTATCTAGTCAAGTAAGTGGGATAAATAAATAGGAAATACATGGGTGGAATCTCATAGAGAAACTCATGAAGAAAAGGGAGTTGGAGTTTGGCTCCAATTTTTTCTTGAACTGATGGATTCAATGAGAATATCCAGGTTTTTTGGGGCCCAAGATGGTTCTTACTAGTTTTGAACCTTTTTTTAAGTCCTTACATTTTCTCAGGTCGCTAAAGTGACCTAATGGCTGGGAGTCTAACTTTTTTTAGGTTTCCCCTAGGTGTTTTCAACCTGAAAAATGTATGTGCCTCTTTCCTTGGCCTGTTTAAAGTCATAACATTTGGACCAAGAAGTCGTAAATAGTTTAAGGTCATAATTCTTGGACCATATAGGGTGGAGGGGGTATCTCCAGGGAGGGTGTGTGGAATGGAAGAGATTACAACTGATATAAAGAAGGATCCAAGGAGGCCCTACCACATGAAACATCTCTGAGAAAACTTACACATAGTTTAAGGTTGTGATTATTGGGTTTGAACTCCCAGTTCAAGGTCTTAGAGTTCAAACCATAGGGGAACCCATGTGTTTTAAAATTGATTTAAGAAATTTATCCCCAAATCTTAAGACCACATGATCCATGCTCACTATGATAAACAAGGAGTGGTACAAAGTTCTCATTGTTTGTAGGGGGTCTACACAATAAGGGGAAAAAGTGATCGACTTGGGAAATCCTGTGAGGATAGATCATGACTTCCAAGACTTGGATAATAAAAGGGTAATGAAGGATGTGTGGGAAAAAATGGTTGAACATGTTCAAAACATAGGTTCCACACCAGCACTGGTAAAGGATGGGGTAAATAAATATGGGATCGACCATTGACCATGTTTAAAAAATAGGAGCCACCATCTGTCACAAAGAATCATTTGAGGTGTGTGCCCATGAAGGTAGGTGATCTAGTGTGTCCAGACACAATTTCCATTAGGGAGCCAGTTCATATCGATAAGATGATGATTATCCAAATAAAAGAAAGAAATAAGTGTGGGAATGGAAGTGGGGAATGTCCCAGAGGTAATGTTGAGTTCCCTAGGGGCTATCCTGCTATAAACTCAAACACAATAGATGAAAATTTTGATATTAAAGTATCAATCCTAGACTAAAGGGGGAAGACCTTGACAAGAATTTTTGTTAGGGATAGACCCAGTATAAGATATCCGAGCATTACTATATATCCCATTAGGAAGAGAATCAAGCTACTATTAGTTTTGGAATTCAATGTGGTAGAAGATCAATGCTGGTAAGGTGAAATACACTCCAACTAGGACCTTGATTCATATCACATTTTCCACATGAGGCATCCTAGTTTTAATATGGTATAAGGATACAATTTAACATAATCTACTGAGGAAATCATTTTTGGTCATCCCATATTTTTCATATGAGGCATCATATTTTTATCACATAGGGTAAGGCTACTATTTAACATCATGTTCTAAGGATTTTTTTTCCATCTCATAATTTTCATATGAGGCATCCCAATTTTATATGGGATAAGTCTATAGTTTAAATACATGTTCTAAAGACGTTTTTTTATCCATATCATATTTTTCATATGAGGCATCCCGATTTTATATGGGGTAGGGCAACAATTTAACATTGTGTATTGAGGATGTTGTTTTTTAACCATCTCATATTTTTTATATGAGGCATCCCTATTTATGTGGGGTAAGGTGAAAATTTAATTCCATATTCTAAGGAAATTTTTTTTCAATCTCATATTTATCATATTAGGTATCTTTGTTCTATGTGGGGCAGGGATACAATTTAATGTTATGTTCTAATGATGTTGTTTTTTCCTCCTCATATTTATCACACGAGGTATCCTAGTTTTATGCGGGGTAAGTCTATAGTTTTACAACATGTGCTAAGGATGTGTTTGATTTTTCTATATTATATTTTTTATATGAGGCATCTTAGTTTTATGCAGGGTAAGGATAAATTTAACATCTTATGCTAAGGATGTTGTTTTTTTGTCCATATCATATTTTTTATATGAGGCAACCTAGTTTTATGTGGGGTATAGCTAAAGTTTAATGTCATATAATGAGGATGTTATTTTTTTCCATCTCATATTTTTCATATGAGGCATCCTAGTTTTATATGGGGTAAGGCTGCAATTTAACTTCATGTGTTAAGGAATTTGTTTTTTGTCCATCTCCTATTTTTCATATGAGGCATCCCAGTTTTATGATGGGTTAGGCTACAATTTAACATCATGTGTTGAGGATGTTTTTTTTCCATCTCATATTTTTCATACGATGCATCCCAGTTTTATATGGGGAAAGGATAAAGTTTAACATCATGTGATAAGGATGCTTTTTTCATCTCATATTTTTCATATGAGGCATCCCCGTTTTATGTGGGTTAAGGCTTCAATTTAATGCCATGTACTAAGGGAGTTGTTTTTTTTACATCTCATATTTTTCTTATGACGAATCCTAGTTTTATATGGGGTAAGGATAAATTTTAACGTCATGTACTAAATATGTTTTTTTATCCATACCATATTTTCCATATAAGGCATCTTGGTTTTATGTGGGTTAAGGCTATAGTTTAACACCATGTGATGAGGGATTTATTTTTTTCCATCTCATATTTGTCATATGAGGAATCTTGGTTTTATATGGGGTAATAATATAGTTTAATGTCATGTGCTAAGGATGTTGTTTTTTTGCTATCTCATATTTTTCATATGAGGAATCTCAATTTGATATTGGGTAAGGCTATAGTTTAACATCATGTGTTGAGGACATTTTTTCCATCTCATATTTTTCATATGAGGCATACCAGTTTTATATGGGGTAAGGGTATAGTTTAACATCATGTGATGAGGATGTCATTTTTTCTATCTCATATTTTTTATATGTGTAATATTGGTTTTATGTGGGGAAAGTCTATAGTTTAATCTCATGTGAAAAGGATGCCGAACATTTTTGTTTAGAGTAATATAGGTTGGACTAAGTTTATTACCAGTTTAAGGTCATGGAGCTCAGCATAAAGGGGGTTTGGGTGTCTTAAAAAGGATCATTTGGTAAGAAATAGTGATAAAACATTGTGAAAGGAGGGACAAGGATATCCTTTTACACACAAACTTACAAGACACATTGTAAATAAGTTAACATTATGTTACTGAGGGAGGAAAGACCCGACAATAGATTTATGGTGGGAGATGGACCCATGATAAGTGGTCCAGGAATCACTATGTATCCCATAGGAATGTGAATCAAGAATTATGTAGTTCCATATCATGGCATAGTGGGAGATTAATTTTGGTAAGGGGTATTTTTATCAAGCGAGGATTTGAGGAAAAAGAGACAGAGGCATTGGTTCACTAAAATACTAGGAGTGAAGAAAACTATTTAACGAAGGGGACATAGGGGATCCAGTGCACATGGTTTAATGTCATAATGGCTAGACTTGATGGTTATTAGGTACCTTGAGGATGTTCATGTGGTGGAAAATATTAGAAACCCGACACTAATAAGAAGCCAAGGAGTCCCTGTGCCACACAAAGAAACCCTGAAACAACTTGCATGTAGTTTACGGTCATGAGTCTTGGATAGGGGGAAGAACTAAAAATGGGTTGGTGTTGAGGATATCCCTGGTATTTTGGGTCTATTCATACCTATGTATCCCATTAGGAATGGGAATCACGCCTTATATAGTTCTAAAACACGACGTGGTGGGAGACCAATGCCAGAAAGGTGAAATCCTCTCCGGTGAAGACATTGAATCATATCATATTTTTCATATGATGAATCCTATGTTAATTACATAGGGTAAGGCTATAGTTTAACATCATATGATAAGGATTTTTGTTTTAGTCATCCCATATTTTTCATATGAGGCATCCTATGCTTATCTTATAGGTTAAGGATACAGTTTAACATCGTGTGATGTGGAAATCAGTTTTTGTCATCCCATATCTGTCATATGAGGAATCTTATGTTCATCACAAAGGGTAAGGCTAAAATTTAACTTTGTGTGTAGGGGATGTTGGGATTTTTAGTTTAGAGTCATACATCTCAGACTACAGCTATTGTTGGTTTACGATTATGGAGCTCATACCAAAGGGGTAGTGCTAGTTTAAGGTCATAAAGCTTGGAACAATTTTAAAAGATATGGTGCATGGAATGATGGTAAGAGGATCCAACATTTTTTAAGCCAAAAGGAATTACTTGATAGAAAAAGGTTCCCTAGGGTGCTCTGAAGGCAATTTCCTCCTCGTCTTCAGGGGCTATCTGGATCTGATTATACATGGTGTATCCATCCCTGAAGGAGAGGTCTTGGAATCTAGATATAACATCAATAAACAACTCTATCACCATAGGGGGGAAGTCATCCTTTGAACAATAGTGGTTGAGGTCTTTTAAGTCAATGAAGACTCTAATATTCATATTCTTCTTCTTGATTGAGATGATGTTGGCTAGCCACTTGGGGATACTGGACCTCCCTGATGAATTTGTACTTAATAATATTATTAACTTTGGCGTCTACCATGACACCGTGAGAGGGGTGCATATTTCTAAGAGGTTGTTTAAACCTGTAGTAACCCATTGAGAGACTGGGGTGATGAATAAAAACCTACAGGTCAAGACTTGACATCTCTTAATAGCTCCAAGTAATCACATTGTGGTGCTACTTTAGGAAGGACACATAATATTGCTACTCTTATGATGACATATCTATGCTGATTAATTTTTTCCTCAGATATTCTTCTATGTTGAGATTTACCCAAGTTATCTTGTCAAAAGTGGTGGATAAACCCTCTTTAAATGTGGGTTGCGTGTCTTCCAAATTCTATTTATCATCTAAAATAGGGGGATCAGAGGGAATATGTGACACTTCTAAGTTGGCTGACCTAGGGGGAGTACTAGTGTCTGCTCTGGAATGTATGGAATCCTCGATTAGGGATCCTTGATTTGTGAATACTATGAAAAAAATTTTTCGGGCTAATTTCACTCAGTTTTCGACTATGAGGTCCACTCTTAATATTGAAGGAATGGTGAAAGGTTGACTTCTGTCAAGTCATCCTTTCTTTCTGGAACATACATGAATGTTTTGGATTGATTTACATGAGGCAAACTTCTTGTTACTTCATAGAAGTAGGGTCTTTCGATACTAGTTGGGCCTGTTCGATGTAGGGGTACAAGGTAATCTATGAGCACTCCTTCTCCTTAGGTACTATGAAACAATATCCTAGGTTTTGTTTTGTGGGTTCCAACTAATGAATTGGGAGAAAAAATACACCTTTCAATTCTTCACATGGATCTATTGGAGTAACTGTTAGATCATTAGGGGAATTGATGCACTCAGATCCATCAGTCTGGACCTTCTTTCTTTCCCTTTTGTTCTAACCAGCATATATATAGAAATCCTTATAGGAATCAAAGGGGGAAACATCTCCCTAAAGCACCCCTAATATACCATTAAGGGAGTATTTTGAGGTATTAGTGATATGAATAGGGGACCACTGCATGAAAATGAAGCTAGATCCCTCCCAACAATGCATTATTGGTAGTATCTTATGAGACTACCATAAATTTAGTTCTAATACTAGTCCAAGAATTGAGTCTTTAATTGAATTTTTTTGCATATATTCTAATAACTCTTATCATACCTATGAATTTTTAGGTTAGAGGGAGTCATATATACTTCTATAAGTACCAGCTTATGGAGAATCTATGTTGATATGATGTTGATCCCAAAGCCATTATCCACTAGGTAGCGGTGATTTTTTATGTAATTGAACTAACCTAGGATATAAAATAGGCATATGTGCCTCTGATGGTGACACCCTCATCTTATTTATAAAATGTGATTATGTCTTGATATTACTCTCGTACGACCTCTTCTACATAGTAGGTATCAATGAAACCTACCGCAGTCTTAAACTAAAAGGGGTTTTCAAGGCTTTGACAAGGTCCTCACGCATTTCCTTTGATAGGAGAAGTGCCAAAAGAATTGAGATCCTCATTGGTATGATGGTGATATGATTCAAAACATCATAATTCCATGTTAGGGACATATTTTTTCCTATAGAGGGTCGTTCGTTAGTAGGAGGTGTAATAGATACCATTGGGTGAGACACTGGGGTTTGACTAGTGTTGGAAATATTCTTATGCTAGTTAGCTGGTTTTCTCTAAACACCTAATAGTTGGGTACTAAACTACTGAGGTTTGGTCCAAGATAGATGTGAATGATCATGGCATGGTTACGGTTGAGCTGAACAACCAACTAATATAGTAATTCATGAGGGAATACCTGACGGATTAGATCGGGAGAGCTATACTTACTAAGCCCTACATGAATCTTGCTGCTTGGTCTTAGTGGCATGAACAAATTGGTTTAGAGTGTTATCCCAAGTATTCTTTTATCTTTCATGTCCCCTACCCCTCCTTCATCGACATTGACCAAAGGTGCCTAAGGGGTTAGCATGCCGTTCCTCATTATTGAGTATCACACAGTGGTCCACTAGTTTGATGAAATTCAGAGAGGTTTACTCTTTCTCCTCATAGGTGGAATACTCTTAAGCTAGATGTACTATGGGAACATCTCCCAACTCAAGAGGAATGAAGTCGCCAAGGGTGCATAATGAATTTAGCACCGATGAAAGATTCTAATTTCCTTTATTTTGGTGATGCGTGGTCTTATAATACTTGGAAGGATGTAACATAGATGTGGAGGCAACAACTGAACAAGTCACGACAACCATTGGAAGTTTTGGATTACTCAAACAGGAACAAATGATACCATGGGTGCAAGAAATTATCTTATCAACTAACCAGTCATTATATTTCTGTGTTACACAACTAGGGGACTATTTCCACTCACCTGACCTTTTGTGTCACTATCGAGGTCATCAGAGACATGTTTCACTTGTGTCGATACATCTCCCAATTTTTCTATGACATAATCCACTTGTTCAAGAATGTAATATTTGAATAAAAACCATTATTTTATGGTGTTTCCAAGGATATTGTGATATGGGCAGTGATCAATGGTATTAGTAAGTTTGTCCTCTTAGGGTGTCCTGTATTCTGGAAATTTTAGGATCCCTTTTTCTAGGGTGTAGATGAAATTACCTAATACCTATGTATATTTGAAGGAGTAATTCCTATTACTTATTTAATCAAAAGGGACATTGGGTACTTGGCCCCAGTGAAGTCCTGGGGCAGCACTTTGTCTGTGAGGCAGTGCCTGTTCCTAACAAGGTTGCACCAGATGAGGCTATATTTGGCATGGCTCTACTTGGTGGGGATCATCCAGTAAAGGGGTCAATAAGTTTAATGAATCAAGAAACTTCACATGAATAGTAGTATCTATCTTTAATTTCACATGCCTTTTTATGGGCGTTGGAAGTGTAATAGTTTCTTTTCATGCTGCAAGGCTTCTTCCAAATGCCAGGACTATTCAAAGAACTCTCAAAATCCACCCAGATAATTCAAGGAGATGAGGGTAGGGACCAACTCATCTATAAAATTATCCATGCACATCATGAGTTGTTATTCCTAAGAAATTTTCATGTTAAGTGAGTACATGAGTCCCTTCCACTGGGTGGTGAAGTCAGTAACTCGCTCATCGGGCCTCTACTTTCATTTGGAGTGGTCAATGATTCTGGTTTGGAATGAGGCAGATATGAACTAGTAGAGGAATTTCTGTTGAGATCCTCCCAAATTGTAATATATCTTGGGACCAGCTAGATATTCCACATCAATTTCAGTCCTTTTAAGGTCTGAAAAAACATTAGATCTTAGAAACTTTCTATTATTTTAGAGTTACTAACATGGTGCTGCACCATGAGACGAAGTGGGATAAATGTTCGAAAGGGTCACCCATACCATTGAATAGGGGAAATCTTAGGTTTTTGAATTCTGGTGGGGGATTTATCTATTATACCTATTCTAGATATGGATTTTTATTAGGTGGGATTGAATCTTGTGTCATTTTAAGGGCCTTAAGGTGGAAGGTGAGAGAAACTATCAGATTATCCAAGTGAATATTTGTGGTCACTGATGTTCTGATCGGATATTCACCTCAGGTGGATAATCGACATTGATCTTAAGGCATATATGCATGCTGCTTAGATGGAGTGGGTGACTGATATCTTGGTCATTTTTCATATCCCATGGTATATACCCTAAATGGATATGCAGGTCTGCTTGGTTCAAATTAGGGTGCCTGAACAAGAAGGACTGGGTTCCCAACTGGAGGAGAGACAGGGTCCCTTTTGAGATTTTCATTCCCTAGAAACTACTTAGACATAAAAAATGAAATAATCCTCTTATATACCTCTATATCATGGATCAAATCAGTTATCCTAACATTCTAATCAGTCTCTGGAACAATCTCAAATGGTCCAGTGAGCTCAGCATGTACCTTTCCTTTATCAATATGTTAATGAGTAGGCATAAATTTATCATTTGGGGGACTCCAAAGTCCCATTAATGATATATTATAATGGGTGTGAGTACATGTCAAAGGGTCTAATTAGTATTTTTCCACCCCTTAGGGAAGGTTCTCCCTATCATTCCCCGTGTTAGTGGTCTTATTTCTCTGATCCTCAGGAGGGTCGATGGTGATGAAATTAACTATGGCCACAGTCAGAGACAAACCTTCAATTTCAGTGGGTGGACCAGATTTAGGGTCCCATTTTTGCATTGGGATAGGGATTAAATAGAGGGAGACATACTACCCCTATCCTCTGATCTGCACTTGTTGCGTTTACTCTACCATGAATCTATATAGCATAGTGAGGTACTTAATATAGGTTTTCTAGAGAGTATGACGATAGCTATATGATTTAGAACACTACACTACTTGGAGTGTTGTGATCTTAACACTCTTTCACTACTAGTGAATATCATTGAGGTGCTCATGGCTTCCTAAGTAGGTGTGATGATGGTCTTGAAGGTGATTGAATTCCAACTATATATTCTATAGAAAACAGACTTACTAGCCCTTAGTGAGAGACTCTGAGATGACAAAGGTCAAAACTATAGGTGGAAATAATTAAATTGATAGTTGGTCCGTGGACAAGAGTCCCCACAAGTCCTATTTTTTATTACCAAAGGATGATTCTACTCTTGTTCGTCCCACACCCCAATTAGGACAGGCCAAGAAATTGGTGGTGGAAATGATGTATATCTACTTTGTTGATGATTTTCTAGGAGGGGGAATTTCACGGGTCAAATTTCAACTACATATTGGAATGTCTCTTAGAGGAAGGTCTATCTTCAATATCATATATATATAGGTCATGGTGTTTACTAACTACTTGTGTGGGAGAGAGGAAACATCCCTTTGAGGCTCAACAAAGTTCTCACTGTCATCTGAGGGTTTCAACCTAGCCCCTAACATCTCCCCAACTTTTAGTGTGGAGGTAGAGTGGAGGGAGACTGATGAAAATGGAGACATTTTCACTAAAAGTCCTTATAATTAGTAAAAAACATCATCCACCTATATTAACCTATGTAGGTACTTGATAATATTTTGTACTTTGAATTTTGGGACCGTAAGCTTCAGTCGATGGGATTTTCCCCAAGCTCTAATAATGAGGGTGAAGTTTCCCTCATCAATTTATCCATCACTTCTGAGTCTGAGAGATATACGGTGAAACAATGATACTATAGGTTATTCCTATTATGGAATGGGTCTTCTCCAAGCATAAGACTTTGATAGTCACCTGGGTTCCCTTCACTTGTGTCGCAACCTATGCTACAAGAACTGCCCCCCATGGTGGTTTTTTTCCTTATATCATGGGATAGACCTTTAAAGTAGGGTATTCCTTTATCATGGGTAGGAATTCAACACTGGTTGGTGGTGGTGTAGAAAGGGCATATTTATTGGTAATATTCATCATGAGATGACCCATAATGGGTTTTGGCAGCACTAGTGACTGAGAGAGTCTACCCGTCCTACCTGAGAGGTGGATAGGGCCTTATTCCTAAGTGGGAAAAAAATCCCCAATTATAAGTTATAGGAATCTGATGAGATATTATATCAGCAGAAAGGGACATTATATCTATAGAAGATGACTCCTATCGGGAAACAGTATAGTCTTTCCCTCGATCGGTGTCGACATCGAGTGTTCTGGGCAGGGGCTAGAAGAGAAAAAATGGAGTCAACCCACTCATTGATCTGTGGTACCAATCAATGCTTGTGCTAACATGTCTGCGTGGGATCCATCTTGGGAAACTCCTGAGTAGTGTCCATGATGGGTATGACTCTAACATCCCTTATTTTCTTAGTATAGGGGAGTTTAATATCAGAGCACTCTAGGGAGACACTCCCGAAATGGTTTTCTATTTTAAAGGGGGTAGTTTCCCCCTACGTGGCCCTCATGGGTGTCAATTTCAGTGAGGTTTCAATTCATCAAGATCCTGGAAGGCCATATCTATAGTGGTAATAACTCATTATTGTTTGTATCGATAAACAAGGGAGCTGAACACTCTCCTCAGGATGATCTCATAGGGTGATATGGGGTGTGGGAACCCAAAATATGAACATGTGGTGGCTGTTGTGGAAGAAATGTAGTTTTATGATATTTCCACATTGACATTCCCCCTACTCTTATGTATATTGGCATTAGGTCACTGATCTCCTGTAACTCAAGTCCTGTAAAGTACATAGAATCAAACATCAGTAATGATCTGATGAAATTGATGAACAATGCCCCAAAATCATCAATTCTTTCTAAAGAAAATAAATCACCAAAGTTGGTGATATCACAGACTAAATATTCCCAATGTTATCCACCACAAGTCACAAGAGAGTTTCATGCTACCCCCACTATTTGTTTAGTGGTACCTAGTACCGATTATCAAGATCCAGTGACTTGAAAATTTGGTGGTGACCCAACATTACTAGTCCCCATAGTTAAAGGATAATATTTTCATATTATGTTCAGAATTTTTGTTTCCAATTCTTCCCACCAAGGATGCACATCATCTCTCCATATAGCGATGATGCATTGCTTGTTTCCCTGCATTACTACTTTCCAAAGGATAGTGGAATCCATCACTCTAATCAGTGATGTTGGCTCCTTGATCAAAATGGGATAATGGGATGTAAGTTCCTCCTTCCTTGGATTCCTCCTTGGAGATCATTTCACAATCTAGGTATCCCTCATAGATTTGCTTCATGTTCATAAAGCTCATTCTTGGTGCCATCTCAAGGTGGATGTTAGTTAATTACACTACTTCTCTCTCAATAGGGAATCAACTTTTAGTTAGAGAAGATAATAACATTGGTCTTATCTAGGAATTTATGGATTTTGGGTGTATTGGACTTCTATAAAGTCTTCTCTTTTTGAATTCACAGGCATATATCATGAGTCATATTAGGTGAAGTACCTAAGGAGTCCCATGTTTTCCATGAGGTAGTTGACATCTAGGGAATAAGTATTCCAAGTCTTTTTTACCCCAGGCATCCTATGTTTATTGTTTGGGGTAGATATTCTAGATTTGGTCACATGTTTAATGTCTTACAGGGATATTTAAGTCATAGATTTAATGTCTTGTGGGGATAGGTAGGTCACATGTTTAACTTCTTGTGGGGATTGGTGGGTCATAGGATTAATGTCTTGTGGGTACAGCTGGGTCATGGGTTTAACATATCATGGGTAAAGGTTGGACATAGTTTTAAAATCTTGTGGGGATTGGTAGATGGTTAAGTATGTCCTCAAGGGGGAGGGGGATTTCACACTTGAAATTTGGCAGAGTGTGTTAGGGTGTCAGGATTTAACCTTAGGGAGGTACCCCAAATGTGTTGGTATTTCAGGATTGAACCTCATAGAGGTGTCTTATATACCATGTTAAGAAACAAGGATCAAGAACCATATAGTTTGATGTTGTTGTTTAAGGTCATGTGATAGGACTGATCCATGAAAATTAACATCTTGCAGTAAGGATTATCTTGTCATGGAAGATGCATCAATGAGGGATAGTGTGGGGATCAAACATATGGGATGCCTGAGGGTGATGTCTATAGGGTGACATCCCATGAAGTGGGAGGAGTTTCATACCATGATGATGATACATGGGCCATACCATACTCACCACACGAGATAAGGCAAGAATTTCACATCATGTGATGAAGGTGTTGTTATGCAGTTTAATGTCATATGACTATGACATTGTTCTATGAAATTTTATGTCATACATCTTGGATGTTGGTGCCCAAGCAGACCATTTCTAAGTAGGATAGGAAGATCTGGAAGAGGCCTCTCCACCAGGAAATGTTGACAATTTCCATTGATGATGCCACCTTTAGGGATTACACATCTACTACTCATGTACATTTGGGTGGGTCATGGTGTAAACCCTACCATGGAGGAATTGAAATCGGGGGTCCTAATGTTAGGGTGCCTATTTTTAGGAGCAAGAGGCATTAGAGTACTTATGATTAGGATTAAAAGGTAAGGTAATGGTCTAGGATGCACTTGAAGCATAGAGGGTATTGGGGTAGGGAACCAAAAATTATTGTATGAAAATATGCCTTTTTCTATGAAAATAGATTTTCATGAAACGTGGGTTCCAACACAGGTATGTTCCATGGAAACAAGGGTCATAAGTGTGCCCAACTATTGGAGTTACGTATATCTTGGGTTACGCAAAGCCAATTCATCTTACACAAACCCTCTTAACTTTTAAGGGAAGGTGTGTGATGAAATCTCAAACAAAATCCATGCTAAGATTGGGACCATGAAAGGTTGTTCATGCAATTTTTATACATTTGGTGTTATATGAAGTTTGGGGTTGTACGATCATCATAGAATTCTGGGTTGCACGGTCGATAACTAGTGCTTCATCTTCCAGAACCATCCACTAAAGTGGGGGGGGGGTCTATTTATAATCGAAATGGGAAACCATTGGTGTGAAAATTTCTCTTTATTTCACAAAACATGTTGTGTATCTCTCATTACTTTATTGTTATGGGAGCTGCGTAGAAGGCATTGGTTCATCGACACCATTTCTACCAAGTGGTTCACATGTCATTCAATGTTGTCACAAGGATGAAATCTTGTGCATTGATCCCTTTATGGAATCTTGGATTCCCTAGGGTGACCATGAAAATAGGTCCTCTCAACAGGGCCTTTTTCATGTCAGTCCTTTTCATGGAAAACATGCACTTTGTAAAAAAAACTCTGAAGTTTCATGCAACCTTCCTAGAGGGTTTCTAATGGTTCCTTAGGGTAGGCAATGTCCTTAGTTTAAGAAAAACCCCCTTATGTGTAAAAAATAAAATTTTTAGCATCAATAGATAATAAGTTCATTAATATTCAAGACAATGAATGTAGGTAATCATAAATTATATAGAATTTGGTTTAGGGGAAACAAATCCAATATACTCCCACTTTCACTAAATCCAACTACTAATAACCTCCAGTCCACTAACTCTCACATGATACTCTTTCTTCAACTAATATAAGACTTTATTCAAGGGGTCTACCATTTTTTCTTCCATGGAAACTCTACTCACAATAACTTCACCCCTCCAAGAAAAATCCCCCAAGAGGTGATACTTATAGAGTATGTTCTTTTTTCCATTACCATGACCTCAAATCTTTTATGAGATCCACCACTATAGTACAATAATAATATAATTATATAAAGTATTTACTTATAGGCACTATATAAATCTCATGGACAAATTTATGAATCCAAATGACATATTTGGTTACATTAGAATCCTATATATACTCAGAATCTTCTGTAGAATTAGATACAATTGGTGGCTTTGAACTCTTCCAACTAAAATTACTCCATTGAGAATGAATACATATCCTAAATGTGACTTCTGATCATTATGATATGTTTGAAAACTAGGATTAGTGTAACCCCTGAGGACTAGCTCCTTATCTCCTCCACAGACCAGGAATATATCTTTAGTTCTTCTTAGGAACTTAAGTATAACTTTAATGATAGAAAAATGTTTTTCACCTAGACCATCATGACTTATGTCTACCATACTCAGGGTGTAAGAAACACCAAGACTAAAAAATTACATGGCATATATGGTTGATCCTATCATAGAATCATATGGGATCATACTAATTCTCTCTTTATCCTCTTGTGTTTGAGGGCACATTTTCTTGGAAAGATATATACCATGTGACACTGTAACCAATCCTTTATTTGATTGTTACATACTTAATATATTTAGTATTTGGTCATTCTATACACCTTAACTTAATACAAGAAGCCTCTTGGGATCTATCATGAATGATCTCGATTCCTATAATATAGGATGATTCACCTAAGCCCTTCATAGAGAAGCACTTACTTAATTAGTCCTTAAATAACTATAAGACCAGTCCATCATTTCCAATAAGTTACATGTCATCGATATATAAAACTAAGATAATGACCACACTCCCACCAAAACACTTGTGAACACATGGATCACATTAATTCTTAATGAAACCAAATTATTTTACAGCTTCATCAAATCAAATGTTTCATGACTTAGATGCTTACTTCAATCCATAAATTGATCTTTGCAAGTTACAAAACCTTTTGGAATTACTTGGAGTCATAAACCATTATGGTTGTTTCATATATACATCTTTCTAAATTTTCTTGTTAAGGAAATATATTTTGACATTCATCTAGAAAATTTCATTGTCATAGTAAGCTTCTATAGCAAGTAGAATTTTGATGGATTTAAACATAGAAACTATAGAAAAGGATTCATCATAGTTAATGACTTGATGCTGTTTAAACACTTTAGCCACTATCCATTATTTTTAGGTATTTAATTTACCTTAAATGTCCATTTTTCTCTTGAATACCCAATTACACCCAATAGGCTTTACATCAACTATCAGATTGACCAGAACCCAAACTTGGTTTTGATACATAGAATCCATCTCATAATTCATGGATTCCTACTATCTTGTATCTTTCGAGATCTCTACTTACTTTTTATAGGATATAGGTTCATTATTTCCAATAAAAAATGTATCTCCATATATAGTGAATAGAAAACCACATATTTATGGTTCTCTTTCCTCTTTGGTACTCCTATGCAGTACTTTTGTTTCAGGAATAACGTCTTGGATAGGGGGACCTATGAAATTTGTTCTTGTAGAAACTCTTGTGTATCTTGAGCATTAACTTCATCAAAGTTAATATTTCTCCCACTATACTTCTTTAGGATGTGCTCATCCTCAAGAAATATGGCTTGTCTTGTGACAATCACTTTCTTGTTTGTGGGATTGTATAGGTAGTATCCCCCTATTTCATTAGGATACCCTATAAAGATACACTTCATTCCTTAGGGTACTAGTTTGTTTATTGAGATGGTCTTAAAAAACACCTCAAATCCCCATACATGAGTTTTTTACAACAATTTTTTTTCATACATTAACTCATATGGTATTCTGTTTACCACCTTAGTTAGTTCTCATTTTTGAACGTGTTCTACAACATGTGATGCATATCACCAAAAGGATAATGGAAGAAATTCATGACTCATCATAGAACTTTCCACATAAATCAAGGTATAGTTCCTCCTTTCACTAACACCATTACACTATGGTGTATAAGTTAGAGTGAGTTGAGATAGAATAAAAAACTAATGTATAAATTTGATAAACTCTTTGTTAAGATATTCACTACCTCAATCAGTTCTGAGATTCTTTATCTTCTCATCAAGTTGATTCTCTACTTCATTATTTAATTATTTAAATTTATAAAATAACTCTAACTTATACCACATCAATTAGACGTATCCACATCTACTAAAAACATAAAAAATTATGAAATAAGAATACCCACCTCTAAATTCTACTAGAAAAGTTCCACACACATCAGTGTATACAAATCCTAGAAGCTCTGTGGTCCTTTCACCCAATCCAAAAATGGTGTTTGGTAATTTTACCTTGAAAATAAGCATGAAATATTTTAAGTGGTCATAGATCAGAAGAATTTATACAAACATATTGATAGATATTTTTCATAATCTTCTCATTTACATGACCAAGCCGGTGACACCACAACTGGGTGTTATATGAGCTGTGCAAACATGATTCATTATTTATTTCCAATACTTGGTTTTCATAATTTAATACATAAACAATGTTATTTATTTATTCCACACCAAAAAAAAATACTGTGTTTGTAAAATATGCATGATTTATTTCCAAATTTTAAAATAAATACATCTATGTAAAAGAAAGAAACATAAATGTTCTAAGTAACACTATGAAAAAAATAACAGTTATTTAAAACCAAAATCATTCCATTTGGAAATAGAATGTGGTAATATCCTATTGGTAATGTAGAAAGTTATACTACATTGGGTGCTCGAAGATCCAAATCTCCTTTGTAAATCTCATGAAATCTATATTTAGATACAAATATGAGAACCACTAGCTATATCTAATACCTAATGCATAGATATAGAAATATTACACTCAATAATGAATTCACCTTTAGATTTCCCTTTCTCATGGGTGCAATTATTCTTCCAATGGACTAGCTTACCAAATTCAAAACATAATACTTTTCTTTTTTAGTATTTTGAATCTTCTTCTTTTTATAAGGACAGTTGTCAAGGGATTTAAACTTGGAAAAAATCTTGGGAAAATTTTCCCTTTTCTTTTTGTTCTTATTCACCATAAAGACTGTGGGTTTTCACACCACATTTCTTTGTCAACCTAGTGAATGAGATTAATAAATTTTAAAAGATTATTCTTGTTATTGACCATTTGGTAATTCACAATAAAGATAGGGAATGCTTTAGGAAGTAAATAAAGGATGAGATTTGTGTGCTACTCATCAATGAATTTAATACCCAATATGTCTAAGTGCTCTATATAGGTAATAATCTTGACTACATGAGGCCCAGTAGGTACTAACTCTCCAAGATTGAATATGAACAATGCGTTGGATATCTCATATATCTATTTTGTTACCATATCTTTATAGAGATCACAAAGTTGAGACATTATACTGTACACACATACACACATATCCTCATGTTGCTTCAGATTCTCATTGGATATGGCTGATAAAATGAAATTTTGGACATATATGGAATCATCCAAATTTTTCTCATATATATATGATTCTTCCTCACTAGACTCTTATCCAGGTGCTCCAGGAATGCTGTTTTCCAGCACATATAATTTCCTTTCATGGAATAGAATAACATATAAGCACCTTTTCCATTATTTGAAATTAGTTCTAGTGAGAAGGTTATCCTTATCATGTATGGATCATAGTGATATGGTTGAAGTAATGTGTATTGTTGTTTCTATAATCACAAAGAGCATAATTTTAATACTTTGTTTGATAAAATTAGATAATAAATATTAAACTCTAACTATTTTATTGAAACTTAATAACCCTCACAGTTAGTTTCAAAATGTCCCATTTCATGGATATTTTAGTGGCAAGGATTCATATACCCATTATCATAAACCTGACAGAGGTATGTCAAGTTATTTGAAAGTATTTAGGTAGGCATAACTTGAAAACTTCTTTAGCTTGTAGATCCTTGATCTCTTGAGTGGACTACCCAATCTTGGAATCTTGAATTTGTATTTAAATATTTTCCAATTTGTTTCACCAAGTCATGCAGATGAGATAAAGACTTAATGTTAACTAGGTAAAGTTAACCCAAAACTCAATATATAAATTCTCTGATAATTAAAAGCACTCAAATAGTGGTTGGTGAAGCACTTTGAACTATGGTTTTATTCCTACCCAAGTAGTGGAAGGATATAAAAACTTAATATATATAATTGAGGTATTTTAATCTTTATTCATAAATATACCATTTTTATCTTAGTTACATGATTTTTAATATTAAGTGGAGTTACTATAGTGATAAACCATGTCTTAGATAAAGTTTATGCATAATAAAATTTATTTTAGTCCTATATCACATGCGTATTAATTCATTCATTCCTGTGATCATGAAAAAAACACCCATAATGAAATTAAACATGAAATCTGAAAGAAATAAAATAATAAGAGTGGTATGGTCATGATCATTTCCTAAAGGTTGTTTTATCCAGAAGATGATAAACTAATCGTCGACCAGGGGGGATACCTTGAACCATGAATTGGTTCATATTGTAGCTTTCCACCTACCCTCCCATGTATCCATTAGATTGGTTTTTTTCTCATCTCTAAAATTGAATTTTCTCCACTAACTTTGGAGATCCATCTATTATATAATCTTTAAATCACAACAAGTTAGGGGAACCAAATGATTGGATTAGGGGTTTTATATAAAAGGAAATCACGGGCACACAGACCCTTATATAACGAGAGAAGGGATGATGTGAAGGCCATGAATTTAATTTAATAATAAATTAAGAGGTATCCAATCACATATAAAGGTATAGTATATGCTCATGATCATCCATATACATGCAGTGAATTACAAATTTAATAAAATAAAGTTCACTCCCAATCATTCATCTTTAAGATAAATCATTCTTAAATCAACAAGTTATCTTCTTTAGTTAATAAATTATTTTATGTCAATTATCATAAAAAATTTCTTGAGATTTTCATCCATAAAAATTTTAAACAAATTAAATAAATTTATTTAAAATTGATTATGAACAAAATATGTACCTTAGAGGCAACACGACAAGTACCCGTCTGAACTACCCAACATGTATGATATTCACAAACTTTTTACTCATGAAACATGTAGAATACATGTATTATCACTTAATTTAATGAAATTTACTATAAAATAAATGACACATGAACACATGTTATTTTTATAGCCTGTTATGTTTTAATGGGCATGGAGTAATAACTATTTTAAAACTTAGACACAAAAATATAGTTCAAAATATCATGCATAAATTAATTAGATATTTAATATATATAAAACCAATCATATGGAATGTATGATTCAAATTAATTACATAAAAAATACATGTTGATAAGGTTTAAACAATATAATAAATTAATTTTAAATTCTGTATAAATAGGTAATATACAGGGTGTGTACTAGCCAGCTACACGTCATGTATGAATCTTCACCGTCTATCCATAAAACATGCCTTAGGACTGGAAATTTTGTCTTTTCATGGAAATTATTAGAGTATATGGTGTGTATTGGAGTAACATGTCATGATGTATCCAAGTTACATAGTTACCAGTCACATGTACCATGTAAAAAACACACAACCTGTCTTTGACTAATGGACTTCACATCATGTATGCATATTACACACCCTATAGTCTAAAAAATCATGTGACATGATAGCCTAGTAAATACATGATGTATTAAATACACACCATATAAAATAAATTCATGATGTTCTAAATTAATTCATGGGTCATCCTAGTGAATTAAACATGGGTACATGACATGTACCAATGGGATACATGTCGTGTACTATTGTGCTAACCATCCAGGATCCTTGGAACCTCTGGAAGAGTTCTTTGAATCTTTTGAATTCATAATTAATCCATTTTGATCATATTTATGAGAACAACATAGAGGAAGAGGAGATATCATAATTCAAATTTAAATAATGATTAAACCTAAATTGAAAACTAATGATAAATGTGTAAATCAATCAATGATATTTAAATAATTATAAATTATTATGTGACTATTCTGATACCACTTATATGTTCTAGGAATAGTAGAAGTGCCAGTAGGGGCATGAAAAACTTATTTTTTTGTCATAATATATTATTAATCTGAGATTTACATGATGAAGTACATCATGAACAACAAAATTGAATCAAATATTAATTTAAATGATAATGTAGGAACCAAATATTTAACCATCACATAATGATTGATAATCAATTTAAGTAGTTAATGAATTACCTTGTGATGAATTCTTTCTCTACTAATGAATATGAATATTTATCTACATCTTACGATCATTTTTTCACAAAAATCATGTGTATATTCCCTCTAGTGGTGATCTACACATACACCACCAACCTCTGAGTGAAACCATAGGAAGCTCTGCATGATAGCACAGAAGATCCTAATACCTACACCACTCATTTATGATCACCATGAGAATCTCTCTAAAGAAGGACTCTACTTGATCTATCTAGAATTGATAGGGGAGGAGGAGGAGGATGAATCTCCATTCTTATGAGCATTCTTCGATATAATCTCTCTAGGTTTTTATATGATTCTATGGAGTCATTGTGAACAACCAATAAATGACTAGCGTTAGGGTTGGAAACAATATAATTGAGTTTAAATAGTGTTAGGGTTAGAAAATAATAATTTCCCATGGGCCCTAATTATTTTTCTAATACTATAGAACCCCATGTATATAATAATAATAATAATAATGTTATTTATTGACATGCACAATTCCAAGGAATTAATAAAATTTTATTTCTTAAATAAATTGTTTATTTTTTTTCAAATAATATTTAATATGTATTATTTCTAAAAAAACCTTTAAACTCGGTTTCCATTCCCCCACAATATTTATTGAGTCCTGAATAATGACTATTTATTTAATAAATAAATATTACTTAATTATTCTACAATAAATAAATAAATAAATTTTATAATCACTAAATAACTAATAAATATTTATTAAATATTATTCTCAAAAATATTCTCTCAAATAAATAGTGACTGAATATATATGATTAAGAAAACATGAATAATTATTAAACTATATATGGAAATAATATTTTTTCAACATGATAAATAATAAATAAAATTTAATATTTAATCGAGGATCTGAATACATTTAGTGTGTGATCCTCTAGGCCTCTTTCTTAGTGGCATTAGGCAAAGCTACCTAAAGTCCAAGGTTAGAGTCTGGAAACATGCCAAGGCACCCATATAAAAACAAATTAATATCAAAATGACATAAAAACTCATATGGAAACATACTGTGTAATATAACCCCTTTATCATGATATCTCAAATCACACAGGTTTCATACTGGTGTAATCAACCCATGTGATCGATGTCTCTTTATTTGAATTTCCAGAAATGAATTTCCCCATAGAATATGATGATCATGGATTTATTTAGGCTGTTACAATCCCATAAAAGAGCTTTAGATATCATATTATATTAAATAATAGAAGGGAAAAATCCATTCTTTCATAATTAATTAATTAAATATTACTTGTGATGCACCAAACATATCCTACATCACCGTGAACATATGTCATCATGGGTTTCATAAATACATCAAAGGACATGACCAATAATATACATTAATAATAATTTTAATATCTAAGTTTCAATACACACATCCATAGATAATAACATCCAATGACACATATAAATGTGGATTTTCTACTGGTGGTTCATGTTCTTATAATATCAAGTACTGGAAATTTATAAGGGAATACACCATGAGAAAGTTCCTCAAAGTCCTATGAGTATCCACCCCTAATAGCCTATATAACTTGTGTCCCATCAAATGATATAATCTATATATAGAAAATACTTTTAGGAATAATATCATGGAACTTTTGAGTTCTCATCATATAGGGGAACATTTATCACCTTTTAGTGTGATAGTTACTCTTAAGATATTATAACATACTATTTCATGTAGAATAATAATCATGATATTATAATAAGTTCATTAATATTCAAAAAAATAAATACTGGTAATCATAAAATATATAGTAATTGGTTCTAGGGTACCAACTCCAACACCAATTCCCTAGACTAGTGAAAGACTAATATAAATTGCATCTCCTTTCTGGTAATGTATATTTCCTATATAGACCATCTTTAAATTATTCAGTTGATTTGAAACACTAAAAATATCTCCAACAAAAGTAACTTCTATTAGATATCAAAATGATGCTTTGTTCTTATCTTCCCATTATCTTACTTGGTCAAATGTATGAAAACAACTCTTCTTATTCTTATTTTTTTATGAAAATAATTGCACACAAATTTCTTCTTCTTCACAAGAGAAAAATTGAATGCTACCTTTCATGTACTGGCAAGACTTATTCTTCTCCTATTATTCTCCCTTCTTTTTTTACTTACGTAAAAAACTTGTCCATCTGATTCCTCCATCTAGTACCTATTCAACCAAAACTTTTTCATCCAATTCTATTCATCTAGAATTTCTCCGTTCAATACTAGTTCATCAAATCCATCCTTCATTTTGTACTATATTTCCCCATCCAGTGATTTTTATCCTTCTGTATTTCTCTATTTTATTCCTTCTTCTTCATCTGATTCTTTGACCCAAAATAGAAACAATATTAAGTTTCATGGCCATAACTTCATTAAGACACTTCACTTATTAAATAATAAACATAACCACAACAACTGGATAAATCATTCAAATATGAACTATATTCCCTTTATATAGGCATAATTTCTACAAAAAACTCAAGGAGAAGTGAAAAATCAAATTTGAATTTACCAATTCCAAATTTGAATACCCCACACAAATATTTCATCAATCGATTCTCATCACACCCTCCTAAAAGATACGAGTCAACAAGATTCATAGGAAATTTACTAAAATATTAGAATTAACCATACTCTTCTATCCTCTTGAAATATCAACTAGAATTATGATCTTACCTTTTTGATTATTGATTCATTGACCATCCAACTTAGCATCATCACATTTATGTTTTTAAAAGAAACTTTATAAATATATTTTCACTCTTTTTTTGGTAAATTTTCATAGTAATCCATTTATCTAATTAACACATAACATTATTCTTTATAAGGTTATTTATTTAGAAATATTCTATCTAGTAAAAATATCCTCAGTCCTATTTTCAATGGCTCTACTCAGAAACCTCTATCTAATAGATCCACTTGGAAAATTCTATCTAATGCATTTGCATAGAGACTTTTTCCTAATGCCTTATCTCAAAATATTCGATCCCATGCCCTTTCTTAGAAACTTTTGTCTGATGCCTTATCTCAGAATCTTTTTTCTGATGCCTTCACTCAAAAATTTATATTCGATGCCTCTGATTAGTAACCTCTATCAAATTACCTTATTCAAACTTCCTTTCATACATATCATCCATAATCAACTTCTCTATCATATTATCTTCACATATTTCTTCTATCCAATGAATTTGTTTGGAAACCTCTGTCTGATCATTTAGAACCATTTTTTGGTAGACTCAGTCTGATAGAGTCATACTTATTTATCTAATAACTTCATTTAGTGGACTTCATACTAATTCTCATCTAATAAAACTTCACCCAAAACATTCTATGTTTCTTAGTCCTTTACTTCTTCAAACTTTCTATCATCCAGAACTTCCAAACATCTACCTATATGGTGTACTTGGTCATGAAACTATTTTCTAAAAACCTTTAGTTCCCTAAGTTGCACCGAATTCTTCCATTGACAAACTTTATTAAGAATAATGAATGACTTAGAATAGTCATGATGTTTAGTACTTTATAGAACACCTCACTATTCATCAACTGAATTTCCTCCTTTACATGAAGGATTTTCTTCTTCTAATAATCATCTCGAATCACAACCTCAATTAATTGTGATGTTCAATCAATTAGTAATACATATCTAAGAATAAAATGATATTGTTTGTCTAGAAAACTCATACCTATGTACATTTGAAACTTTCAGACAAAATGTTTTCTCCACCTTCAGTACGATCACCTCAGTTAGCTGGACTCCATTTGATAAAATAGGTCCATTGAACTCCATTCATTGGCCTCTTTCTATTAGACTTCATTTTATTTTTTGGACTCTTCTTTCTATTCCAGAAAACTTCATCTAGAAAATTCATTATGTTATTAAAAAATGTGAATCTCTAAATATCACATTTAATCCGAATATTCAAATAATATTTCACCTTATTGTAATGAATAATATCTAAATCTTACAAAGTTAAGAACACCATTAATATTTTTTTCAAGATAAAAAGTCTTGGGAACTTCCTTTTCTTATTTAAAAATCTCAGGTTCTTCATTATTAATAATCTTTATTCAATATCAAATCTTACATCTTCTTCATAGGCTTGGATACCTAACCTAAAATTCCAAGTAACATCTTCTTTATAACCTCTTTAATATATTTAAATCAATGAAATATTTCTAATTTATTGAAAACCATTAATGAAAAGTATAACACACACAAAGTGGGATCTTATATCTACCCCTCTGTATTTATTTATAATACCTTTAAAGTATCTTTAAAATTAATTATGTTAATATGTGAATCCTTATCTTATTTTTTTTCCATTTCTTCTCAAACATTAATTTCAATTTATACCCCCTTATTGAAAAGAAATAAAAAGTACTTAAGAAAAGGGAATAAATTCATTCTTAAGAAATGTGCCATCAATCATTTTACTCTACATCTATTTGATCCATTATTGATATAGAAAACATGAGAATTCAATTTAGAAAAAAATGATATCCCTTGTAAAATAGAATGATACAAATTTAAATGAGAATATAAAATCTTCACTTAAAGGGTTGCCCAATTTTATTTTAGGTTGAAGATACCAATTGTGATAAAGAGCAGATATAGAATCAATCAACTTGAAAGTTCTAAACTTACTTCAACAAATAGTTTAACAATATTTAAGTAAAAATTTCAGGATAAATAGCCTTTTACACCTTTATTATTCAACTTTTATTATATCATTGATTAATTAAATTTTATCCACCTTTGTGTTATGATTTTTTATTTTTGTGACCAATGATGAGAGATTAAGAAATACATACCTTTTCTAATGACATTTCTTCGAGTAAATTCCAAAATAATTTGATTTTCTTGGAATAATAATTCTAGAGGATTCTTTAACATACCCCATTTGTCTCCACCATAATGAGACATTTCTCATGATATTTATAATAATGAATATCTTCGATGTGTATTTTTTAGGATTTCCTTATTTAGAAAACATTGGGACAAATCTTCTTCATGTGGCTGTCTAAACTTTAAAATTTATACAAATTCACATCAAATGAACTTATTCAATATATTCCTTTAGAATTTAGAATTTAATATCGAACAAAGATGATATATTCTTCGTTTTTCTATCATGAATTGAAAACAACCACTTAAAAATCATCAATTATGATCCCATTATTAAAATTTTTAGTATAAAAATTTAGGAAACATTTCAGGATGATAACTTCTTTTTAGAATACTGTCCAATGTTGATAGCCCATCCACTTTCTTAGGTTCTTCCCATCAGACTATACTTCACCTTAAATTCCTTGTATTTAAAGTAAAATTACAAAAAATAAAGGTTAAGGGAATAAGGTGGTTCATCCTTACTTCTTAACGTGAATAACAAGGTAGGGATATTTTTCTCAACCAAGTTGCTCAATTTTTTCTATTCTTCATGCATTCACATTTGAACTTAAATTTTTATTGGGGTAATATGGATCTATTCACTTATTTTACTTTGTGTGGAGAAGTTTTTTTTCTCAAAAAACTATATAGATAATTAATTATTAAATCTTTTAAGGACTACTTATTCTTGTATAATAATAGTTATACAACCTTTTCCACTATGTCTAGATTTCTTAAATCTCTCAAAAACACTCCTTTAACACAAGGGTTATCTTTTATAGAAAATATTTAAAGAGATTAATCTTCTTCATGTGAAATATTTTATTTACCTTTTACTCTGTTTTTTTCTTATGCTTCATAAATATTTCTTGACTTCTATAGATCTTCTGGAAAACAACCAATATATCTTTAGGGGTTTTGGAATCCTTCTTGGAGTCTCCACATGGATTCTTATGAGTTCCTTTATTCACATTAGTTTTTTTTGAATATAACACTCTTATTCAACTTCATAGATATGGTATCTAAGGGACTTTAATTTTTATTATTTAGTATCTTCTTGGGAGAGTTCTTATTTTTTTATATTTAATCTATACCTTTTACAATGATGATTCTTTTTTTATTCTTTGCCAACTTTTATGGTCTTCTCTTCCCATAAGATTTTGATACATGTCAAGATGATCATGTTCCATTATTATAGACACCATATTTTCCAAAATCACAAGAATCTTGAAGTGTATCAGATCTATTTGAATATACCTAATTTTATTAATATGTAGTTATTTCATCTTCATCTCTGAATTTCTCTCCCTTGGTATGTGATTCCTTTGTGATTTTTCATTTAGAGGATTATACCCAAAATCCAATACATAATCCCCAAATCTATTTTAACACCAAAATTGACCCACAAATATTGATATTCTTATATCTACCATATTCTATTAAGAATATCTTACAAAATAGGCTTAATATTTTTGGGTTTTCTTCCAAAATTGTTGGGATATTCATGGGGAACCAACTTCTAAAGTTATTCACTTATCCACTCTAAACATGGTGATAGGATTCTTATCAGTTTTATTTATCCATACTTATACGGATTTCATTTTTAATTCTTCAATTTTTATGAAAATAGATTTAGATAAAACATTATAAAAAGGTATGGATGATTCTTATTTATTCACAGTTTCTTGAAGTACATATTTAAAAGAACCCATGATCTTCTTGTCACATATTAAAGGAATTTTCCCATTAGAATCATCTTTTGATAATTATATAGAAACAAAAACTTTATCTTTATTTTTTTAAGACTCAATATATACCTTTTATATAATGAATGAATTTAATTCCAACTCTAGGAACCTCATATTGAGGGTATTCTTATGATCTTCAATCATACTCACCTTCTCTTCATAATCCTTATTAATTATATGAACTTATTCATTATGCATCTTAACCATGTCTTATAAAAATGAGTAAAGTTCATTTATCTTATTATATTTCACTTCTAACTAAAAATCCTTGACATCAATGATATTTTCAACTTTTCTTCAAGTAAATGGATCTTATATTCACGAATATTTTGACCCCATCTTTCTCTTCAACTTATTTGATCCATTTTTTTCATATTTTGATGAACTTATTCCATGATCCATATTTCCCATATTGAAGGATCTAACCATATTATATAACTTTATTCATTCTATAAAATTTTCATACAAAGCCTTCTCCATGTTACTTGTTTCTTCTTACAGCTAGGTGATTTCTTCCTACACACTTTCAAATACTCCACAAATAAGAGATAATTTTTCTTTTGGAATGAAATATAGAATATATTTTAATATATTAACTAATATATCTTGAGAATTCATAGATATATCATCATAACCACTTGTTCTAGGTTATTATTCTTACGAAAACTTTGTGCAAGAACTTTCACATACCTTATGATCACTTAAGGCAGGAATTGTTTCCATATCCTTGGTGGTAATTTGAACCACCTTCCATTTAGTTTCCATGATAGATCTATCTTATTTATTATCATGACATGGAGAAACTAAAATTTATTCTTCCTATTATCTTAAGAGGGACATCTTCTTTTTCTTCCTTCTCTATTTCCTTATCATGTTCATCATGGTCTTATTATAAATAGAATTTTTCTATTCGATAATTGAATCTTCATGAAAACTACACTTCATTATAAAATAGGAAAGAATATTAAATCTTAAAAAGAGAATAACTTCAAATTATAGAATCCAATAGAGTTAAAACTTGTATCTAACACTAATTGATAGGAATAATTTGGGATATTCTCATCACTGATAAGGGGGTATAAATTAGCGTTGGGGACTTTTTTAAACCAATCAATTATTTTTATACCTTTAACTATTATAAGTATTTAGATATTAATTCTCGTTTTCACTTTTAATTATCGTATAATAGTATATGAAAACAAGTAAAGGATGGAATAAAATATTTTTACAAGGTTCACTACTCAGTAAGAGTAGCTGGTCCTTGCTATGTATAGTGGTAACCAGTGAAAAAAATTTCTACTATAACAAGATACCCTTTTATAGTGGTTTTTCTAGAAAACAATCCTACAACCAAGTGTGTTTCCTTAAACTTTAGGAGAGGGGAAAGATCTTAATTTCCTAGACTTATGAAAACCTTGTCCAAAATACATCTCCTTTTTGGTTCATTATATTTCCTATGTAGACAATATTTAACATATTTAGTTTCTTTACAGCACCAAGAAGGTCCTCCAGCAGATGTGAATTCTATTGTATGTCGTAGTTCTAGTTTGCTCTTATCTTTATCTTCTCTTACTTGCTCAATAATAATCAAGAAACACTACTTATTATTATATTATATGCAAAGTATTTCACAAAAATTTATTCTTCTTCACAATAGAAAACTAGAATGATTCCTTTCTTATAATATAAAAACTTCTTATATTACTATTCTTCCTTCTCATTTACTTCCATTTGGAACTTGTCTGTATGATTCATCCATACATTACCCATTCATCTATAATTCCTCTATCCAATACTAGTTCGTCCGATCCCTCCTTCTTCATCTAGTACTATATTACCCCATCTAGTGCTTCTACTCAATCTGGTGTTTCTCTGTCCAGTTTCTATTTCTTCATCTGATTCTTCAACCCAAAAGATAAATACTCTCAAGCTTCATAGATGACACTCCCATATGAAACTTCACTTATTCAATAATAAATGATGCCGCCAAAACTCAATTAGTTAATTATGTGCCAAATTCCCTTTATATAGGAATAGTTTTATAAAAAACTCAAGAATAATAAAGAACTCAAATTTTAATTTCCCACTTCCAAATTTGAATATACCTCTAAAATATTTCATTGGATGACCACCTTCAAACCTTTCTAAAAGATAGGAGTCAACAAGATTCATATGAACTTTCCTCAAATCACAGTGTCAATATTATTTAATCCTCCTGAAATCTCAGTTAGAATCATTATATACCATTATTGATTATTGAAGCATTTAACATCAATCTCAACATCTTTACATTTATGTATTTATAAAAAACGTTATAAATAACTTCACACTCTTCATCTGATATTTTTTCATAAAAATCCCTTTGTCTGGTAACCACCTAAGGTTCTTCTTCATAAGGTTCTTTGTATGGAAATATTATATTTAGTATAAAGATACCTATCCCTATATATGATATCTCTAATCAGAAAACACTATCCAATGGATCCTCTCAGAAACCTCTCTTGGATGGCTCCACTTAGAAACTTCCATATGATGCATTTTGTCAGAGACTTATGTCCTATGCCTTGTCTCTAAATCTTAAATCTGATGAATTTTCTTGAAAACTTATTGTTAAATGCCTTAGTTAAAAATTTTCTATCTAATGCCTTCACTTGGAAACTTATTTATAACGCCTCTGATCACAAAAATAAATCAAATTACCTTCTTCAGACCTCCTTTAATCTAGATCTTCCATAACCATCTTTATTATATGATTAAATTCACATGTTTCTTATTTCCAATGAATTTGTTAGGAAAAATCTATTTAATCATTCAGAACCCTTTATTTGGTTGAATCAGTCCCACAGAGTCATAATTATTTTTCAAATGACTTAATTCAGTTCACTTCATACCACTCTTCTTACAATACAAAATTTTCAGGAACATTCCATGTTTCTCAGTTTGGTACTTATTCAAGCTTTCCATCACCTAAAACTTCCAAAAATTGTTATGTCCGACGTACTTGGTCAAGAAAAATATTTCTAGAAAAATTTGGTTCCACCAATTTCCACAAAATTTTTCCATTGATCAACTTTAGTAATAATTTTTGAATTCATTAGAATAGTTATAATGTTTGGTACTTTGGAAAACAACTCATTTTACAATGAACAACTTTCCTCCTTTACAGAAAGGCTTTTATTCTTCCAATAATTAGCTTAATTAACAACCTAAAGGCATTGTGATGTTTAATAAATGAGGAATACATAAATAATAATCAATTGATATTGTTTTTTTGGAACACTCAATCTGATGTATGTGTGAAACTTTCAGACAAACATTTTACTCCACCTTCAGTCTGATCACCTCAGTCAGCTAGACTTTTTTCGATAACATTGGTCTACTGAACTCCATCCATTGTGATTTTTCTATTAGACTTTATCTAATCCTCTAGAATATTCTTTCTATTTTCAAAAAACTATTTCAGGAAACTTCATTATTGTAATGCCCCGACCCTTCTAGACCGGATCCAGTACATTACTAAGTACATTGGCATGGTTAGAATGAATGAAAATCCGGAAGGAACGATCATTTTAGTAGTATTTAAGAAACTAGATACATATATGTAACTCAAATTACATTGGAAAATGTTAAAAAGTACAATACATAACAAAAACTAAAGATTGCATCCACAATAACTCAATAAAAGATCTCCTCTTCGTCACCTGTTGAAAGTAAACAATGAAAGTTGTGAGCTAAAATGATCTGTAAGGGTTAAAAATAGTGGAATAATGAATAAAAAACAACCTAATTGTAAACAATTTGACATAATCAAATGGCATGGTGAACAAATGAAAAACTCACACCATTAATAAACTGAGAATGAAACTGCATTTATAGATTTTGTCATAGTGAAAACCTCATGGATAGTAATAAATGATAATGAATAAAGAGAATTATTATTAATTGGACGTCATGTATCTGGAACATGATACCATAATACTGTTAAAAACGGTTTGGTTCTATGGGTAGAAACCCATCTGATTTTTGGAAACACACTCGAAGGGTTTGTCGTCAAACTGATTGTCTCATGAGACCTACCGATGCATTGAGGGGATGTAGCGGGACCCACCCACCTCTGAATCCAAATAATTATTTATAAATAGATTCAACACAAGAGAAATATTACTTTACAATATCCGTATAGAATAGAGGATACAGATTCATAAATATTTCCACAGTCAAAACAACATTCAAAGTAAATACCGTATGTAAAATGGTATACAAATTAGACAATAATAATATCCATGATATGAGAATATGGAAATTTAAATGGAATATAATTTCAATTTAAAAGTGATATCAAATGGGATTTAGGTACACTACATAAGAAAGTGTTGGTGCACAATAATAAGCAAGTCACAACGAAGTGAAAATTGAGACAAAGCTCGTTAAAACATTGTATTCAATTGATTCGTATGACCAAAAGTTAATAACCACCAAAAGAATCACTGAATACCATGAATATAAATATAATCACGATAACATTTATCAAATTTATGTACAACTATACCAAATATAATAAATAAGAGGCGAACAATGGAAATCCCACAGAATTGAAAGTGAGATGAGAAAACCCCTTACAAACATTTCAGCATGGTAACGAGTGTTATTGCGAGGGATTAATGAGAGGTAAAGGGGTATAAAATTATTTATATGTCACAAGGAAAGTATGGGAGAGGTGTGAAAATATACCCAATCATTAGGAATTAAAAATAAAAGGACACAACATAGGGGAGATTTTTGAACAAAAGTGTGAGAGAGGATCCCTTACAAAGATTGTATCATTAGAGTGAGGATAAGTCAATGAAATATTTATGTGTGACAAATAAAGATCCAAAAAATATAAGTGGATATACATTATAAAACAATAAAATGACATTCACACATATTCTTGGAACAATGTAACCAATGAAATAGATTTTTAACTCAAAGAATGAAAACTGTGTTAAGCAATCCCTTACCATATGCTTGAAGGTGTTCCTGATTGTTCTTAATGACATGAATAATCAAATTTAGATTAATTAATTAATAATTAAATGACCTAATAATCATTTAATTGATATGGTATAAACTTATTTGGTTTATTAATGGTATTTTTGATGGGTTTAAGATATTCAATTTTATTGTTTTGGAAGCATTTTCTTCCTTGGTTTTCATGATCCGTTTACTTGTATTTATGAATGGAAGTTCATTTGAAATGTGGTTAAAAATAAAAAATTGTTAATATATAGTATTAGTGAAATTAAATATATATAAATTATCTTATAATGATTCTGGGTTATATACTTGAGGATGAATCATTAGTTAAAAGTTGTTGATAAGCACTTGGATTTAGCTCGGCGGTTTTGTACACAATAAACTTGTTTTGTATTATTATTCCATATTATGATTGTGTAAGGATTCCATAACATTAAAAAAGATAAAATACATATATTATGATCTGGTTAAACCATGGAAAAATTTTTCATGACCATTATTAAAGAAATTAATGCAAATTGAAAACCCGTCTTCCTTGAGTGTGATAAATTAACACATCTCGGGCGGTGTTTGCATTTATTGTATAAAAGGCAAGGAAAAAGAGAGATTATGATGAAATATTAAATTAGCATAATTATAATAAAGGAAATGTAAGGTAATGGAATTATCATGGCATTTGGATGAGGTGAGCTGGGAAGATATCAACAAAATAATAAAACTTGTAAAAGAATTTGAATGAAAAGAGAAGAGAGGTTCACCTCTTGAGTACTCCGCCTTGAGAAACTTCTTAAGACCTTTGTTTTAGGACTTTTGGTGAGACCAGAAGGTCTTGGATGTGGTTAGAGGGATTGGGAAGCGTATTTGGCAGAATTTAGGCAAGGACTGAAGCTTGAGTTGTGTGGGAGGAAGAGGGAGTGAGGGGTGGTTTATATAGTGGAGGGGAGAGGAGTTTTCTTAATATTATAATCATTAATTTATTATTTCCTCTCAAGAAAAGAAATAGTGAGTATTCCATGACCAAGAATAGTAATATATGCATGTGAGTTCTAGATTTGGGTGCTTACATCTATCATGATTCTAGGAATAGTTAATTTAAATTATAATGTATTTATACGGTAAATTAATGTATTTTACTATTCACAAAAAATTCAAGTATTTCAGAAAAATCCCAAAAATTCACCCTAACCATTTTTCAATGTGTAGAATCCAAAAATTAATTCCATTTTTCAAAAATAATATTCTAAATATGATTAATTAAATATTTAATTAAAACCATTATTTAATCGAAAAATATAAACACTTAAAATATTCATCTTTATTTTAAAGGTGCCTAAATTTATTTATACATTCAAGGGTATGGATATGATTCATAAGATTCATATTACTATTCATAAGGTTAAGTTACTATTCATAAGGGCAGGTTACTATTCATAAGGGTAGGTTACTATTCACTAAAAATTAAGTTAATTCTATCAGACTCTAAATATCATCTTGAACACAACTGTGCATGTCAGATTTTTAAAATTCAAATCACAGAGCTGACAAATTTAAGTTTAATGGATAGGTTATGACTATCTCCTATAAATAACCAGGTTTTTTGTTCCATAGAGGCTCGATGATTCATGAAATATAGACTATCTAATGAATACAATGTATTTAAGAGAAACATACCATAAAATTTTTGGGGTGCTACATTATTCCCTCCTTCAGAAATTTTGTCCTCAAAATTTTATGTATAAATCCCACCAAAAATATGTGGGTGGTTCTTCTTCATAACATCCTCTGGTTCCCATGTTTCTTCCTCCATATTCTGGTTTCTCCAAATAACCTTTACAAGACGAGTTGTCCGATTCCTCAATACATGCTCCCTTGTGTCAAGAATCCCAATAGGCTTTTCATAGTATGACAAATCAAGTTCCATTTCTATTTCTTCATAGGTGAGTACATGCGTTAGGTCTGGAATGTATTTCTTCAATAATGACACATGGAACACATAATGAACTTTGGAAATACTTGGAGGAATTTCTAAATGGTAAGCTACGACTCTAATTCATTCCAAAATTTCAAATGGTCTCATGTACATGGGGATCAATTTCCTTTTCTTACCAAACCTTAAGACACCCTTCCACAGAGATACCTTCAGAAAGACATGATCTCCCACTTGGAATTCCAAATCCTTTCTCTGGTTGTTAGCATAACTCTTCTACCTACTTTGGGATTATTTAATATGGGCTTTAATTGTCTTTACCTTTTCCGTGGTCTCTTCAATAATTTCTAGACCAATAAGTTTCTTCTCACCAACTTCGTCCCAACAAGTTGGAGTTCGACATATCTTTCCATATAATACTTCATATAGAGACATTTGAATACTAGAATAGAAACTATTATTGTATGAAAATTCCACCAAAGGTAAGTATTGACCCCACATACCTTTAAATTCAAGAGTGCATGATCTCAGCATGTCTTCTAGAGTTTGAATAGTCCTTTCAGACTGTTCGTCGGTTTGGGGGTGATAAGCAGTACTCATATGAAGCTCAGTATTCAAAGCCTTCTGGAAACTTTTCTAAATTTTTTATGTAAATAGGGGATCTCGGTCAGACATAATCGATACAGGTGCACCATGAAGTCTTAAAACTTCATTAATATAAAGTATTTCTAGGCACTCAAGTGGTAAATCCTCTCTCATAGAAAGGAAATGTGCTGATTTTGTGAGATGATCAACAATTAACCATATTACATTATTCCTTCTATGTGTCCTCGATAGTCCAGTGAAAAAATCCATCGTAATGTTATCCCACTTCAACATAGGAATAGGAATAGGTTGCATCACCCCTCTAGGATGTAGTCTCTCTACCTTCACTTGTTGACAAACTAGGCACCTTGATACGTAGTCAACAATTTTTCAACCTCATGTATCCCACCAAAAATGCTCCTTCACATCTCTATACATCTTTGTGATACCTGGGAGTATAGAGAAATTTGAGATATGAGCATTTTCTAATAGTTCTCTTTTTAGATTAGGTACTGATGAAACACATAACTTATTCCCAAATTTCAGAACTCTTTCACACACGCAGTCTGCCAATCTCCCATCCTTGACAGCATTAATTTTATTGTGCAGATTCTCATCATCAGATTGATAGATTTTTATCTGTTCTAATAAGGATGGTTTAGAAATCATTTGAAAGAGGAAAGATGTTTCCCCTTCCTTAGCAATTCCCATATCCATATTCAATAGATCCATGAATATAGGATCTCTTTCAATCCTTATTTGGGTCATGAGTTTGTGATCTTTCCTACTTAATGTATCTTCCACCTTATTTTCCTTTCCTTAGTGGTAGTGTATTGAACAATCATAATCTTTGAGTAACTTGAGCCATCTCCTTTTCCTCATGTTGAGTTATTTTTGTGTGAAAATGTATTTCAAATTCTTGTGGTCCGTATAAATCTCATATCTTTCTCCGTAGAGATAATGTCTCCATATTTTCAGAGAAAAGATTACGGCTACTAACTCAAGATCATGTGTTGGATAATTTTTCTCATGAGTCTTCAACTGCCTTGATGCATAAGCAATAACTTTACCATTTTTCATAAGGACACAACCAAACCCATTCTTTTATGCATCACTTTATATTAAAAATCCATCACTTCCAGATGGAAGAGTCAAAATTGGAGCATTGAAAAATCTTCTTTTAAATTATTCAAAGCATTATGTACATTCTTTTGTCCACACAAACTTAACTTCTTTATGTGTGATCTTGGTTAGCGGGTTATCCAGTCGGGAAAAATTCTAAAAAAAATGCCGATAGTAACCTGTTAAGGTAATAAAACTACATACCTTGGTTATATTTGTTGGCATGGACCATTATTGGATTACCTTTTTCTTCTCAGGATCAACTAATATTCCATCCATAGAGAAAATATGGCCAAGAAAAGAAACTTATTGAAGCCAGAATTCACACTTTATAAACTTCCCATATAATTCATTTATTCTAAGAGTGTTCAGAATAATCCTCAAGTTATTCTCATGTTTTTCATATATTTTTGAGTATACGAGGATATCATTGATGAATACCACAAAAAGTTATCAAGATATTCCTTGAAAACTCTATTCATTAAATCCATGAAAACAGAGGGTGCATTATTTAGTCCAAAAGGAATCACTGTAAACTCGTAATGCCCATACCTGGTTCAAAATACTGTCTTAATAATTTCTTCTTTCCTCACACGTAGCTGATGATATCCAGATCGAAGGTCAATCTTTGAAAAGTATTGATCTCCATGAAGTTGATCAAATAAATCATCAATCCAGGGCATAAAATACTTATTCTTTATTTTAATAGCATTGATTTCCCTGTAATCAATGCACATCCTCATGGATTCATCTTTCTTCTTGACAAAGAGGACATGGTCTCCCCATGGAGAAACACTAGGTCGAATAAATCATTTTTCACTCAATTCCTCTAGTTGTTTCTTTAGCTCCACTAATTCCACAGTGGCCGTTCTATAGGGAGTCTTTGATATAGGGCTTGCATCAGGAATTAAATCTTTAGAGAACTCAACTTCTTGCTCTAGAGGATTTCTAGGTAAATCCTCTAGAAATACATCAATGTACTCTTGCACAATATGCACATATTCAATTTGAAGATTTCTTTCCTCACCCATAGATATTGGGTTCTCTTCCTCTCCAAGAATTTCATTCAGTAGAGATACTAGGGTTGGATATAGATAAGAATCAGATGGCGAGGTTTCTACTCTAAAGATAAGGGATTCTACACCATTTTCAAAAAATTTAACTTCCTTATTCTTGAAATAAATCTTCACATCATAATTTGACATCCAATTCATACCGAGAATTATATCAAATTCAGTCATTGGTATGATGATAAGGTAAGCAAATAAAGCACATTTTTGTGTCCTGAGGGGGACTAATCGACATTCATTTGTTGCAATGGTACATCCCCTAGGAGTTTTGACTGACAACTCCTTTATTAAATAAAATTGGACATGTATAATTTTCTTGGAAAACTGGGAAGATATAAATGAAAGTGATGATCCAGAATCAAATAAAGTGTTGGATAAGTTTGATAAAACAATTAAAGTACATGCCAACACATTATTAGGAACTTCAAACTCTACAGTTGTAATTTCATAAGCTTTCCCTTTCTCTTGTGGCCTTTTCTAAGGCAAGTTTCCTTGGCGCTTAGGAAACTCGTTTTCATATTTTCCTATATCTCTAAAATTATAGAATTGAACATCATCAAATTGTTTCTTCTCCTTGAATTAATTAGATAGATAACCCTTTTCTACACACTTATATCATACTCCCATTCCTTTCAAGCATTTCCCGAGATGATTCTTTCCACAATTCTTGCATAATGGGAATTTCTTCATTCCCTTGTTCTTCTTTGGTGCTTCACCTTTCCCTTGGTTATCAGAGTATCGGTTTTTTATCTTGGTTTCCCTTAAAAAAATTTGATCTAGCAAATTTCTTCTCTGTTTTGATGGCACTTGATACAATTTCGTCATATGATGAAAATGTTTGAGAATCCAGTTCCCTTCAAAGACTTGGCTTAAGACCATCAAAGAAATTATCAATCTTGTATGCTGAGTCACGTACGTAATCTATGGCATACCTGGCTAGCCTTGTGAAGGTAGCATAATACTCTGCAACACTATCTTCTTCCCTTTGATTTAAGCCAATGAATTTCCTCTTTATTTCAGTTCATTACCCACGGGGGAAATATTGTTTGAAGAATATTTCCTTAAAATTCCTCCATTCCATATCTTCTATTTTTTCTTCCTCTGTGGTATTCTAAATTAGGGACCACTATTGATCAGCATCACCCTTGATACAATATACTGCCAGTACTACATTTTCATTTTCATTGCATCTTAATTGCATGAATATCTTTTCAAGGGACTTAATCCATTGCTCAGCAACCACTGGATTAGTAGTCCAGCTGAAATATGGGGGCTTCTTCCGCATGAAACTATCCAACAAAGGTGTAGAATGATTATTCGTTACAACCTGAGTAAGTTGTCCCAATATGGTTATGATCTGATCTGCTCCACCATTGTATATGTTGACTTTCTCAGTGGGGAGATCCCTACATTTCCCACGAGTATTGATTACCCTTATTCTATTAGACGTCATTTCTTAATAATGGAACACACTAGATTAGGGTATGAATGATAATGTATAATCTTAACTTAACAAAATACATGGCATAAATTGAGATCCTATGCATGGCTAATCCCATAATCAAAAAAATAGTTTCTTTGGGAAATAATTTACATTTCAATCCTTCATAATGACTTGTAAAGAAAATATTAATTATCCCTAACATATCCCCTAGGAGTTTCATAACCAAGAGTGAAACAAGGCCTATTGTCGTGTACCAGGATACCCCGGGTCAAGCCCTAAACTCATTTTCGGAGCTTTCACTCCTAGGTACATCTCTGCCAGAGCCACCTCCACCTGGTCATATCCAGACAGGGATGTATTTGCTAGAAATATTCACATAATCTATTCCTTACCAAAATACCAGGACATTCTTGTACATTTACCCTCAAATACTACCTTAGGGATTTTTTATTTAATCTAGATTTTATAATCTAGTTTCCAAGTTTTTTACTAAACTTCCTCTGATACCAAATGAATGCCCCGAACCCTCTAGATCGGAGTCGATGAATTAATAAGTACATTGTCATGGTTATAAGGAATGAAAATCCTGAAGGAATGACCAGTTTATTAGTCTTGAATAAACTATATACATAGATGTAACTCAAATTACATTGGAAGAGGTTACAAAATACGATACATAACAAAAACTAAATACTGCATCTACAAGAACTCAATAAATGATCTCCTCTTCATCACCTATTGAATATAAACAATGAAAGTGATGAGATCAAATGCTTAGTAAGGGTTAAAAATAGTGGAATCGTGAATCAATAATAACCAAATTGTAAAAAAATTGACATAATCAAAATGAAATAGTGATCAAATGAAAAACTCACGCCATTAATAAACTGAGAATGAAACTACATCCATAGATTTTTGTCATAGTGAAAACCTCATGGATAGTAATAAATGAGAATTAATAAAGAGAATTATTATTAATTGGATGTCATGTATCTGGCACATGATACCATAATACTGTTAAAAACGGTTTGGTTATATGGGTAGAAACCCGTCTGATTTTTGGAAACAAACTCGAAGGGTTTGTCGCCAAACTGATTGTCTCATGAGACCTACCGATGAATCGAGGGGATATAGCGGGCCCCACCCGAATATTCATCAAAATAATTCTTTATACATAGATTCAACACAAGAGAAATATGACTTTACATTATCCGTATATAATTGAAGATACAGATTCATAAAAATTTCCACAGTCAAAACAACATTAAAAGTAAATACCGTATATAAAATGGTATTCGGATTAGACAATAATAATATCCATGATATGAGAATATTTTTATTTAAATGGAATATAATTTCAATTGAAAATTGATCTCAAATGGGTAGTTTTAGGTGCACAATACTAAGCAAGTCACAACGAAGTGAAAATTGAGACAAAGCTCGTTACCACGTTGTATTCAATTGAGTCGTATGACCAAAAGTTAATAACCACCAAAAGAATCACATAATAACATGAATATAAAGAGAATCATGATAAAATATATCAAATTTATGTACACCTATACCACATATAATAAATAAAAGGCAAACAATGTAAATCCCACAAAATTGAAAGTGAGATGAGAAAACCCCTTACAAACATTTCAGCATGGTAACGAGTGTTATTGAGAGTGATTAATGAGAGGTAAAGGGGTATACCATTATTTATATGTCACAAGGGTAGTATGGGGGAGGTGTTAAAACATACCCCATCATTAGGAATTAAAAATAAAATGGTACAACATAGGTGATATTCTTGAACAACAGTGTGAGAGAGGATCCCTTACAAAGATTGTATCATTAGAGTGAGGATAATTCAATGAAATATTTATGTGTGAAAAATTAAAATCCACAAAATATAAGTGGATATAAATTATAAAACAATCAAATTACATTCACACATATTATTAGAACAATGTAACCCATGAAATAGATGTTTAACTCAAAGAATGAAAACTGACTTAAGCAATCCCTTACCTTATGCTTGAAGGTGTTCTTGATTGTTCTTAATGACCTGAATAATCAAATTTAGCTTCATTAACTAATAATTCCATAACCTCATCATCATGTAATTGATATTTTATAACCTTATTTGGTTCATTGATGGTATTTTTATGGGTTTAAGATATTCAATTTTATTGTTTTGGAAGCTTTTTCTTCCTTGGTTTTCATGATCCATTTACTTGTATTTATGAATGGAAGTTCATTTGAAATGTGTTTAAACATACAAATTTTTTAATATATAGTATCAGTGAAATTAAATATATATAAATGATCTTATAATTATTCTGGGTTATATACTTGAGGATGAATCATTACATAAAATTTATTGATAAACACTTGGATTTAGCTCGGCGGTTTTGTGCACAATAAACTTGTTTTGTATTATTATTCCATATTATGAGTGTGTAAGGATTACAGAACATTAAAAAAGATAAAATACATATATTATGATCTGGTTAAACCATTTAAAAAGGTTTCATAACCAGTATTAAAGATTGTAATGCAAATTGAAAACCCATCTTCCTTGAGTGTGATAAATTAACACATCTCGGATGGTGTTTTCATTTATTGTATAAAAGGAGGGGAAAAAGAGAGATTATGATGAAATATTACATTATCATAATTAAAATACAACACATGTAAGGTAATGGAATTATCATGGCATTTGGATGAGGTGAGGTGGAAATAGATCAACAAAATAATAAAACTTGTAAAGGAATTTGAATGAAAAGAGAAGAGAGGTTCACCTCTTGAGTACTCATCCTTGAGAAACTCCTTAAGACCTTTGTTTTAGGCCTTTTGGTGAGACCAGAAGGTCTTGGACATGGGGAGAGGTCTTGGTAAGAGTATTTGGCAGAAATTAAGCAAGGATTAAAGCTTGAGTGGTGTGGTAGGAAGAGGGAGTGAGGGGTGGTTTATATAGTGGAGGGGAGATGATTTTTCTTAATATTATAAACATTAATTTATTATTTCCTCTCAAGACAAGTAATAGTGAGTATTCCATGACCAAGAATAGTAATATATGCATGTGAGTTCTATATTTGGGTGATTACATCACTCATTGTAACACCCCGAGATTTTTTGAAAAATATTCCTTTTAATTTCATTGATGTCTTGTGTTGTACGCTACACAAAGATTAACTTGCACTATACGCAACACCGTATTAGATTGCAGTATACGCAACACTATTCTTGGATTTTTTACACACAATTTCAAGTTCGTTTTATAATAGTCATTCTACGCAACATTGAGTGTATATATATATATATATATATATTCAATGTATAAATGAAATATGGTTGGATTCTGCTATACGAAACAACAAAGGAGTCTTGCACAACACGCAACCCTAACTTGACTTGCATTACACGTAATCGTGACCTTCCTCGATAGCGTGTGTTGTATGCAATATCAGGTTTCACTAAACAACGATATATGGTTATAATATTATTAGTAACTTTCCGTTATGAATAGTATTAACTAAATTTTTAATTTTATAACATTATTATTCATCTTACACATTTTTTAGAACATGGTATGAGAACAAAATCAATTTTTCGAGTAAAATAAGTATTTTTCAAAAAATGTAGTTTTGCCGCCTTTTGATGGCACACACACTTTAAATCTTGTTTTTGACATGTATATAAGTTCAATTTTACAAAATAAAATTCTTCTTTGGAATTAGGATATAAAAATTTACTTTGGATAAATTTTTCATATTATTCTGATAGCTTTCATATTTTAATGAATAGTAAAAACACGCTATATTTTAATTAAAAACAACTTTTTTCATCGCAATAATTTATATGGTGAGATTATCTTTTTAATTGATTTTAAAGTGTAATTAGAATATATTTTTACCATTTAATCCAATGTTGGTCATTGGAATTAATTTCACTTTGAAATTGGACATAAACAAGTGGTGATCTTTTGATAGTTATTGTTTCTTAAAAACACGCTATTTGTTTTGATAACGGGAATTACTTTTAAAATTAACTAATTCCACTTCTATATTTTTAATTTGAAAAAATAGACATCATTTTTGAATTCGGAATATCAAATATAGCTTAGGCTGATTTTTTGGTATTTTTCTGAAAAACATCAATTTTTGATGAATAGTGAAAACACTGAGTTTTTTGTTAAAACCGACTTTTTATTTAAATAATAATTTATTTGTTTTAAATTTATTTTAGGTCAAAATAGATACATAATACTTATATAAGTTCAATTAAATTCATTGGAATCATTTTATAATAATTTTAGATTTATAAAAATTGTATTGAACTTTTCACCATCTTTTACCCATCTCTTAGGAGCTTTTGCAATTGTTGATAAAACTTAATTTTACAGCTTATGTGAGTTGAATTTCGAAAATCCGAGAGACATGGTTAATATAAAGAAGTAAAATGTGATTCAATTAGATAAAAATAATTTTTGGTGAATAATAACTTTTTTCCTTTTATTTACCACGATTAAAAGTAAATAGGGTAATTCAAGGTTAAAAGAATATTATAATAATTCAAAATTACCTTAACACTTGTACAAAACTTATTGTATGAGTAATGGCCGACCATGGGCATACTTGGGTCGATTTTGGGACCCCATGGAGCCACTTATGAAAGACAATGACACATTAGATTAATTAATTTAATGTAAAGACAAAATTGGAATTAACAAAAATATTTTAGTAATTAATTTTTATAAGAGGATATATAAATTATCTTTTCGACTATAAATATTAATTGTAAAGATAAAAATATTTCCTACATGTTGGTATTTTGTTATAATTTTTAGACATCAAATAAATTAAATTATTTATGACACAACAATGATGTAGTATTTACCTCATTAATAAATGATTTAAAGAAATAAGATTATAATGATTAAAATATTATCCAAAACCTGTCCAATTCTTATTGGATGATTTTATTTCTAATATGAGTCATCTTATCTTCTACATTAATGTGTTTTTGACCTCTTGAAACCAAAGATAAGTTTATAATAAAATAATGTTTTCCCACTTTCCTAACGAGCCCCTCCTCTCCCTTATAAAAGGAGACCATTTCTATCCAATTACTCACACCTCTAAAGCCATTTGGATCGTCCAAACTCTGCCCAATTAAGCTCTCTAAATCCCTCGTCTCCCCCTTGATGCCTTACCTTAGGCAGAAGGCACTCCAAGAAGTCCTTTTGGTTCAAACCAAAGGAAGTTACCCAAATTAAAGGTAACGATTTCTCTTAAATTGTTTTCTTTTACTTCTCCAACCCCTAAAATATTTTTATTTCATTTATTTTGTAACAAAACCAGTATCATAAATATACTCGGATGTTTTTATGAGAAATATTCTAACTACACTTACACACAACTCCATCTAATGGATGAAGAACATAATGTTTCTGTGGATGGAAAACTAACGCCTCACGAAACGATGATTGTTCAATTACATCTTACCGCCTCTCATGGAGGACATTATGATGGAAATATATTTATATATGATATATATTATGTTTATTATTTCCTTATGCTTCTGTATTTCCCCTTTTTTATCAAGCCTTTATGGTTTCTATAGTGGGTAAATACGATAATCTCATTTGAGGAAGTGCGGACTACCGCCCCCTCAAAGTGATGTGATTCGTTAATGCCTTATGTGGGATTTATAAAGGATATAATTAATGATATTATATATGATATTATACTGGAATTATAATATACATATGTATCATTATGTTTTAATTCCATTAAAATAAGAAACATAAATGAAAGTAGCATTCATGCGTACGTACGACTTACCGTCTCCTTGAACAGTGCATTTCATTTCTTACCTCCATATGTTATATACTATTATAAATACATGTATATGCTGGATATATATGATATATATGATATATAAATCATGAATATCATTATGGATATAATGAACCTTTGACCACATGAACAACAAGTAATTATAAGAATTCCATTTTTGACTCAAGTACCAAATATCTACAAAACGAACGTTATTAACTTAGATGGTTACATAACATTTATAACATGGTAATAAGTGATATAAAAGGAATAATAAACATGAAAACGGTTCTTAAGAAAGTATAAATTAACTTTGGTTTATTATTCAGGATATTAAATAATGACTGAGTCAAGTCGGACACAAGGTAAGGGAACTTCTTAACCCAATTTCTGTTCTTTGGGTTGATCATCTCTTTCTTGTTTATGTCGTTATTTGATTATGTGAGAAATGAATTTTTGTATCTTATCATGTATTTATAATTTCTTAATGTGACCTTATAGTGAATACACATAAGTGATCTATGTTATTTACAAAAAGATCTTTATAAGGGATAACTATTCTAATCTCGTTCTTATCTGAGATTGTTATTTGTAAGTATTTACTGGGGTTATTGTTATCATCCATGCTCATGTTTTCTAAAAATGTTTTCATGTATTTTTAAATTCATTTTTACCCATTTTTTAAATTTACCACATGTTATGAAAGGAATCTTACTTTTTTTTACCACACGGGGAACGTTTTGACTTTTCTAGCAAAAGTACGTGAAGAATGTTTTTTTAAGTTACATGGAATGAACAGATTTTTACGGTTTTATAATGCCTTATTTTCCTGAAGCTTACTCTACAATATTTAATGAAAATTTTCAACAAAATCCTTTTATTTTAAAATTGCATGACATTTTGTTAAAAGAAAATTATTTTGAAGAAAGAATATTTTCCTCAAGAATTCATTTCAAGTGTTTTGTCAAAACTATTTTCCATATAAGATGACATTATTTCATATGTGTATGTTTCAAGTATAATGTCTCTATGATTTACAGGGTTTAAATTTTCTTATGATTAAATGATATCCATTTGTTTTATATGGATTATGTTATGATGAGATGATGTTTATGAAACCCATTTTATTCTTTGGGTTATGATGAATGATTTACGTTTATGTTGTGTCACACGTAAGAATGATTTCATTATGAGATGGGTGAGACCTATATCTCCCTCCAATGTATTGGGTAAAGATTTATATCTCATGAGATAGACATGGCTAGAATGACAAGTAAATCCGGTTCAGTAATATAGGGCTAGAATGGCAAGTAAACCAGGTTCAGTAAGGGACTTTATCCACTAATATGGTATTGGAAGAAATGCCTTGGATACTATGGAAATCATATCATGTGCTTAATGGTTTCCACAATCACATGTTTTATTACCATGATATTTTATCATGATTGATGTTCCTTTATGATATATTCCTTATGTACTTCCAAGATTTATGTCTTTAATCAAGATTTTAATGTTTATATTTTATGTTCAAGCTTTTGCATTCAATTGTTTATGGATTGTTTTATGTTCTCTATGTTTACCCTTACTGAGCATTTGAGCTCACCCTTTATATGATTTCTTTTCCCCAGGTTATAAAGAAAGGTTTTAGGTAAAAAAAGAAGATCTCTATGGGAGATGTTGAAGATCTTTCACCAAGATTAGAAGATTATGTTTCAAGTTTCCAAAGACACTAAACTTTTACGGTCCTTTGGTGTTTGTTTTTGTTATGTATTAAGTATTCTGCAAAATTAATGTAATGTCCATGTATGTCAAGATATGGGCCTCTAGAGTTGGTATCAGAGGAAAGGTTTAGTTAACCTTTGGAAACTAGGATGTGAAAACTTTAGTGAGATCCCTAGAGATATTTCTAAGGTATGTCTAGGGATGTCCCTAAGGTTAAGTATAAGTATAGGTTATAATCCTAGAATTACGGTAATGATCTTATAATTAAACCTAAGATGTTAGATATTGAAGTTAATCCCCCTTTATTATGTTGTTTTACCTATCATGATTTTTTCCTCTCCCACTATTCTTTTTGGGTTTAGACGATGGTTGGAACCGAAAGGAACCGTGTTGATCAATGTAATTGACAATGAAATGATTGTCCTTATGAACAAACCAATGTTGTGGGAGATGGAGTGCAAAATCTTATTGCTATACTTACTCATTCTATGAATCATTCTGGACTTCCTAATGAGCAGATAAGGGAACAATATTCTATTGAGTCTTTCATGAGGCAACGCCCCCCTTCTTTCAGTGGGTCTTCTAATCCACTTGTTGTTGAACAATGGATCAATACTATTGAAAAGATATTTTCCATACTTATCTGTTCGGAACATGAAAAAGTCATTCTGGCTATTTACCGATTAGAAGGAGAAATAGATCAATGGTGGACCTTAATTAAGAATACAAGTCCCCAAGGTGAAATTGACTCCATGGAATGGGATGAGTTCAAGAACTTATTTTTCAATAAGTACTTCCCTTATATTCTTCGAACAAAGATGGAAAAGGAGTTCCTTGATCTTAAACAAAAGGATGATGAATTTTTTGGTATATACGAAGTGAATTTTACCAGGCTTGCAAGGTATGCATCTGGATTTATCATCCAACTTGAAAGTAAAGTTGATCGATTCTTCAGTGTCTTAAAATAAAGTCTTCGAAGGGAATTAGCTATAAGAGACTTCAGTAGCTATGAAGAAATTGTGCGTTGTGCTATCAAGGTAGAAATTAAAGTTGATGTTACATATCCATCTCATGGTTTTGACAAGAAACGAAAGATGGAGTTCAAGGAGAAATATCAGAACAATGGTGAAAAGAAGATGAATGTTTCTTTATGCTCAAAGTGTGGAAAGAAGCATGGTGGAGATTGCCTAAAAGGTACTAGAAAATTTTTTAAGTGTGGAAAATAAGGTCATCGAGTAGTTGATTGTTGAAGTAATGGGAAAAATGTTGCTAATGATGTGAATAGAGAAAAGACTACAAAGAACTCTCCACCAACACTTCAATGCTTCAAGTGAAAGGAAATGAAGAATTATGCTAATAAATGCCCTAATCCACGGGTTAATGATGATCAACATGAGAAACCTCTTAAGGAAAAGGATAAAGGGAAGTCTCATGTGATCACTATTTGTGATGTTGAGTATGAAAATGATGTTGTGTAATGATTAAGTTTTTATGTAATGGGATTTCAAAATAGTATCATGGAATCTCATTTATGGTATTGTGGAATTTTGGAATATCTATATATTGGTTTTCAATAATTATATGGTACTGGTAACCATGAAAAAATGATTGAAATATTTTTGGAAAGCAGATGAAATGTGCATAATGAAGGGATAAGGAGAAAATAATATGATAGTAATCATGAGATCATGACTAAAATAAGGACAAAGTGATATCATGGTTTGAGTATATAGAAATTTTGGGATTTTGGTATGTGGAAAGAGTTAACTTTTGACAGCATTCATGTTTTCACTAATGTTCAATGGGTATTAATTTTTCAAGAGAATACATGATTAAGGTATTCACATGATTGGAATGTGATCAAAAAGATATATCGAGGATAAATGATGGTATTCATATGCTCGGTAGATGAAATTTCTAGTAATTGTTTTCTTTATACTATAAGCTTGGAAAAAAGTATTTTGGATAAGCCTAAAGATTTGAAATAGATTATGTTGGACATAAGTTAGTATTGTTTAAGGCTAGAACTATTTTCGATATTATCGATGGAATGTCATAATGATGTAATTTTAGAAAAAGGAAAACCTGCAGGATGGGCGAAAACCCGTCGCGTCGGACAAGGCTGTGGGAATTGAACCCACAACTGAAGTGCGATAGGCCTTTATCGCCTACCACTGGCCTACAGGAAGTCCCTGGTTAGTAGAAACTAGTTTTATTTTATTAAGCGGTATGATAGATGAAGTATAAGTCCATTTTTGGAATCATATCTGATTAACCTCACCATACATGGACTTATGTATTCGATAAATTTTGCTAACCTTTTCTTTGAGATAGATGGAATGACCCATCATTCTATCACATGATCTGCTAACACTTCAAGAATGAAAAATTCAACTTCATTTATTTAAGAGATGAAGTGGAAATTGTTCAAGGCACAAACAACAGTGAGAATGTACTGAAATAAAGTAAATATTTCTTCTAATTCAAATTCTTCAACTTTAGGAAATGATATTGAAAACAAAATGTTGTCCTAGTGCTCTTATATATGATGAATCATATGGTACCTTAGATCATCAAAAATTTATGGCTTTGTGATTGGTGGCTTTTTCATAGCCATGTCCTCTACCACTCTTCATCAGAAGTTGATGGTTATATTTCTCTTCCATATCCATATTTTCACATATGTTCTTCTATGTGGAAACCCAATGATTAGTTAATTTTGGTAACCGTTACATTTCATACTTTAGTTTTTAAATTCAAGTTTTGGTATTTCTTTTTACGATGTGGGTTTCTATGAAAGAAACTTTCAAGTAGTAAACCATTTATAGCCCCGATGAATTTCGAGGGTAAAATTCATTTTAAGGGGGGTAGAATGTAACACCCCGAGATTTTATGAAAAATATTCTTTTTAATTTCATTTATGTCTTGTGTTGTACGCTACAAAAATATTATCTTGCACTATACGCAACACCGTATTAGCTTGCAGTATACGAAACACTATTCTTGGATTATGTTACACAGAATTTCAAGTTCGTTTTATAATAGTCATTTTACGCAACATTGAGTGTATATATATATATATATATTCAATGTATAAATTAAATATGGTTGAATTCTGTTATATGAAACAACTAAGGAGTCTTGCACAACACGCAACCCTGACTTGGCTTGCATTACACGCAATTACGACCTTCCTCGATAGTGTGTGTTGTACGCAATATCAGATTTCACTAAAGAACGATATATGGTTATAATATTATTATGAACTATCCTTTATGAATAGTATTAACTAAATTTTTAATTTTATAACATTATTATTAATCTTACACATTTTCTAGAACATGGTATGAGAACAAAATCAAATTTTCGAGTAAAATAATTATTTTTCAAAAAATGTAGTTTTGCCACCTTTTGATGGCGCACCCACTTCAAATCTTGTTTTTTACATGTATATAAGTTCAATTTGACAAAATAAAATTCTTCTTTGGAATCAGGATATAAAAATTTACTTTGGATAAATTTTTCATATTATTCTGATAACTTTCATATTTTAATGAATAGTAAAAACAGGCTATATTTTAATTAAAAACAACTTTTTTCATCAATATAATTTATATGGTTAGATTATCTTTTTAATTAGTTTTAAAGTGTAATTAGAATATATTTTTATCATTTAATCCAATGTTGGTCATTGGAATTAATTTCACTTTGAAATTGGACATAAACAAGTGATGGTCTTTTGATAGTTATTATTTCTTAAAAACACGCTATTTGTTTTGATAACGGGAATTACTTTTAAAATTAATTAATGAAAATTATATGTTTTGAATTTGGAAAATTAGAAATCATTTTTTAATTCTTAATATCAAATATATCTTAGGCTGAATTTTTGGTATTTTTCAGAAAAACTTCAATTTTTGATGAATAGTGAAAACACTGAGTTTTTGGTTAAAACCGACTTTTTATTTAAATAATAATTTATTTGATTTAAATTAATTTTAGGTCAAAATAGATACATAATACTTATATAAGTTCAATTGAATTCATTGGAATCATTTTATAATAATTTTAGATTTATAAAAATTGTATTGAACTTTTCACCGTCTTTTACCCACCTCCTAGGAGCTTTTGCAATTGTTGATAAAACTTAATTTTACCGCTTCTGTGAGTTGAATTTAGAAAATCAAGAGACAAGGTTAATATCAAGAAGTAAAATGTGATTCAATTAGATAAAAATAATTTTGGTGAATAGTAACGTTTTACTTTTATTTACCACAGTTAAAAGTAAATAGGGTAATTCAAGGTTAAGAGAATATTATAATAATTCAAAATTACCTTAAAACTTGTCCAAAAATTATTGGATGAGTAATGGCCGACCATGGGAATCCTTGGGTCTATTTTGGGACCCCATGGAGCCACTTATGAAAGACAATGACACATTAGATTAATTAATTTAATGTAAAGACAAAATTAGCATTAACAAAAATCTTTTAGTAATTAATTTTTATAACGGGCTATATAAATTATATTTTTGACTATAAATATTAATTGGAAATTTAAAAAGATTTCCTACATGTTGGTATTTTTTTATAATTTTTAGACATCAAATAAATTAAATTATTTATGACACAATAATGATGCAGTATTTACCTCATTAATAAATGATTTAAATAAATAAGATTATAATGATTAAAATATTATCCAAAACCTGTCCAATTCCAATTGGATGATTTTATTTCGAATATGAGTCATCCTAGATTCGACATTCATGTGTTTTGGACCTCTTGAAATCGAAGATAAGTTTATAATAAAATAAAGTTTTCACACTTTCCTAAAGAGCCCCTCCTCTCCCTTATAAAAGGAGACCATTTCTATCCAATTCCTCACACCTATCAAGCCATTTGGCTCGTCCAAAATCTGACCAATTAAGCTCTATACATCCCTATACTCCCCCTTGAAGCCTTACCTTAGGTATAAGTCACTCTAAGAAGTCATTTTGGTTCAAACCAAAGGAAGTTACCCAAATTAAAGGTAACGATTTCTCTTAAATTGTTTTCTTTTATTTTACTTCTCCAACCCCTAAAATCTTTTTATTTACTTTATTTTGTAACAAAAACATTATAATAAATATACTAGTATGTTGTTATGAGAAATATTCGAACTAAAATTACACACAACTTCATCTAATGGATGAAGAACAAAATGTTTCTATGGATGGAAAACTAACGCCTCACGAAACGATGATTGTTCAATTACATCTTACCACCTCTCATGGGGGCCATTATGATGGAAATATATTTATATATGATATATATTATGTTTATTATTTCCTTATGCTTCTGTACTTACCCATTTATATCAAGCCTTTATGGTTTCCATAGTGGGTAAATACGATAATCTCATTTGAGGAAGTGAGGACTACCGCCCCCTCAAAGTGATGTGATTCGTTAATGCCTTATGTGGGATTTATAAAGGATATAATTAATGATATTATATATGATATTATAATGGAATTATAATATACCTATGTATCATTATGTTTTAATTCCATTAAAATAAGAAACAGAAATGAAAGTAGCGTTCATGCGTACGTACAACTTACCGTCTCCATGAACGGTGCATTTCATTTCTTACCTCTATATGTTATGTACTATTATAAATACTTGTATATGCTGGATATATATGATATTTATGATATATAAATCATGAATATCATTCTGGATATAATGAACCTTTGACCACATGAACAACATGTAATTATAAGAAGTCCATTTTTGACTAAAGTACCAAATATCTACAAAACGAACGTTATTAACTTAGATGGTTACATAATGTTTATAACATGGTAATAAGTGATATAAAATGAATAATAAACTTGAAAACGATTATTAAGCAAGTAGAAATTAACTTTGGTTTATTATTCATGAGATTAAAGAACAATCGAGTCAAGTCGGACACAAGGTAAGAGAACTTCTTAACCCAATTTCTGTTCTTTGGGTTGATCTTCTCTTTCTTGTTTATGTCGTTCTTTGATTATGTGAGAAATGAATTTTTATATATTATCATGTATTTATAATTTATTTATGTGACCTTAGAGTGAATACACATAAGTGATCTATGTTATTTACAAAAAGATCTTTATAAGGGATAACTATTCCAATCTCGTTCTTATCCGAGATTGTTATTTGTAAGTATTTACTGGGGTTATTGTTATCATCCATGCCCATGTTTTCTAAAAAAATTTTCATTTATTTTTAAAGTAATTTTTACCCATTTTTGAAAATTAACACATTTTATGAAAGGAATCTTACTTTTTTTACCACACGAGGAACTTTTTGACTTTTCCAGCAAAAGTACGAGAAGAATGTTTTTTTAAGTTATACGGCATGAACAAATTTTTACAGTTTTATAACGCCTTATTTTCATGAAGCTTACTCTACAAGATTTAATGAAAATTTTCAACAAAATCCTTTTATTTTAAAATTTCATGACATTTTGTGAAAAGAAAATGATTTTGAAGAAATGATATTTTCCTCAAGAATTCATTACAAGTGTTTTGTCAAAACTATTTTCCATCTAAGATGACATTATTTCATATGTGTATGTTTCTAGTATAATGTATCTATGATTTACGTGGTTTAACTTTTCTTATGATGAAATGATATCCATTTTTTTTATATTGATTATGTTATGATGGGATGATGTTTATGAAACCAATTTTATTCTTTGGGTTATGATGAATGATTTTTGTTTATGTTGTGGCACACGTAAGAATGATTTCATTATGAGATGGGTGGGACCTATATATAACTCAAATGCATTGGGTAAATATTTATATCTCATGAGATAGACATGGCTGGAACGACAAGTAAATACGGTTCAGTAATACAGGGCTGGAACGACAAGTAAACCCGGTTCAGTAAGGGACTTTGTCCACTAAGATGGTCTTGGCAGCAATGCCTTGGCTACTATGGAAATCATATCATGTTCTTAATGGTTTCCACAATCACATGTTTTATTCCCATGATATTTTATCATGATTTATGTTCCTTTTTGATATATTCCTTACGTACTTCCAAGATTTATGTCTTTGCTCAAGATTTTGATGTTTAGATTTTATGTTCAAGCTTTTGCATTCAAATTTTTATGGATTGTTTTATGTTATCTATGTTTACCCTTACTGAGCATTTGAGATCACCCTTTATATGATTTCTTTTACCCAGGTTATAAATAAAGGTTTTAGGTAAGAAAAAAGAAGATCTCTATGGGAGATGTTGAAGATCTTTCCCCAAGATTAGAAGATTACGTTCAGAGTTTCCAAAGACACTAAACTTTTACGGTCCTTTGGTGTTTGTTTTTGTTATGTATTAAGTATTCCGAAAAAATAATGTAATGTCCATGTACTTCAAGATACGGTCCTACAAACTCATTATTCTAGGAATATTTAATTTAAATTACAATGTATTTATACGTCAAATTAATGTATTTTACAATTCGTAAAAAATTCAAGTATTTTAGAAAAATATCAAAAATTCACCCTAACCATTTTTCAACATGTAGAATCAAAAAATGAAGTCGATTTTTCAAAAATAATTTTCTAAGTATTATTAATTAAATATTTAATTAAAATCATTATTTAATAGAAAAATATAAACTCTTAAAATATTCATCTTTATTTTAAAGGTGCATAAATTTATTTATACATTCATGGGTATGGAGACCATTCATATGATTGATATTACTATTAATAAGGGTAAGTTACTATTAATAAGAGCAGGTTAATATTCATAAGGGTAGGTTACTATTCACCAAAAATTAAGTTAATTCTATCAGACTCTAAATATCATCTTGAACACAACCGTGTATGTCAGATTTTTAAAATTCAAATCACAGAGCTGGAAAAATTAAGTTTAATGGCTAGGTTATGGCTATCTCCTATAAGTAACCAGGTTTTTTGTTCCATAGAGGATCAATGATTCATGAAATATAGACTATCTAATGAATACAGTGTAATTAAGATAAACATACCACAAAATGTTTGTGGTGCTACAATTACGTTATTAAAAAACATGTGTCTCCAAACATCACATGTAATCCAAATATTCAAATAATTTTTTTCCTTAAAGTAATGAATAATATACAAATCTTACAAAGGTAGGAACAACATTTTTATTCTTCTATGATAAAAAGTATTTGGAACCACATTTTCTTCTTTAACCATCTTGCGTTCTTCATCATTAATAATCTTCATTCAACAACCAATATTATATCTTCTTCATAGGCTTAGATACATCACTTAAACTTAAAATTGAATTCTTATTTACAACCTATTTAACATATTAACATCAATGGAATCCTTATAAATCAATGAAAACCATTTAAAATAAATAAAATACACACAAATTGGGCTCTTCATAATCAATGTTAAATCATATTAGGAACACTTAACAATTAAAACATCATCTTTCCACAAAAAATGTTTTTTCTACACATTGTATGTTTTTATTTAAATGTTATTTTCCTTTTATTTAGAAATTAAATTAGGTTAAATTGATCCAAAATTTTAATTCAATACATTGAAATTGGGTAAGAAGGGTCATATTATATTTTTAGTAATAAACTAATTACCATGATTATTTTTTAATAAATATTAATATAGGTAAAAATGGATAAATAAAATATCTCAAATTTTTAATAATTAAAAGGTCACTTACACCTTCTAGAAAGATGTTTTAGGTACTTAAGTCATACCCACATGTATCACCTACCATTTATTGACCTAATTCACCTAACTCACTGAAATCACGTAACACCCATGTGTTTCCATTATTACCAATTAAATAACTTTAATTTCTATGTAAAATCCTACCTTTTCAAATATAAAAGTATATCACTCCATTCCATTAAATTGAATTAATTAAAACATTGCTCATGTGCTTGTGCAGACTATCGCCTGCATGAAAAAAAATGTTTCATTTTTCATCACCACCTTTTCAAGGATAGTTTTATGACTGAGTTTAGTGAATATATATGTTATTTATGTAATTATTTATATTTTGGAAATATAAATTATGAATTATATAAGAAATATTATAAATAAATTATCATTGTAAAACTAATCTCCTAAAATGAATATACCAAGAGGAAAACACTTTATTTATTAGTGACAAGTTTTTTTTTAATTTTTATTATTCTTATAAATCTTCAAAATTATGATTCACCACTTTAATGAAATATAAGTAATTTTATTATAATTTTGTTATAGTGATATTATATCAAAATAATCTCTTATATATCCATATTCACACATAGATTATTGCATATTCTTATTGGGTTGGTTTAACCACCAACGTGGAAAAAGATATAAATTTATATCAATTATGGAAGTGGAAACACAATATTGGATATTAATAAGTAAATAATTATTTTTTGGTTATATATTAGTAATATAAACATTAAACTCATTAATTAATATACCACCATTCATTTGTTAAAAATCACTGAAACATGCTTGTCACCAATTTCATCTACAAAAACCGTAACTAAAACCCTAATGGAATGAAATTATAATTTTATAAAATATAAAAAAACATCAATTAAAGTAACTTATATTATCTATGAATGATTAAATTTTGAAGAATAATTAATAAAAAAACTATGATTATGAAACTAGTCCAAAATGATCAAGATTACTCACACCTGATATTGAAAATAGATTATAACCAAATAATATACATATAGAGAATAATTATAAATTAAGTTTACAAAATTTTATGTATTTAAGAAATTTTTTAAAATAGGTGACTAAAATAGTTATGTTTTTTATATCAGAGGTTAGAATGCGATCAACTAAGCAAGAATTCAAGGTAAGGGTTTTATAGACTCAATTCTCGATTCATTAGGCCATACTATTTATTATTTTAATATACTTTTTAAATATTTATTTGTTCCTAAAATTTCCCAAATTTTCATGGTATTTCATCTTTCTCTCTGGGGAAATTACTCCTCATCATTAATAACTGCTTCTTTGATAAGAAGTTTTCCAAAATAAAAGTATAATGTTAGAAAGAATAACTTCCATTATTACTAATGAATCATATCATCCATGTCCATGTTTTTCTTATAAAAAGTTTATTATTTAAGGAAATAAATTTATGTATTATATTTTATATTATTCAAAATTTTACTTGAAACTTTTATAAAATGAAATCCTTTCAATGTCTCTATGATGCGGTTTTTTAAAAACTGCCTAAAAAGAACAATAAAGGAATTTATATAATTATTTACCACTCTAGATTTGTTATTTTGATTTTTTTATTTCTTTTAAGGATCATTTATTTATAACTATTTATAACAAGGTTTTTAAAAGTCTACACTTTCCTTCTCAATTTTTTTTGAAAGTAATTTTCCACCCATCTTTTATAACAATGTTTAAAATTTTTTGTGAAAATCTTTGTAATTTCACTTAGTTTACCCACCATGGTTTTTACATCATAAAGTAATATTTATTATCACAATATATATTTTATTATTTGATTCGTCATGGAAAATTATATTTTTGATATCCTATTATTTTTTAAGTTCATGTTATGTGTTGTTTTTGGAAATTTTATGAAACCCATTCTTTTTCCATGGGTTCTTTAAGATAATATTATGGTTGATTTTAAGTGGAACACATATGTATGGATGATGAAATGTGGGGTCTTATATCACCCTCCAATACATTGGTTTATGTTTATATCTCATGATATAGTCAGGTGTGGACATAACAAGTTTTTTCACATAGGCATGAGCATGATGGGTTTGTTCACATTTTTAGTCATGGACATAATGATTTTGTTCACATAGGAGTGGGAATAATGAGTTTTCCCACAAAGTTTTTTCTATGATTATGGTTGTTCCAAATCTCTAAGTTATTTATAAATTTATGATACATTTTATAGATGAATTTAATTTTCATGAAATACTATGTTTTCATGATTACTTATTCCGAACTTTTATGTCATGCACACATGTTTTATGATTATGAAGATGTATTTTGATCCATGTAATAAATTTTATGCTTAATCAAGGATATTTTTATAATATTATATTTCTATAAAATATTTTATTATTATCATCCATGTTATTATGTTATTTTAATAAAAAATTTAACCTCTTACTAATGTTAATCCTTTGGGTTTATGATTTAATACATTATGGTATGTTTTTCCCTTACCAAGTATCTAAGATCCCCCCTTTCTTATATTTATAATATCTTTGTTATGTAGATGATTATATCACGTGAGATGTCCAGAAATTGGCCTAGAGGATAAAAAATATGGATAAATGTTTAATATTGGTGTAAAATAATATGTTTATATAATTAATCTCCAAGACAATAAACCTTTCAGTCCCTAGGTTGAGTGAATATTTATGAGATGTATTATCTAAATCATGGAATTAATGCATTATTTAAGTTGTGTTTAGCATGGGTTTCTTCAATATTCATTATTTGAGATATAAATTCTAATGATAATTATAAATTAATATCTTTGGAAATATTAGGAAAATCATCTTTCCATCATTATAAGTATATTTAAGTCTCTCAACCATTTGTGGAATATATGTCTCCTTTGCCAAGTTTTATGAGTTTTGAGAAAAATAACTTCCACATATTTATTGTCAAGATCCAATTTCCAAAAAAAATATTAAAATGATTCTGATGATATAAAAAATCTTAGTAAATGGTGAAATGAATATGAAAACTCAATCATAAGATTTCTTCTCCAATGAAATCTTCAATTTAACCTATGATACTTTCGATTCAACTCATAAAATAAAACTATGAACTTAGAATAAATAACTCATAAATGAAATGTATAACATAAATTATTAATATATAGGTTTTCATATGAGTTATTTATGCCCATTTACCTACTAATTTGTGACAACACGAACGTGTGTTCTCAATTCTAGTTCCATAAACACATACCTTACATACTTACTTTGACACAAGCTATAAAATTCTGGATATAACCATCCAAAATTAAAAAATTAGTAACAATTAATTTCATATCTAATATCAGGAGGATCTTTTTAGTTTTACAGATTTAGATAATCAGTACACATCATAAAATAATATGTCCCAATTTATTTGTATCAATAACAATTTTTTTACACTATATATGAAACTAATTAATCCATAAAATCTCATCAACATCTTCCACAAATTCTTCCACATGTACTATCCTTAAAAAATGTCATGTGTAATAATTTTTTTTATAACCTAGGTAAATGGAAACATAACAAGTGTTGAGATCAAATGCTTAGTAAGGGATAACACTAAAGCAATAATTTCATAAATATAGAATAAATATTATGTCCGGAATATGTAAACATCATGAAACCATAATGCACTGGAAAATGATACCATGATATATCCATATAAATAAATTAAAACATGGATATAAATAATAGTGATGTTATAATAATGTAATGAATAATTTTAGAGATAAAAAAACTAATCTCAAGGCATTGTACCAAGACATTTACTTATCATCGAGACCACAATCAAGACATATAGCTGAATTGGGAAGTCATACACCAAATACAAAAACCTGTTTTTTCTCATGAGGCCTATCAATGAATTGAGGGGATATATAATTCAATGCCCCACCCATCACCTGATTATGTCTAATGCATTCATTATAAGAGTCATCAATAAATTTCATACATTTACTCAAGGAACCTCTTTCTCAATAAAACTTTGATATCTATATAATGAGAAATATGGAGTTTAAATAAATAATCAACCTTCATTAGTAGTCAATAATCATCCTGAATTATAATTATTTTCTTGATATCAATAAAATGGATAAAATTATCATAACCTATCTAGAGAAAGAAGTTTTATGGTTAAAAACTTATTCATCTTGCTAATAATCTTCCATATTGGAATAAAAACATACTTAATGAAAATACCTTTCCCCATTTCAATAGAATAACATTTCATTCTAGGTTAACATCATCCAATTTTAGTTATGTAAAATTTGATTTTCACACTATATATAGAAATTAGTATATAACTGATTCAATAGCATAATAACATGATCACAAGCTATTCAGATAAAGAAAGTGCATGGTTTCATAAGAACATATCCAAAGAAGTGAGAAATGTTTGTTAAAGGGTTTATGTTGTAGGAATATATATCCTAGAAAAAAATATGAGAATACTAAATAATATAATAAAATGGTATAATTTACCCAATTTATATGTAATAATTTAAATATAATGATCATAACTCAATGAATGAAAGTTGAGTTACAAAAAATCCTCATTATCGGGGTAAAAATTAATCAATAGACTCTTGATTAAGGTAACATGATTAGGTTAGTAAATCCCAGGAAATAAAAAGTGTATGATATAAATATATCCATTATATTTAATACACCATATAATGAAAATATGGTACACAAAATTTATATGTCTCAAAGAATAAGAATTGAAACCAAGAAAAACCATACAACCTTAGAAATTTTCAAATTAAAACCACTTGAAATAGATGTCTTTTAATTGAACATAAAATACCATTATTAAAATAAACTTTATTATATAATATCCCAAATGGGTATTATATTAACCACATAAATAAAATTAGGTTCTTAATACCAAACATGTCTCAAAGAGTGGAATTTGAGTTGAAAACCCTTACAACCCTTAGAACATTGGAAGAAAAATCCCATGAGAAAGTTAAAAATGAAATGAAACATTTAATATCATTAAATATAATATAATCATGATATACATATTATAATGTGGTGGTAAGTACAACATACAAAACTAAGCATGGTGTATAACATAAACATGTCTCAATGAAATGAAATTGAGATTGAAACCCTTGCCTCTTATCCTAACTTCCAAATTTTTTATTTAACTTCCTATATTACAAAAATATATATCTTAATCAAATAATTCATAACCTTAATAATATTCATTTTCATTTATATAATTTATAAATAGTAATTATCTATATGAATTCTATCAATTTTCCACATAAGGTGTTTATAGTTTGGATCATTTGTACTAGTTTCATAAGTGCAGTAATTATGTTCATTATTATTTAAAAAATCATCATTAATAAATCATTAAACTTAATATTAAGGATTATTCATAATTATTTATTATTTTTGAAAATTATTTTCATGAGTTTTTGTGTATTTATCCTTGAAGATGAAATTGATAACAAACATGTTTTGATGATTTTTGACGAAAGAAGTGTGATTTATTTATTAATGAATTAAACATTGATATAATATATCCAAAACCCAAAAAATAATTATTTAAAAATTTATATTATATTACACTAGTAAATAAATTTTCATAATCACCCATGATATAAATGAATAGTATTGTTCCAATAGGCGGTTAAACCGACCTAAACATGGGCATACCCTAATTTAGTGAATGATTATGAGTTGGTTTTGTTGTAATATCACAATGAAATAATCATAATGATATTATTTATATTTTATTATAATGATATATTATAATTTAAAGTAATAATAATAATAATTAATAGATATTAAAATATTACACAATTTAAATAAAATATTGTCACCTTAGTATGATTATTTTAAACAATTAAATTAATGATGATTGTTTGATGATAATATCATTAATAGGTAATAAAAATGGTCATAATAGAAGCTTAATGATATCATAAAAATCATATTTATCCTTTAATATCATACTTATATCCATCATTTTAAGGTGGTTATGGAAAATTAAATACATTGCATCGTGGAGGCGGTAGTTTTTACAATGCATGAAAAATAGTTTTGTTTTTCTTAATGGATGGAGTATTTGAATAAAAAATGATGATACCCTTAATATAGAAACTTTATAGTATATAAATGATAATAATATAATTATATTACTATCGGTATAATAATAGAGTATTAAAAGTTTGACCATTTTTGAATTAAAACTTTTAAATGCTTCCCATTAATTCAACTGACATCTATAAGAAATTCAATACATGTTAAACATGACGTATAGAATGTTTTATTAAACATGATACCATTAAAAACTCACATATCTATAAAAATTTAAATACTTTAATCATATATTTTTTTCAACTAATACAACCCAATCATTCTCTTCTCAAATCAATATCAATATGTTTAACTTTAAAACTAGAAAATCTAGATTAACCCTAACATGATTTATAAAATATTAGATTGAAACAATTAATTATATACAGCTTAAATATACTATTGGTAACTATCATATCTGTAATTACTAATAATATACCAAAGTAAACACTTAAAAATTCAATGTTTTCATTTTTCATTTTCTTTATGTGGGAGTTGTTACTTCTTTGAGTTCTATGTTAACACAATGTCATATTAATTCAAACAATATTTGTGCATACATGAACATAAGAAGAGTTTCCATAAATATACAAATCAATGAAAGAAAAATTTAACCCATAACCTAGAATATGACCACAAAAACAATATATCAAACAAAATAATAAATGACATAAAAACACTAACAATACTCCATTATATGCCTAAAACTTTAATACACGTTACTAGCACAAAATGAATCCTTAATCTTGATGGTGTGGAATTCATGTAAATTTATTAAATTAGTTAATTATTTTAACAAGGTCACCCTAATTCAATCACAAGAACAAAAAATCACGATTCATATACATCACCTAGGTCTGTACCATGTAGGAAACACAAATTTTATTATCATGTTTAGAAAGATTATGGTACTTTAATTAGATCACAAGGGGACATAAAACCCCATGACCTATATGTTTTTCCATTCTTACTTCACATACTAATTTTAATTGATATTATTTCCTGACCAGTCCATAAAAATCCCACCAGTTCCTTATTCTAGTATCTATCATAAGGCTCAACCAAAATATTTGATACCAATTTTTCAAGACCTACCACCATTGGGAACCCCCCTTGGTCTAGTAGTGAAGGAAAGAGTAACCCTTAAAGTCTTACCCAAATAGGCCATAGGTTTACAACTAACACTAAGGTTATAAATCACTCAAATGGGAGGAATTACCCACAATAATACTAGTAATAAAAGAAACATCCATCAATAAAAACCGCGACATAAATATAAAGTTATCATCATCCCATAATGTTTGTCATGTCATACAAGTACCAATCACTTAAATAAAAACAATACCAAGAAAAATACAATGGTAGGAACTCCCATGATAACTCCCCACTCAAAGATATTACAGTCCAACTCGGTTATTGAATCCCTCCTAGTTGAGAGAAAAATAGTTTACATATATATATGGGTGAGCATAATATATATACCCATAGGATCCTCCTCATAACATCTTTTTCAATTTTGAGAAAATAATATAAATTCTCTAGTGTGTAAAGAGTAGAAACAACATTCACCTATTAGATAAACTACCCATTCAATTCAAAACCTAGGATCACTCACCATATATCACACACAATGTTATAACATATGATGAGAATAAATATAGTCAAAGGTTACCCATAAGAACTTCCCTAATGGTTTTATGCTTTCATAGTATAATGTCAAGCATCCTGTTCTCATGCCTACCATATCCACCAATCACTTATAAAAGTAATATTATCATCCACATACCATATCTCATCCTCAACCACACATCCATTATAGTAGGTTATTATGTGAAAGGAATATTCCCTAAATCCATATACATGAGATGAATAGGCTTGTTTTGAGCTGCTACCCACATGTGATGCATGGCTATATAATATTTCATGGGATATAATGTTACTAGTATAATTTTTTTGGTAAAATAAAATATTACACATTGGATATCATTTAATGAAACATTTCATAGGGTAAAAATTGCGGGAGGAGTTGAATTCATGCATGGGATACATGAACTAGCCAAGGGAATTAACTCATGCATTTCAATGCCCGAGTTAATGCGATATCACCCTAGGAGAACCCTTAGGAGCTATATAAATCCACAACCATGATATGGATAAGTGGGTATCTATGCCTTAGGCTTGGCTGGAACTCTATAGAATCAACTTCTCTCTTCTTATACCTCCTTAACACCCAAGGCACTAGCATGACATAGAGGGTGGAAGGACCCATCACGTATGATGTGTGATTTAGGAACAACCCATGGATACTTATAGATAGGGGATATATTTTGGATTCAATTAGTGATATTTATAAAACCATATAAAGATGGTATGATTATGGTGTAAAATCTCTTCATTGTAAGATAATCCAATTACAATACTTCTTCATTTATAGTATTTATTCAGTTTTCATATTTCTTGCATGGGTGATATTGGGAAATGGATTAAATCACTTCCAAAAATTCTAATAATTATTATTAGACTCTTATGAATATATAAAAGTCATATTAGAGTCTTACCATGTTTTAGATTTATGAAATATTTCATGATATGAAGAACTCAGGAAAAACAAAGCATTATTTTTAAATTTTTTGAAATTCTGAATGAAGTTGTTTAGCTTTACATAGATAGGTAGTTCAACATAAAGGTAATTGGATATCACCTTTATGTATATTGTGTATATTAAGGTGACCCCATATACCTTTATGTAGAATATTTATATGCAAAGGTCACTGGATTTTACTTATTTGTTTATGGGTCTATGTAAAGGTTGTTGCAATCTACCTTTATGTTGCATGGTTCTGTATTAAAGTAATCCAAGTTACTTTTATGTAGAAGGGGTTTTCATAATGGTTTCACAATGTTAACTTCACATAAAAGGTTATACATAAAGGTTACTTTATTTTACCTTCACAAAGAATGAAAATTGGATTAGTGTAAAGGTTAATAAGGTGAGTTTTACGTAAAAAGGCTTTCCTGTGTAAGGTTAATAAGAAAAAAATTATTTTTTATAATTTTAAATTATGAATTGGATATAATGATTTATAAATTATTTATAAATAATTATACAAGATATTTTGGGGGTATTTATTAATTTATATAGTGTTTAAAAATTAATTAATTATAAAGTGTTTATAATTTATTAATAAATGTTTATGAAACATTTATAATTAAATATTATATAAATATTAAATATTAATATTTAAATACCATTTGAAAAATTATATAGATTGTATTATTATCTAGAAATAAGAGTTTTTATTTATAAATTATAATATCAATTTATAAAATGTTTATAAATTATAAAATAATGCCAAAATGTAAAGTGTTTATATTTAATTGTGAATTGTTAATAATGATGAATTTGAAATGTTCAAATTAAGGTACCTTATTTGGGATATTATTTAAACTACATAAAATGGTTTTTTTATGATTTGATAAAGGTTTAAATAACATTTAAGTATATAATATTTAGATTATGTGAAAAGGTTTACATAATAGAATTTGAATTATAAATTGTTTGTAATTCATAAAATATCTTATTCTTAAAATTAAATGCCATATAATCTTTAATATAAAAGAGTTCATATTATTATTGAATGTAAAGTGTTTATATTTAAAATTATGGAATTTCAATAATGTTTAACTAATTTATAAATTGTTTATAGTTATTTTTTATTTATGAATTATTCATAAATGGTTATAAAATGTTTAGATATTTGAAATGTTCATTTATCTAAATGATATTACCTTTTTAATTCATATTTAGTAAAAAAAATATGAAATATAAATATTGTGCATGAAAAATTTATGTGATAAATTGATTCTAGGAGATAGATATCTTCATTACATGGTATGAGTGACTCCATAAAATTTATTTTTCATCTAACTTGACCTATATTTTTTTTGGATTTATGAGATTAAGAATAATTTTTAAATATAGTTTGTGTATATTAGGTTTTAGAGGTATCATGAATTAAATTATCTATTGATTGAAGTCTACCTAAGGAGAGGAACTTAGGGCCAGAATACCTTCCTACCCTGAGGCTTATGCCTTGTCTAGAAATTTGAATTAGGTCGTCTATCGCTTCGGCCTTACTCATGTGGATATTTTCAATCTCATACAACTCTATACATTTATATGAAAAGTTAATATACCATATGCATGAGATAAATTCAGATATGTATGAATATATTTGGTTTCTTTTTTTTTTGAGTAACACAAACTTGTGGGTTCTATATGAAGTTAAACATTAATGTGGCGTGAACACACTAATTTAGTGGTTTGAATAGGGATTGCAAAATAAAGACATTAGTATCATGCTTACAAAAAGGAATAAAACATGAAAAGATAAAGTTTTCCCATGATGAAATAATTATGAATTTAATATGTATATAATGTAAATCAAGTTAGTAAGAATTTAAAAAGGAATAACATGAGGTAATATGGTGATATTAAATCCCATTTAAATACTAAGTGTTATATTCCTTATAAATCATCACTTTTTAAGACCTCGATCATCCAACCTAGTAGGTCATTCTAAAACCAAGTGCCCATGGATTATCATGTATACGGAAATAAAATATGGGTAACTCTGTGTCATCCTTGGGTGGATCATGATAAATATGGGTTCCCCTATATTGTAATTTATTACTCTATTCTTCCTATTTATTTTGGGTTACAATAGATGGTATACTATAATAATATTATGTTACCAGTGGGATAGAGTTTCATTTATCCATATGATGGATTGGAAAAAGAGTTATCCACTCAACTATCCAAGAGTAGTTGATTCTCTACCTAAATATCTAAGTGATGGGATAAATTCTAAAGAAACCTAGAAATTAGTGAAATATGGATCTTGGCCCAATAATGGGTATAGTGGTTTTTAAAAGGGGTCATCATTTTAGTTGTTTACCTTTTAATAAAATTAATTAATAAATATTTATAAAATACATGATAATCATTTGATAAAAAAACTTCTCTTGTAGATAAATAGAATCATCATACTCAAAATTAACTTTAAGGAAAATCCTATAGTAAGGATAATATTAATTTAAGAAACTACAAGGACTAATTATTTAAGAAATGATCTTAAAGAAAGATTCTATGTGTCAGAGTAATTAATTATTAAGTAACAAAGTGTTGAAATGTTCAAAAAATGAATCTAGATGATTATGAATCATTGAAATATTCTCTTGTGGATTCGAAGACATTAAATTCATGTTGATCAAAGGTATTTTAACCTCATATGCTTATTAGGATTGGGTATGTCAATGATATTCAATATGCTTTAATATAATAATGGCTTGGAGAGATTAAAATATTTCCTTAAGGCTTATTATGGTTAATAAATTTATTCCGTTTTAATCTATATAAATGTTTTGAAAATGTGAATAAGTTCAATAAATTTTTACCTGATATTCTCAAAGCGTTGATAATAGAAAAACTGGGAATATGGTGTCTAGATTCTAGTGTTGTATGGAAAATACAAGTGGGTAAACGTTCAATATGAAAGAAGATTTTTTTTGGATAGTCTAACAATGTTTTTTAGATTTATAACCAAGGTTATTGAAACCTAAATGTAAAATAAGGAATTATAAAGATTATTTAATATAATGGGATTATCCAAAATACCTAAAGTGATGTTAGAGGCCTCGTAGAGAGTCCAAAAAAGTTATAAATGGTATATAATTCAATTCTATTATTCTGAAAGGTATATGAACTAACTATATGTTTTAAAAAATTTGTAAATTTACAAGGGGATCAAAATATAATAAATAATTAAATATTAGAGATTTAATTTTTCTTTCAAGTAATGGATCAAAGGAGTTGATGCATTGAAAACTTTAATACATTAATCTTGGATGAACTTATCATAAGATGTGTAAAATTTATTTCATTTTTCTCTTGATAAGAGAATGTAAAAAATTATTTTTTAAATAAAATTAAATACTTGTTTTTGATACAAATAGTTTATGATTTTTTAAGTCTATAACATGATTTAAAAAGTATTAAAATGGATTGTTATGGTTAGGGAATTCATCCTATTTTCATTTATAAAAGTGTTATAATAATATGAATGAATTTAAGAAAAGTATACCCAATAATATTAAATTATTAAGGATATATTATCTAGACATATTATTTCTAGATACAAGTTCTATATAAAAAGTGCTAATGGGTAAAATTTCAAATAAGATAAAGTTAGGAAGTGGTTTGTGGAACTCCTTGGAATGTCTATGTTAGGTATTAATTATATAGAAATAAATTCTTTTATTTTGAAGGGAACATGATAACAAATGTGTGATTCAATAGTATTGATAATATTTAGGAGTTCAAAATCAAGTAATAATTGATTGAGATTGTAGTTTACATCCAAGAGATGTAACAAGTAGTTGTTACATCAAGGATTTTATGTAAATGAATATTTTAAGTGAAGACAAATCTAAGTAAAGGATATGTATTTTTATCTCATTTCTCTTATATGATAAGATAATTTTTTTAGTAATAATGTGTTTTTATGAATAAAATGATATTACAAATTTCATACACATAGTTTATAATTAATCAAATTCAATAATAAATTTTTAGAATAAGACAAGGATAAAAGTGTTTTATCCAGGATAAAGTGTTTATCCAAATTTTTATTCAAATATGATGGAATATGATTCCTACCTAGTAGTGGTGTATTTTAATGAAAAAAAAATATTATTTTAAAGAAAATAATTAAAACACCTTAAATATCATATATGATATAAAACAATAGTTTATTTGTTAAAAATTCATTCTAAAAAATAAGTGTTATATCCTGACATAAAAGAGTTTGTTCATTGTAGTAATATATTCAAATAAAAATATAGTGTCTAAGAGGATAGTGGGAGTATGTTTGGACTTATAGAGGTTCAAAGTTAAAAAATAAATGATTACATCAATTTAAAGATAAAGTGGTTTCTATTTAATATCCAAAAGACCTTAAAATGTGTGATATTAAATAAAATATAAAGAGTTTAATTTAGTTACCATTACATGTGAATATCATTACTCCCTAAAGGATTATACCAATAATGTTACAAATTAAATTACACTTTATATTTTAAAATAGTTGAGGGTATTTAAGTAGATAAAAATTTAAATAGTTACATTAGTTATCGTAACAAAGTAGATGTCACATTATCCTAAAAGAGTTTTAGCATTTTATTGTAAAGTAGTAATACAAATAGTTACATTATCTATGAAAATATTTCAAAGAAAAAGTTTTATGTAATGGCTTCCATGGATGATGATCATGAACTTAGAATGAATTCTAAGTAGACAACAACAGTTGACATCGTAACAATTGATCTTGTGAATTTAAGAAGTTTGAATATGTTTAAGTTGTTGAATGTTTTGAATATGATTACAATTTATCACCATTATTCAAAATTAATTTCTTTATATATATTTATTAGTAAAGAGTTTTGTGGTATGGCTTTATACAATGGTCACATAGAGACATGGCATATATTATATATAGATGTTATAAGTTAAAAAAACTTTAGTAAGTGAAGCAAACACAAATTTATTCTAAAACTATATTATATATGATATAATAGATAGGTACTTCCATTGGTATAGTTATGTATTCTTAAAAGAGTTTAAGAATATAAAATATATCATAAAAAAGGAAATATCTATTTTATCATTCTTTCACATTAGTTTCATAAATTTATATATAGATATACATTTCATGAAGTGTAGTGATTATTGACCTCTAAAAGTATGACTTTTAGTTAGCCCTAAGTAAGGTTATTCATGGAGTATTATAGGTTATGATGAAATGTTAAGGTTAGCATGTGTAGGATTCTTATATAGAGATACAAAATATACTTATGAGTCAAAAAATAATGGATAATATTCTTTATGTGAGTTTTATAATCCAAGAAGTATAACACATGGAGTGTCATACACTATGTAATTAGTAGACTAGGGGAGAATGGATCATATTTGGGACCTCATTATGTAAGACCCCGACCTTTTTATGATGTATTTTTTTTAATATTGGGTAAAATCTTATTAAAATGGTTAATATAATGACTTCCAGGAGTAGAAAAGGTCTTCGGGAATCTCGGGGGTTCGGGACATGGAAAAAGGTGAAAAAGGGACACACTATGCATGGTGCATGACTATAGAATGATTATTACTAACCAATTTCTATAACCAAGTGGCCTGGTAGTGGGTTAATCATGGTTATAAAATCATACGAGGAGGGCCCAAGAGACTATGCGACTCGAGCACCTCTTGGATAGAGGGAACCACACAACAATCTCATGGTTTTTCAAATTGTGTGGGTTCTCCCAACAAACCACACGGCTCAGTTCCTCAAGGATATAGGATATTTCATGGTTAGTGAAAATTTTGGAAAACCATGTGGCCAAACTATGAGTCCCTTTAAAAGAGGGGATTTTATGATTGTTACCTCACAATCCTTATAATATCTAACATGATTTTCTTACTCATTTCACCACAAATAGTATTTTTTGAAAAAACACCCTCCACTATCTTCCAAGGATCAATATCCTTCAATTATTAGTAATTTTAAGTGACATTTAGTGTGAATCTATACTCTGGGTAAATCTAAAAGTCCTCTTTATTATATTTTTATGGAAGAACCATGGTTAGTTGTTTTATATTATTCCAAAGATTATAAACCCTATTTCTAGTGAGTTATTTGACTTGGAGTTTGAATCCATTTTATTTTTAATCAAGGTTAATTTTTTAATGAATGGTTGTCTTTGGGATTAATGTATATGGTCTACAAGTTTTCTCCCATAGTCTTGATGTTCTTCCTTATGCATGGAGTTGTGACTTTGAACTTCTATGTTGAGATTTTTTTTATTTAGATAAGAAAAGTAAATTGGGACTTTAAATGATGCATTATACCTTTCAAAAATCCTATTGGGTTCATTTAAGATTATGATACCAGGCCTATGGCCACCCACGGGGTCTGCCACTCCCTTGAAAATGAATGAAATGAGTTTTTAAATGAAAAATTATAGGGTTTATAAGATAAAAGCATTTTTAGTAGTGTATAACATGTTAGCTTGATATAAGAGGATTATTGGATTAATGTGGAAATGTAAAATGGGTTATAATATGGTTAAGGGTAAAAGTGATAAATGGAAAAAGGGTCATGTACATATTGTTGAATGGTTTAAATGAATGTCTAATGAAAGTGGTTATGAATAAATGAAAAAAGGGTTTAGTTATGAAATTGAGTTAAAGGTTTCAAATGAAATGAACCATGGAAATGTTGATTAAAAATGTAAAAACATATTATTATTATTTATAAAAATTTCAAAGATGATGATCCTTCAAATGATATGAATAATGATATGGTTGGATATTGGACTGAGGCTCCTCATCCATTTTTTGGGCTAGACTAATTATCTAGGAATCACTAATATATTTCATGATATGGGTAGATAGTATGATTCTATATGATCCGATGGTGTGGACATGATATTGGTAGCTAAAATGATTCTCCATACTCCTATGGATTAGATATGATATGGGTATCTAGACAGATTCTCTAAGGTACATTGGGTTAAAGTGAATTAATTAGTGATCATCCCGGTGACTTAAAGTTTTAACCACCTATGTTTCATGGTTCAGAATTATAGTGTGAGCCAAATTAGGTTTGTGGGTCATGTGTCATTGTGGAACCCATGGACCTAAGAGGCTAATGCAGTTAATTGATAACTGTATAAATTATGAAACGTATTTCTTTTATTTCCTTGTATATTATTCATTATAACTTCTTAATATAGTGTTATTATTGGTGGGGGACTATTATTTTGTAATCACACCCTTTTTAGGTTTTTTTGGTATCTGAGCATATTTCATGGGCGTAGTTCAGGATAATGGAAATAGCCCTATGATAGATAATTTATTCAAGATTTTGGGATAGAGAATGGATGAGGGGATTGGGCTGCTGTTAGGACCCATTTTGGGAATTGTCATAGTGTCATTATTTTTGGGTCTTCTTATGACACATGACACTAGTATGACATGACATATTCACTTTATTGGTTTTTTGGTACTTCCCCAGTTTGGGAATGTGGTTTGTGATGTATGGTTATTGTTTATTATTGAATGATATTGTTAACTTTTATTTCCATTGTTGGTTTACTCTACTAAAGAGGGAATATTACCCTCATGTATCTTGTTAGACCCTCACTACTAGTCAGAAACCTTTGACATATGGGGAGGAACACTTGAAGTTATGTAGCATACCAGCTTGGGGAATCAGTTTAGTCGCATCTGGGCTAGAATGTTACAAAGTGGCATCAGATGAGTTTTCTTTTTATATTTTCTTACTATTTAGTAAAGGAATAAAAGAGACTAGGATGTGTTAGACCTTGGAAATGAGCTCATTAAGGGGAGTAACTAACTCATGTGTGGGGTAAAATTCAATTTCCTAGGTTGGGATGGTTGTTTTCTAGGATTCCTTAGTATAGTTGGATTTTATTTCACCTCGGGTGATACAATTAATGTGTGATGTTACTGATTTACGAGGTTTTAGTCATGGGACATCATGACACAATACTATGTATGCATGCATGATTCTATTCACTCATAGATTTAATTAACATGCATCATGTTAGATAGACATAAAAAAGCATGTACAGTTGGGTTATGGGAAATAAAAAACTTTTTATTTATTTTGTGATTTAAAATAAGTAGTGCCTAATAAAGAAGGTGAAATTATTCTAATTGAAATATGTAATTTTAATTGGTTTAAATGGATTCAAATGAAAAACTTGTGATCAGGGATGTTTGGTCTACCTTGAGTTTTCCATGTCCCTGGATAGGGGTGGTTGAGGGTAGTTATTGTGTTGCAGTTATGAAAAAAATAGTATATGTGTGGTGACTTAATATAGATAGTTGTTAAACCCTACTCTTTGTGTATTTGTGAATGTGTTATGTTATGTGTTCTAAGATATATTTTTAGAATCGTAGAGATATTACACCGAGATGACGGTTTCCAATAGGGGGACATGAGGGCATTGCTGAGAATGTGCCTCCAACAGTAGGACAAGAGCCCCCATTGGTTCTAGGTGAAAGAAAAATAAACAATCCTATGAGAACTTTTCTTACTTTATACAGTTTATGGAGAGATACACAAGGAAGGTAGAACCAAGTATGTTTGATATAACATGAGAGTTTTAGCTGCAACATCCTCTAATATTCATCAGAGAGAGAGGTCCCAAGGAAGAAGAGTTTTGGATTGAGTCTATCCAGATGATTCAGGATCACTTAGAGACTTCTATGGAGAAGAGAGTCAAATTGGAAGTGTATATATTATGAGGACCAGTGAATAATTGGTGGGATATTCAGGTTCAGGCTGAGAAGTTAGAGAGTATGTCTTAGAAGGAATTCCAAGAGAATTTCATAGAACACTTTTAACTAGAGACCTTGAGGTAAGAGAGAGCCATGGAGTTTATACAGTTGAACCAGGGAACTATGTCAGTGCTAGATTATACTTTACACTACAACAACTTGTATAAATTTATCCCAGCACTTATAAGGAATGATACAATGGATGGGATCCATTTCCAAGATGGGATTATATATGATATCACATCTCAAATGAATATATTTTATTTGAACAAGTTTTATAAGGTGGTAAATCAAGCATTAATTTTTGAGGGTAACCTGAAGGAGGATTCAAGTGGTGGATAAGGGGCTTTAGTTGGATGATATGGTGGTATGTCCTTTGATACTAGAAATAATCATTATGATAACTTTCACTAGGGAAATGGTGGACAAAGAAGCCAGGGGAGAGGATCAACCTCTTAGGGAAGCGATTAAGTGTTTTGCCATCAGTGTGGTAGAATTGGTCACATGCATGGTCAATGTACCCAACCTCCATTTGAGTGAAAATATTGTGGAATTATAGGTCATGTATATATGGTTTTCAGGAACCCTTGATAGATGGGTAGTGATGGGGGACCCAGGATGATGCTGAGAACTAGAAGGGGATCTTCTACCCATATCTGTTAGGCAGTTAGAATTGCACCAGTCATACTGATTGGGGAAGAGAATGAGGTAATTTAGTAAAATAGAATCCATACTAGTAGACTAGTGTAGTGAATTGGAATTAGATAGGAGTTCATGGTAGAAAGATAGGTTAGCAGCATGCAATTTAGCCTGCACCCTTTGGTAATGAGGTTGGGTTTTCGACTGTCTGAGTTATAATTATTATATCTTATATGATTAATAATTCATTATTTGATATAATATACTGTAATTATTTTATATATTATTGACTTTTGAATGGTTTGTCTCTTATGGTGGAGTTCATGTGTGGGGTTTTGTCATTTGACACTCCATTGGGGATGCAATTAGAGGGAAACTATCATTATAAAGGGTTCTCCCTCAAGGTTGATGAGTACTGAATCCTTTGGGATTTGTTTATACTTGATATTTTAGGTTTTGACTTGATAATAGGTATAGAATGGTTTGTATTGTACAAATACCACATTTATTGTTACCATATGAAAGTGACATTCACATCTCCTAAGGGTGACATATATATCCTTCATGGAGAATGGAATATCCAGGAAGGCTATTCAGGGCCAGTTCTTCAACAAATAGGTGAGATCATAGGCCAATTTTTTAGTCTTTTACTTAATTATGGGGGAGTAGAGCATGATTTATTTCCATTGGTAGTGGGTTTTAGGATGTGATTCCAAAGTATTTTTCCGGAATTCCACCTGAGTGATAGGTTGAGTTCACTATTGAGTTGATGCTTGGAGCTGAGCTAGTTTCTATTTTGACTTATAAGATTACACCATCAAAGATTTATGATCTCAAGACTTAGATAGGGGAGTTGGAGGATATAGGGTTCATTATTATTACTACATCATCTTGGGGATATCTAGTTTTATTTTCTAAATAGGATGATGAGATTTTGAGTTTCTGTGTTGATTACTAGAAATTGAACCATATGGTGATTAAGAAACGATATAATCTTCCATGTATTGATGATATTTTTGTACCTCTAAGAGGATTTTGTGTTTTATACAAGATTGATTTGAGATTAGGGTATCATTAGTTGAGATTGAGACCTTCTGATTTACCATATATTACTTTTAGAATCTGGTATGGTTTATATGAGTTTATCGCGAAACTGTTTGGATTTATGAAAACTCTTGCTACATTTATAGCCTTGATGAACCAAATATTTCACCTTTACCTGTTATAGTCTATTTTTTATTCATTGATGATATCTTGTTGCACTCATAGACTTTAGATGATCATTCCAAACACCTTTACATCTTTCTGAGCACACTAAGAGAGCTTTGATTTTATGCAAACCTATCTAAGTGTCATTTACAGATAAAAAAGGTACACTTATTGAGTCACATAATCTTGTAAGAAGGAGTGGAAGTGTACCCTAATAAGTTTTTTGTGGTTGTTTCTTAGGAACATACCAAGAATGTTTTTGATATCTGAAGCTCTTTGGGTTTGGTGGGTTATTATCAAAGGTTCATCAAAAAATTTTCTCACTTGGAAGAACTGATCTCAGACCTGAACAAGAAGGGTATAAAGTTTGAGTGGTCATGAGAATATGAGAATACTTTCTACAATCTTAAGATATTTTTGAACATAACACTGATGTTGGTCTTACTCAAACTAAGTGAAGAATATACCTTGTTTTGTGATGCATTTGGAATCAGGATTGGGGAAGTGTTGATGTTGGGAGAACAAATTGTGGTGTATGAATCCTGACAGTTGAGGACACATGAATGGAAATACAATACAAATGACGTCAAGCTAGTTTCACTTATTCATACCTTAAAATGTTGGCAGAACTATCTTATGGGTGAGAGTTTTAATGTTTATATTAATTATAAGAGCCTCAGATACATCATTTATCAGTGTGATTTAAATCTTCAGTAGCGTAGATGAGTTTAGTACATATAATAATTTTATTTTGATTTGTATTATATAAATGGGAAATGAAATAGTGTGGATGATTATTTGAGACATGAAATTTATACTTAGGGAGTTTATGAGTCAATCTCTGAGTGGAAGATGATGGCTTTGTTTGCTGAGATGCATATAAGTTTTCTGAAGGAGTGGAGGGATATGATCCTTGTGTCTTTTTTAGTTGATCCCTATCTTATAATATAGATGAAGGAAAATTTTAACGAGGATCCAAATTGCTTGGTGTTGAGGGAAAAATTTAATAATGGGGAGCTACCTCCCAAATGGTCCATTGATGGCGACGAGATCATCCATGTTCATGGCCTTGTGATTTTTACTACATGTATGAGGGAGGATATGATGCATGAGTTTCAAGACACAAAGTGGGAAATTCCCCCTAGTTTGACCAAAGTGTATAGTGATATTCATAGTCAGTATTAGTGGCTAGGAATGAAGAAGAGTATTGTAGGTTTTATGACATGTTGCTAGACCCGTTTGCAGGCGAAGGCCATGAATTTGTGACCCACTAGTCTGTTACAGTTGTTTCCCATTCTAGAATGGAAGTGAGATGATTTTACAATGGATTTAATAGTGGGTTTTATAAGGAATCCTTATAAGAATTATGTGATATGGGTGATTTTGGATTATTTGAAATAGTAGTATATTTCTTACCAATTATGTCATGACCTATCCCAGTGGGGCTCGTCCTGCAACTCCCCAAGTCTACCTCCAATAGGCCAGGGGCTAGTGACTAGCACCGAGTTGGAATATCACTAACATGGGAGGAATTTTCTTTGTACCTATATACATACACACAAATCCAAGCCCAAAAAATTTTGAAATGTAAAAACCACTAAGAACCAAATTCATGTATACCACTATATCCCAACCAAAGTAAAATAAGAAAGTAAAGTGTAGTAAAGTAAACCGGGCCAGAATAAAAGCCCACAAAAAATAATTTGTAAACCCCAAAGTCTAACCTATAAGAAAAAGGTACTGGGACTGCTATCTCTAATTTTAAGAACACCTCGGATTCCTGATCTCACAACGCTCCATTTAGTCCTATTCCACCTAGAACTTTGTCAAAAATTTTCTTTTCTGCGCAAGTCACAATATGTGCAGGAAAAGCCTGTGTAGGGGTGAGTATAACAATACTCAGAAGGACACCCTGAAACCACAAAAAAATACACGAAAGAAAGATATAGTCATATATACATAAGCATATGTATATAACACATGTAATAATATCCAGATACACTCAAACAAAGATACACACTCTAGAGGTAAGTCACAACTACCACATACCAACACTAGGGATTCAGATCAAAGATTCTATTAAGAAATCATCTGGGAGAACACACTCCTGAGTTTGATAGCATTGATGACGTCCGTCCAAGAAGTACTATTACTCATGAACCATCATGATAGAGATATGATGATAGATATTAAGAGAGAGATACTATATAATAGATGAGGATAACAACTATAGCCATGGGGTGATAACTACTCCATCTGGATTAACCTGTTAAGTAGAGGACCAAAGCCTGGTGGATTTGGTCACATCAATACCAAGGATTCTACTTAGGGAATGAAGAATGAATCCAGGATCCCACATCGGGCCTCTTAGGGGATTCCAATGACTCTATATAGAAAGTTCGGATGAAGGGATCATACACATATGAGTAGAAAACGATACCCACTAACCTTCAGGGAAGAGATAAAGGGAGCAAAACCTAACAAAATTTTTCCAAGGTACCATGTACAAGATATTCATTCCATGTATAAATGTATACATGATGTGTAGTAGGGTAACATGTTGTGTTCCTAGACCCCAGGTACTGCCTATGTACAACATCCCGTGTCATTCCAACGGTGTCATATAAAAGATTAGTACATGATGTGTAGAAGAAGTCACATGCTATGTCCTTCCATATGAGTTCCACCCGTGTACTGTCACGACCTGTCCCCTGGGGCCCATGCCATGACTACCCCAATCCCGCCTTCCATAGGCCAGGGGTTGGCGAATAGCACCGGAAAGACATATCCCTAAAACGGGAAGGCATTGAATTTAAACTTGTTCAAACACACAGACTAGAACACAACAAGATGCAACCACGAAGTATAACTGATGTAGTAAAAGTGTACTAAAAGTAAAGGGGGTAGAATAAAAGTCTAACTGAAAAGTAAAAGTATAACTGAAAAGAGAAAATAGCTTCTAGATCATCCACTGAGGATCCTACCTGAAGGGTAGGTACAGCTCGTCTCCAATGCTCTCCACGTCAGCCAATCTCCTCCATGTACCGCCTGGTCCTAGCTCCCTCAAGTCTTAGCCCAGCTGCTCTTCATCTGCACAAGACACAACAAGGTGCGGGTGAAGCCCATGCATGGGTGAGTATAACAATTCTCAGTAGGGACCCCAAGACCCCCGAAGGTCTCACAGAATTCTGCAAAGGCAAACAAAAAAGCATGATCTCAATCACAAAGAACAAAGCAATAGACAAAACTCAAATAGAGTCTCTTCTCAAACCAGGTATTAGTGAAGTATAGAATTATAGATGATCAGTCACGAAGATAGATCATCTTATTCTATCAAGAGGCACTGCTGTTGACTGTACGTAGTCTAACCCACATAGGATCGATAGGTTCTAACCCCCGCAATGAACCACATAGGATCTGACCTTCCTGAAGTCGATAGGTACTAACCCCCGTAATGACCCACACATGATATGACCCACACAATATCGGTATGCGCTGACCCACAAAGGATCGGTATGTCACTGATCCACGATGGGCCACTCTAAGGCTGGTCCTTGTTGGGTTGCGAGGTGCTGATCCACATAGGGTCGCTAGGTGTTGATCCACACAGGATCACTTGGTGCTTATCCACACAGGATCACTAGTTTCTGACCCACACAGGATCGCTCGATACTAATCTCCATATGATCTGTCTCCAACCTCCGCCTCACAGCCAGCCATTGGATTCCCGCTCATAGCATGCTTGATTCTAAGAGAACCGATCCTCAAGACATCGGTCATATTTCAACTAGCACGAAGTCCCATGAAGAAGTAACCCGATGACCCTTCATGTCATATGGGTCCCAATGAAAAAGATGGCGTGTCAACCAGATGCCCAGTCTATAAGATATTGTCATTTTAGTGCTGAGGGCTCAATTGGATTTGGAGTTGATCCAACCCATCCATACTCAACCTTTCTCCAAAACTCTCGTAGAGTATTTCAAAAGGACCACCTTTTCACTAGGGTCTTTATTCCAAATAAGGCATGTCAATCGGATGCTCGGTCTATTAGTTACATCCCTTTCTATGAAACGGGGGGTGACCACACCTCAGTCTGACCCGACTTGGTTGGGACTTCCGGAATATGCCAAAGGGAACGCTTCCCTAAAGGGATTCTAATGACACTGAGGGCATGTCAAATGAAAATTTGGTTTTTCAGTTACATGTGTTTATTTATTCGGGGACCGGTTGGGTCTGGGCCCAGGCCGACTTGGTCAGACAGGCCTGACGCAACAGGTCCCGGGGTCTATCCGACCCTGCCCGGGTCTGACCCATTAAGGGTTGGCCCGATTCGGTTCATGGGCCCAGGCCGCGGTTAGCCCAGCTCGACGAGTGGTGCTCGGACCACCCGCTCTAGCACGCCGGGCCGCAGGTCTGGCCTGACTCGTTGGCGAGTCTAGCCCACTGGGGGGGGGGGGGGTTCGGTCCGCTTGGCCGGCCCGCACCGGCTCAGTCCACCTGATGGTGGACCATTGCGTCCTGCTGGACCCGTGCATGCGGGGCCATTCACCAGCTGGTGGGGCGCTTCCCCACCGCAATTAACGGTAAGCCTTTTGGCCGACCTGGGTTTTTCCAATGCGGCGCAGCACAGTCCATACCATACCTTCCTACTACGGACTACTAGCCGCAGCCACTTCCACCAGTGGTTCTTGTGGGCACCGCCTTTGTCCCGTGTGACCGGCTCGGGCTAGCCTCCTTCGGCCACCGCTGCGCGCCGTCGCACGCCACCTTCCACTGCCCGTGTCTAGTTTCCATGGGTCTTCTCTGGCCACCTCCGGCCACCGCCGACATGGAGCACCGACAGTTTCTTCCACGGGTCACTAGGCATGCTCCAGTGTCTATTCTTGGTGTCATCTGCACTTATGGCTCTCCCACACTATCGTCGTCATAGCGTGACCCGCTATTTCATGTTACCGTCGAGTTGGAAAATTGTTCCCTAAAGTTCACATCAGGAACAAAGCGGGGAATGGTCCAGGACTTGTTCTTTTTTCCCGTTCCCTCCACGTTACATGATAACAAGAGGGATAGGAATTTAATTCATCAAAGACAACTTGAAAATAAACCCCCTACCTGGAAGAGATTCTTGCTGACATCAATCGATGAAACTCCTTCATCGTTACTGTCAGTTTGTGATATGGTGGCACTCATCACCGCTCACTAGAACCAGTCTCATCCTCCAAGTGGTTGGCATCGTGGTACTTTTTCAGAGTTTCATCGCTTGGTGAAGCTATGCCAACACTCCTCCCCAAGCTTCATATAAATTGGAGAGGGGGAGGGTGAGTAACGCATGTGGAATTAATGGGGTTCATTTAATTAAGGAACCTTCCTAATTCCAATGGTGCGGTTACAAGAATAAAGGGGAGTAAATCCATTCAATGGATTGATGTTTCATTGGTCTCACCACTGCCGCTTGTCCATTGGAGGAAAAGAAAAAGGAGAGAAATAAAATAACATTTTTATTTTATTATTCTTTTAAAATTTCAAAATCTAAATTTTTATTCCGACCTATTAAGGTCGAATTGAATCCTCCATTAAGAGAATCCCAGCGCTGTGGATTCAACGGTGCCCTCAGATTTTTAATCTGAGCACTGGTTCAAAAGATAGAAAATGATACTCGTGTGTTTACTGAACGTACCTTAAAAAAAGTTCATAAATTCATTCTGAGCACACCGGGTCTAAGAATCGCATGTTGTCAATTTTCAAAGACTTGTAATAATTCCATATAATTAAAGAAAAATTTACATGGAAAATCCAAGTCTTTACATGTAATCTAGTCATGTTACAGTACACGGTGTCAACCCGTGTGTATCTACCCATGTGCTAGTATACGAGGTAGTCTGTTTACTTGGTCCAGGACAAGTCATGTGGTGGGGTACACACCATGTATGGAACCTATGTACTCCAACCCGTGTTCGTGTATCTCCCAAGATACATACTGAGTCTCTGGGAAGGGCCTACATGCCATGTGATAGGGTCACAAACAATGTAGCATTTAAACAACTCCTGAAACCCTAGCTGCCACTCAATGGGGGACACATGCTATGTAACCTTGGGTTACACGCTGTGTTCATCAGGATTTTCCAGAATCCACCATTCTTCCTCCGTGTGCCTCAGTTGATCTCTCAGATCCCATTTTGGTGATCCATTCATCTCAAAACTCAAGATCGAGAGTTTCCTCATCATCCTAACACTGAATCAAGGTGTTTTGGGCCTTCAATCGGATCATAAATCCGATTCCATTAATCTAAACTCACCCAAAGAATGGGTTGATTCATCCACCACCATTTTTGTTGCACCTATGGTAGGTCTTCCTGATGTCAGATCTTCAATATTGGATCATTGTGCCAAGAAACAAAGAAGAAATGATCAATAATTCATAACCTATCAAATAATTAAGAATTCATAGAAAATGGGGGATAAGAATACACAAAATTAACAAACCTGAGGAATAAACCTCAATCATTGTTCATTACAAGATCGATTCGTTCCTATAATAAGGATCAACTAATCAAAGCCAAAAATCCACCCCATAAATCCTGTAATTAATCCCATCCTACAAGAATGATCAAACCATGGATAAAACTGTTCATTGGTTGGTTTGTGTTTGTCATTGAATCCAAGAATGGGGAAATTGAAATAAAAACAACATGACCTACTTGGGAATTAGATCATTATCTGTTGAATACTGATTTCCATTGGTGATCCATCAAGAATGATCTCTTATCCTAGTCTCACTGTCATCTGGAAAGATAATTTTCCATGGATTATCTCTAGAGCCTACAAGGAACTTTTAGGGTTATGATTCTAACCCTAGGTCTCTACCTAGTTGTTTATTTAAAATAAACAGAATCGTTGTGTCGATGTAATGTTAAAATAAATTAAATACCCAATTTATTTTATTTATTAAAATTTCTGGAAGCTAATTTTCAAAGCTAACCCAGCCAACCAATGTTAGGAATCTCCTAGGGTAAAGATGCTACTCTAAATGAAATGGTTCCCTCAAAGTTTTGATCCTGAAACCCATTTAGAAGTTATTCTACTTTTTCCAGAAAACTATGCACTTGTGTTAATTAATATTTTAATATTATTCAAACATTTATTTCAGGTACACTAGGCCTTAGAATCGCATGTCATCTCAGCTCTTAGTCTTGAAATAATTCCATATAATATTTAAAAATAATACACAGAAAATAAGGGACATTACATTCTCCACACCTTGGGGCTTTATATCCTTGAAAATCTAAAATAAAGGCTACTCTAAAAGATGAGGGTATTGAGCATGCATCTGAGACCCCTACTCCCAAGTGCTCTCCCGGTGATTCCCGTACTGGCACCAGACACACACTAAAGGAATTTTTCACCCATGAAGGATCCTCTCATACCTATCCTCAATCTCCACTGGGTACTCAGCAAAGGTCTCTCCATCATCGATGTTCATCTCACCCTAGTCCATGACGTGTGATGAGTCATGCACATACCTACTCATTTATGACACATGGAAGACATCTTGTACCCGATCTAACTACGGGGGTAGAGCTAAGGGGTACACCACCTCACCAGCTCTACAAAATATCTGGAAAGGGACGATAAACCTCAAAGATAAGTTTTCACCTCAACCAAATATTCGTAATCCCCGTCAAGGTGAAAATTGTAGGAAAACATGGTTTCCTTCCTCAAGCTCCAAAGGCCTCTACCGCCTATCATCATAAGACTTCTAACAGCTTTGTTCAATCTTCATCCACTCATGGATGATCTGCACCTTCTCTATAGTAGCTCACACCAACTCTGAGCCTGTGAGTGCTGACTCTCTTGAGTCATTCCAACACGGTGGTGACCTATAGTGTCACGTATACAAATCTTCAAATGGTTCCATACCAATGGTGGAATGGTATCTGTTGTTGTACATGAACTCCACCAATTGTAGTTGATCCTTCCAACTATGGATGAAGGCCAACATGCAAGCCTGTAACATTTCCTCCAGAACCTAAATGGTCCTCTTTGTTTAGCCATCTTTCTATGGGTGAACCACTATTCTCAAGCGTAACTGGGTCCCAAATTCCTCCTACAATCCCTTCCACAACCAGGATGTAAAATGTGCATCACGATCTGAAACAATCATCAATGTAACTTCATAGAGTCGAACTATATTCTAAATGTAGAGGCATCCCAAGATCTCTACCAAACTCTACTCTCAGATAGATAGGAAGTGGGTTGACTTGGTGAGTCGGTCAATGATCACCTAGATGGCATCATGTCCCCTATATATATGTGGTAAATCCATCATGAAGTCTATTGATATCCCATACCACTTTCATTATGGAACCTTAAGGGGTTGAGATAAACCCGCTAGAACATAGTGCTCATACTTCACTTGATGAAACGTAAGGCATAGAGAAATGAAATTTTCCACTTCTTACTTCATTCATGGCCACCAAAACTAACATCGGATGTCCTGGTACATTTTCTCCACACCTGGATGTATCATAAAAGGGGATGTATGAAACCCCCTCAAAACCTCCTACAACAATGCTATTGGAACTACTATACATCATATGAAAAGGAAAAAATGCTCCCTATATTTTGAATATCCATTAGGAGCGTGACCTATGGATATATGAGAACATAGGGTCTCACAGTTGGTATTCCCAAGATGTTCCCCCCTGACTCACTATAAGAGTGGAGGGGTAAGAACCATTGAATGGAGGTAAGATTATCCACATCCATATATAGATGGTAACTGTAACTAGGACAACTGATCTAATACCAATCTGTCAAGACCCATACTGGTGGTTCCCATTCCACGACTCCCCAAGCCCACCTCCAATAGGTCGGGGGCTGGTGACTAGCACCGAGTAGGCATATCACTAACATGGGAGGAATTGCCTATGTACCTATACGCATGCACAAATCTCCAAGACCACAAAATGATGAAATGTAAAAACCAATAAGAACCAAATGAATGCATACCACTATATCCCAAACAAAATACGATCAGATAGTAAAGTGAAATATAGTAAACTGGGCCAGAATACATTACCATAAAAAAGAATCTATAAACCAAAAAGTCTAAACTATGAGAAAAAGGTACTGAGACTACTATCTGTAGCTGTAGGAACACCTTGGATACCTAATCTCACAAAGCTCCATCTGGTCCTGGTCTGCCTAGGACTCTATCAAAAGGTTACTCATCAGCATAAGACATGACACATGTGAGAAAAGCCCGTGCAAGGGTTAGTATAACAATACTTAGTAGAACACCCCTAAACCACAAATAAATACACAAATGAAAGATAAAGTCATATATACACAATTATTTTTCTATAATACATGTAAGAATATCAAGATATACTCATACCAAGACACACAGTCTAGAGTTAAGTCACAACTACTCTATACCGACACTAGGGATTCAGATCAAAGATTCCAAAAAGTACTCATCTAGAAAGAACACACTCTTGAGTATGACAACACTAATGATGTCTGTCCGAGAAGTATTGTTCACCAGGAACCATCAAGAGAGAGATATGATGATAGATCTAAAGAGAGAGACATGATACAATAGATGAGGATCATAACCAGGGCCATGGGGTGATAAAAATAATTCCATCTATATTAACCCGCTAAGTAGAGGATCAATGACCAGTGAAGTTGGTCATGAAAATACCAAGGAATCTATCTAGGGTATGAAGAATGAATAGAGGATCCAACACCATGACTCTCATGGGATTATAATGACTCTATCCAGGTAGTCCAGCTGAAGGGATCATACTCCTATGAATAGGAAATGATACCCACCAACCTTTAGGGAAGTGACAGAGGGAACGAACCCTAATGAAACCTGTCCAAGGTATGGTGGAAATGAGATTAAATCCATTTATAAAGGTACAAATGACTTGTAGTAGGGTCACACGCCATGTTCCATGACCCTGGGTACTACCCTTGTACAATGACCCATGTCATTCCAACTATGACATGTAGAAGATGGGTACACCGTGTCTAGAAGAAGTCGTACACTATTTCCTTCCATCCGGGGTCCACCAGTGTACTCTGGTCATGTATTAGTACATGGTGTCAACCCGTGTGTATCTTCCCATGTTCCAGTACATAGGGTAGTTCGTGTACTTGGTCCAGGACAAGTCGTGTGGTTTGGTATATGCCATGTAGGAAACCTGTGTACTCCACCCTGTGTTCGTGTATCTCCCAAGATACATGCCAAGTCTCTAAAAAGGGACTACATGCTGTGTGATTGGGTCACACACCGTGTAGAATTTAACTAACTCCCTAAACCCTAGTCACCACTCAGTGGGTTCCACACTCCATGTAACCCTGGGTTACATACTGTGTTCATTGGGATTTTACAGAATCTTCCATTCTTCCTCTGTGCGCTTCAGTTGATCTTCTGGATCTAGTTTTGGTGATCTTTTCATATCAAAACTCCATATTGAGTGCCACCTCATCATACTAACAACAGATAGAGGTGTTTTAGGCCTTCAATCGTCTTAGAAATTTTATTCCATTCATCCTAACAAAACTTGATTGAAGAATAGTTATTTCTGAATCGCTTTAATTCATCCACCATTGTTGCACCTCTGACAGGTCTCCCCAATGTTGGATCTTCAATCTTGGATCATTGTGCCTAGAAATGAAGGTGAAATGATCAATCGTTCCTAGACTTCTAAGATTGAATAATTCATAGAAAATATGGGATAAGAATACAAACAAAGAACAAAACCTATGAACGAACCTCAACCATTGTTTATTCCAGCCTCAATCCATTCCCATAATAATGATAAAAAATCAAAGCCAAAAATCCACTCCATAAACCCCATAATTAAACCCATCCCGCAAGAATGATCGAACCACAAATCAATCTGTTCATTTGTTGATCTGCATTCATCATTGAATCCAAGAACTTAGAAATAGAAATAAAAAACATTTCCTAAATAGGAATTGGATCATTTGATATTGAAGAATGATTGGTGTTGGAAATCCGTCAATAAGGATATTTGATCCCAGTCTCGTCATCATCTTCCGAGAGAATTTTCCATGGATTCTCTACAAAGCCTCCAGGAAACTTTTAGGGTTATTAGTCTAACCTTGGGTCCTTGAAAAACTATTTATTTAAAATAAATATAATCACTTCATTGTTGTGTCGATGTAACTTTAAAATAAAATAAATATGCAATTCATTTTATTCATTAAAATGCTCAAGAACTACTTTTCACAAATGACCCACACCGACCGATGTTAGGCCTCACCTAGGGTAAAGTTTCTTCTCTGAATGCAATGATGCCTTCAGATTTCTAATCTGGGAACCTGTTTAGCAGTTATTCCACTTTTTATGGAAAACTGTGGGCACATGAAAATTAATATTTTAATATTATTCAAGTATTTATTAAGGGAACACTGGGCCTTGGAATCACACATCATCTTAGCACTTGGTCTCAAATTAAATCCATATAATATTTAAAAATTATATAAATAAAATCTAGGAAATTATAGATTATGGAGAACTTTATCATGGATTATTCAGGTGATTTGTATGTTTAGTATATTGTGAATTTTCATGGGGTACCTCCGCATATTGTTTCAGATAGAGAATCCCCATTTTAATTCACACTTTTGAAAAGTCTTGTAGAAGGAACTGGATACTCAGGTGTTTTTGAGTAAATATTTTCTCCCATGGTTTAACGGGAAATCAGAATAGACTATCCAATTGTTAGAGGATATGATGAAAGTATTCATCCTTTATTTTAGTAGAACATTATATAAGCACTGAGAACTTATTGAGTTTTCCTATAACACTTGTTACTAGGAGACCTTTTAGATGAAACCTTATGAGATTCTCTATAGTAGTCCTTGTGGATCACATTTGTGTTGGATGGAAGTAAGAGAATCAGAGTTGTTGGGACTGAGACTAGTCTAGGAGACATAGGGGCATGTTCAATTGATCCGAAAGAATATGGCTATAGAATAGTGTAGAAAGAAGTCATATGTTGGTCAGTGTCGTCAACCCCTCAATTTTGTAGTGTGTGATCGGGTATTCCTTCAGGTGTCTCAAATATTGGGTCACCATTAGATTTAGAAGTAGGGAAATTTGGTTCCCATATATGTGAGGAAATTTGAGATTGTGGAGGGGGTCATACCAGTATCACATCAATTTAATATTCCATATCAGTATGGTAAAATGCATGATGTTTTTCATGTGTCACAACATTAACAATATCACCCCAACCCTTCCCATATAATCTATGTTGATGATGTTGATATTTATACTGATGCGTCCTTTGTGAAGCATCAGATTCATGTTGTGGACCATTGCGAGTAACTTTTTTGGGGTAAGACCATACCTTTTGTTCAAGTGCTATGGTATCATGGATATGTTTATGAGGAAACTTGGGATATGGAAGCTAATATGTGGGACTAGCGGCCCAATCATTTACCTTGGAATCTTAGTGATTCATAAGAGATAAGATTGAGGATGATCTATTACAAGGTGGGGAGTTTTTATGACCATGACCTTTTAATGAGGTACATTTTGTTTTAATATTGGGTAAACACATCTTAAAACAGTTAATGGAACACATTCTGGGAGTAAAAAAGGCCTCTAGGGTGTCCCAATGGATTAGAATGTGGAAAAAGAGGCCACACTGTGAATAGTTCATTGTTAGAACATGGTTAGTACTAATCATGCACCATAACCGTGTGGCCTAGTGGAGGGTGGATCACAGTTAGAAAATCATGAGAGGGTCCAGGTTTAATGTCCCCTACTTGGGAGCCACTAAACCGATGCCTCAATCCAAGTCTCCACATGACCTCAAGCGTGCCTCTTCGTATGTTAGAGTTTGCTGACGAGAAGTGAGGGTTTAATAATCTAGATGGGGAGACTATACCATCTTTATCAGAGTAAGACAAAAAAGAAAACATATGAAATAAAGGATACAATAAAAAATAAACCAAAAATATTAATTACCAAATCATTTCCCAAATAGGGTACAAAACATAATAAAAAAATAAAGCTTCCATGTCATGATAACAGTTAAAAAATTGAAGAAACCCAAAATAAATAAAAATAACCAAATCCACAAAAAAATGTGTCCTGAAACCAATTCCAGATCCTCATCCATGCATATCCCAAGCCCAACTCAACTCCCTAGCATATGGCCCTTTCCTTTTTCCTAACCTGCAACCATTAAATCTACTCAGATACCCAATAGAAGCCCAAATAGGATGTGATCACAACTTAATAGGCCACCACTAATGATTTCTACAAAATATCCAATCTAAACAGACAGTTCATGAAAACTAAATAAATGACACGGTAAAAAACAAACAACCCGTGTTACATTAATTATAAATATTCACTTAAACTATTTTAATCACTTAATCCATTTTGTTTAATTGTTACATGGGTTAGGAATTTAAATCATTTACACAGTGTTCTAAGTAATCCAATTACTATATATAAAGGGATTAAAACAAGTTCCCTATCTCACTAGGGAAAATTGTTTCACAAAAATTTTCATCACACTTACCTTGGAGCCTCAATCCAGGAAACTTCATCTAATGAAACCATTAGGGGTCTAGAACCTCAGTCTAAATCCCTAACCAGTTCATTCTAGGGGTGGGTTTTAGAGTCTTATTCTAACCCGACCTAAGGGAGGAGTCTCATTCCATTATCCCACACCACCAAGCCATCTACACTTGCATATTTTCCCATTAACCACATATACCGTATCACAAACCATTCATAATCAATACACATAAGATTTAAAATTCACATTTCAATCAACATATAAATCAACATCAATCCTTAACCCATTATAACATTTACTATTTTCTTACCATATCCCATTTAACCAATTTCCCTTTTTATAACTTAACCCATATATCATATTAAAAAATTACCATACTTTGGCCTATTTAAAATATTAATCAATTTCAAAACTTTTTCCTATTAAATACATTCCTCAATTCACAAGAATTTACCCTTTTAAACATGTTCATCATTTCACAGGTATTACCCCACTTATGTATGTCAAGTAAAACTCATAAATAATTTAGCACAAATACAATATTTCATCAAACACATTTCATGTTAGTCCAAACATTCCCTTATGATGATAACAAAGTATATAATCTTTTATCAATATTTTCCTTTCTACTCAACTAACATATCAACATGTTCATCATGGGGTCTATTTTATCACAATTCAATTTTAAGCTTAACATTACAATTTCTATGTTTGGGATAGTTGGATCACCCCATGGGTGGCCCTAAATTGGTCTAGTAAACCTCAACACATCCCATGGGGATCATGAGGGGTTCAATTCATCATTTATCTGACCATTTTACCAAATCCATTTAATGGAATAAAATACACAACAAGAGAGAACTATTAGCACAACCATACATGCACAAATCAAGAATAAAAACTATGGGATATAACTTGTAGAACACCTACCTAGAATATTAAGATGAACTCACCAACAACCTTAGCCTTAGATATGGATTCAAGCACCCTTGGAAGACCAAACCTAAGATCCACCAAAAAATAGGGTTTTAGGGATTCAGAAGAAGGAAAAAACCCAAATCCCTAATCTAGAAAAGAGAAGAAATAGGAGTATTAGACTTACCCAGAGCATTGATTTGCAACCAACAACACTCCAAATAGCTTAGAATCAAATGATATTGATCCTTGAAAATCATGGGGGAGTTTGGTTCATCACTAGGGATGGATGAAGAAGAAATGAGGAGAAAAATCGGGTGAGGATCTTAAAATCCTGATGGGGAATTTTTTTAATTTTTCACTTTTTAATAGGGGGCACAATTTGGCCCCATGATTTTACAAACCGTGCACCAGCCTCTATCCAATAGGGGTCCAAGTCATATGGTTACCTGGGAATATCACACAGTTTGAAAAACCATGCACCAACAATGTGGTATTCCTATATCTAGGCCTCCATGGTTTGGCTCTCCCCCTTAAATAGTTTACCTAGCCAAGAAATCTTCTCCTAAATAGCACGGTTTGGGCACACATTTATCCCTAACCATGCACCATCCATTAAACATGCACTAGATGGCTAAATTCCCATTTCTTTCATGTCCCGAACCCTTGGAACCCCCAGATCACCCCTGAAACACCTTATACACCTGGTAAACATTCCATTAACCAAAATTACGATATTTAAACCAAAATTTAAACAAGGACATACCTCCATGATGTCTAGGATCTTACAACCTCACTGCCTTATAATAACTGCTCCTCGAGTCATGCTTCTAAGCATCAATATGCTTATGAAGAAAAGAGTTTAGTCCACTGGGTCTGAACATATGACTCCCTTTCCCAAGTTTCTTCCTAAACATTTCCATGCTGCCACAAAACTTGGACCAAGGGAATAATATTTCCCCATAAAGAATTCTCACTATGATCCACAATGCGAACTAGATGCTCCTCAATGGACACATCAGCCTCAAGCTCAACATCCTCAAAATCAATCACATGAGATGGGTTAGGGTGATATTTCCTAAGCTATGACACATGAAATACATCATTCATACCATTATACCATTTTGGAAGATCCAATCAGCATGACACCATTCCAATCCTCTCCAAAATCTCAAATGGCCCCACATACCTAGGTGCTAAATTGCCCTCCTTCCGAATCTGATAGTGACCCAACCTTAGCAACACTCGAAGAAACACATGATCACCCAATACAAACTGAAGAGGTTTAAGATGCTAATAAACATATGACTTCTTCCTACTCTAAGTCATTACTATTCGCTTCCAAATTAACTGAACCTACTCCAACATCTCCTACACGAGACTCATTACAAAAAATTATGATTCCCCAGATTTCATCCAATACAATAGGGATCTACACTATCCACCATAGAGTACCTCAAATGTTTCCATCTGAATTTTACCCTAGTAACTAATTTTGTAGAAAAAATCAACCAATTATAGATGATTTTACCATTACACACCAAAGTTTAGGACCAAGACTCTCAACATGTCCTCTAGTACTTGAATAGTATGCTATAACTGCCTGTTCATCTATAGGTGGAAAGCCGTACTCAAAAACACCTAGGTACCAAGTGCCTTCTTAAATGAATACCAGAAGTGAAATGTGAAGCATGGATCATGATCCTAAACTATAGTTAAAGGTACTCCATTAAATCCTAATACCTCCCAAATATACAACTTTCCCAACTGATCAATGATGAAGGTCTCTCTAATTGGTAAGAAATTGGAAACCTTGGTCAACCGATCCCTAATTACCCAGATCACATCATTATTTCATGGATTTATTGAAATAAAAATAACCAAATCCATCATCATGTCATCCCATTTCCATTCTATAATGGGAAATGGATGTAACAAACCACCCAGTCATTGATTCTCCACCATCACCTACTGGTAGGTAAGGAATTGCACTACAATACCTGCAACCTCTTTCTTAATTCCTGGCCACGAATATTTCCTATAAAGATCATGATACATTTTGGTTAAACCAAGATTTATTTTCCACTTCAATGCATGTAACTCTCATATAAACTCTTCTCACATACATGTTGGCACAACATCACGACCAAAAATATAAAAAATATCATAATCTCCAATGGTCCAACTAGAATGTGACTCCCTACCTTTTAAACTTTACCTCAAATCCAAAAATTTTGGATCCTCACACTGCCTTTCCTTAATATAGATCAGAAGCATGGACTCAACTACCAAGGATGAAAGGGTAATTTTCTATTAGCTATGCTACACCTCAATATGAATCTCAAAACAAGGTATACTTCTTACCTAGCTCAGGTAAGATCAAAATAAATGTAGTTTGTCAATTGCCTCTTTAATTCCTAGAAGGAATTCTCACACACCCCATACCAATCAAACTTGACACCCTTTTTGGACAAGCCTACTAGTGGTGCTTCCAAATGATAAAAGTCTTTAATAAACCTTTGGTAATAACTGGAAAAACCAATAAATTTTTTTACATGAGAAACATTCTTCGGCTGCTCCCAAGATACAATTTCCTAAACATTCACCGAGTCTACAGACAAACATTACTATAATATCACATTCCTTAGGAAATGAAACTTTTCAATCCAAAAATAACACTTAGATATCTTGGTGTATACCCTATGATCACTTAGTGTACCTAGGATGATGTCAAGATGTTTGGAATGATCTTCATGGTTCTTAGATTACACCAAGATTTAATAAAAAACAACTATGAACTGATCTAGGAAAAGATGAAAGATTTGGTTCATTAGGGACATAAACACTACCAGTGCATTGGTTTACCCGAACGACATACAAAACTCATTGAACCCATACCTACTCTTGAAGGAAGTCTATATTATATCATAAGGTCTCACCCTTAACTAATAATACACCGATCTCATATCAATTTTTTGAAAACATTGAAGCACCTCTCAGCTGGTCCAAAAGATCACTGATTCAAGGAAGAGGGCCTCAGTTCTTAATTTTCATCTAATTTAGCTTCCTATAATCAACACATATTCATAAGGATCCACTAGATTTAATATAAAATAAAATAGGAGATCCCCAAGGTGACATACTCGGATGAATTAACCACTAGTTCCTCCAATTGAGTTTTAAGATCCCAGAGTTTCTTCAGTTCCATTGTTTATGGAGGAATGAAAACTGGTTCTACTCTTGGAAGCAACTCTATCCTCAACACAACATCCCTCTCAGGTGGAAGCTCCAATAAATCTTTAGGAAATACATCTTGAAACCGATCTACTACTGGAGGAAATATATAATACTCTACTCCCCCATCATCAAGCATAAAACATGCCACCTGGGCTGCAAGTTCACCCAACTACTGACAAACTGGTCCTGCATGGCCTACCTAAACATCCCATTCACCAAGATGGACATATGTGTCTCCCTCAAGAGATTTGAATGATACCCTATTATGGTTGTATTAAATATGGCTTGGTATAACACTAGACACTCCATACCCAGAATAAGATCAAAACCCAACATATCAAGCACAAACAAGTCCCATAGGAAACGATACCCACCAACCTCAAGAGCACACCCCTTACATTGCCTGATATTTTCTACTCGCACCCCTAGAGGTGTGTTAATCGACATGACCCCACACACATATTACACCACCAAGAATGAAAAAAATCAGAAAATGAGTAGATATAAAATAATGAGAAGCACTTGTATCAAATAAATCACTAGAAATCATGAAATCAATAAGAATCGTACCTCAAACTATCGATGACACATCCTCACCACATCCAAGTGTAGGCTGAACTCTATAAAGTTGTCCCATTACCCTAACTTGAGATCTAGCCTAAGTTCTTGGTGCTTCAGTACCCTACTGATATGGATGACCTCGAACTATATTACCATGTCTACTACCCCGACTAGTATGGATAATAGATCTCCAACCGCCTTCTTGTTTTGGGGTAACTGACCCGCTGCCTACACTCAACATCAACCTCGATCCTCCATCAGTGCTTATATATCAAGGGTTCCTACAAAACCTCTGCACATGACCCAACCTTCCACACACTCGACAATCAACTAGAGGTTAGGTAAACTGACTACGCAAGTGCCTCGACCTACAACATTGTTAAGAGAAGATTCGATCACTGCCTTGAGAAACTAGTTCCTTTTTATGACCACCATTTCCACCCCCGTCTTGGTGTAAACTATCAAAATGGAACTTCCTACCATCAAAATATGAACCATTGGATCACCCATCTATAACTGCATGTCCGCCACTAGATTCCTCCTTGAGGTTCCCTTTTGAAATAAGGTTATGATCCACTATGTCAACAACCCTCTTTAAATTGAATATATTAACTTGAGACTTGATCTCATGTATGAGTCCATCCTAGAAATGTATTACCATGGCTGACTCATCACCTACTAATGCTGGAATGAAGTGTTTCAAGTCAGTGAAGTGACCAGCATACTCCATCACTAAAATAGACCCCTAGGTCAACCTCATAAAGTTCGCAATCTTCTCTTGTATCAAGGTATACATATAGAAAAGTTCTAGAAACATTTCTTAGAAATCATTCCATGTTATACTATCAATCTACTGGGTTTAGAGAAAATAATCACACCAACACTTTTCATAACCTCACAACATATAAGTAACCAACTTACTATCTTCTCTAGAGGAGTCTCTAAGTGTTCAAGAATCATATTTATGGCCTCTATCTAGAACTCAGCTACATTAGGTCCACCCTCTCCCACAATAGTAGTAGGGTGTTGCATTTGTAACTACCTAGTTAGCTCAAACATACTTGGTACAACCTGCCCTGGGTCCCATTCCATCATCTTCATAAAACGAGCAAATTTCTCATTGAACTACTCCTCTCCTCTATTACCTTGGTTCAAGGGGTTTTCTTTCTCCACTTTTAGAAGATAATTCTCAGTGATGTCCTATTATCACCACACTTACACACGATGTCTTGATGGAATATTCCTATAATTTCATTCACGAGTCTTATTATACATAACATAAAACACCCACAATTTACATAAAAAATTCTCTTCACTTTCCATAAAAACTCATCCTGCACACACTATCCCAACAAACACTGTCACACCTAGAACACTGCCCTTGACCATACCTATTACGGGTTATGGCTAACATGGGGTAAACCAACACACATAATCATAGGTATTTAATTAGACACATTTTTAAAAACCACTTCAACAAACAAAATGTAAATCTTTCCTCTTAGGCACATTTTCTATTTCACAACTTGTTGCAACCAATATGTTAATTCATTTACAACTGTAATATCCTAGGTAAATAAAGAATATGATATTTTCATATTTATTAATATTTGTGAAATAAATATTAATTTTAATTTCAAGGGGATTCTAATTCTGATAGTGTACTCAATAAGAAACAATGAGTTTCTTTGAAATCTTACATTTCACACAACTTTGAATTATACAGAAAAATAATATAATAATATTATTATTTTAAATGGTAGTTAATGCTTAGCCATTGTATTGGCGGGAATGAACAGAACTAACTACAATATGATTACACATGTTTGTTAAATGTATTTACTTTTATCCAATAAATTCTAGAGGCTTAAAATAAGAATGAATCTGATTTTAAGCATGAAATACTCTAATATTCTTTAAAAGGTCGATTTACAGCCTTTTGATGGCGAACTATTTTTAAATATAGTTTTTTTTTCACTTTTATATGTTCAATTTTACAATTTAAATTTCTTATTTATAAGAGGGACATAAAAATTTACTTTGGGTAAAATTTTGGTATTTTTCTGATAAAGTTCATTTTTGATGAATAGTGAAAAATATTGCATTTTAATTCAAAACTGCCTTTTAATCTAATTTATTTATATGATTAGAATATCCTTTTAATTGGTTTTAAAGTTTAATTATATTATATTTTTATTATTTAATCCAATTTTGGTCATTGAAAATAATTTTACTTTGAAATTGGACATTAACACATGCCAATCTTTTGGTAGTTTTTACTTCTTAAAAACATGTTTTTTGGTTTTGACAACGAGAATTAATTTTAAATTAATTTCTGAAACTTATGTGTTTTGAATTTGGAAAAATGTATTCCATATTTGAAATCAGGAGGTTCAAATTGTTTAAATAGGTAACTTTTATTTTTAGACGTTAGGAATAGAAACTTTAGTAAATATTTTATTTACCATGGGTAAAGGGTAAATCTGGTAAATAAGGGTAAAAAAATAATATTATAATAATATTAAATTACCCTAAAATATGTCATAACCCTATTTTATGATACATGTACGACCATGAGAATCCCTGGGTCGATTTTGGGACCCTATGGATCCACTTGTAAGTGAAAATAACATTTTATAAAAATTAATTTAATGTTAAGGAAAATGTAACATAAACATATATCTTTTATTAAAAATATTTTTATATGGGGTTATATAAGTGATAATTTAGACTATAAATAGTCATTAGAAAGATACAAATATTTCCTACATCATGGTATTTTATTCATAGTTTTTAGACATTAAATAAATAAATTTAATTATGACACAACAATGATCTAGTGTTTGCTTCATTAATAATGGATTCAAATAAATGATATTATAAATGTTAAAATAAATGTAATTTGGTTATTTTGATATCATACACGAATTTTATGGATGATAGTTACATGTTATCTTTATATTAATTAATTTTTTTCGAATCAATCAAGTTGTTTTGGATTTTTAAAAAAGTCATGATATGAATAGTGTCAAAATTGACATAATTCAAATTTTAAAATATAAAATATTTTATTAAATATTATAAAATTCAAAAAAAATATATAATATTATGAAAAATAGTTATAATAAGTATAAAATTTTATTAATGACTCTTTATTTGGATATTTTGCATGTTTTGGTAACTATTTTGATTCTTAAAGTGTTAAATGCTTGAGAAAACGGTAAGAGTAAAATGGCACCATTCTCTCCAGAATCTCTATTGAGCTCTAGGGTTTCCCCTTCACTCGTTCTCACCATTTCATCCCCCTTTTCTCGCTGGGAGTTTCCCGACTCGCTTTTCTCCCACCCCAGCATTGTTTCAGCGTCGTTCAGCCTTGGTCAGTCATCCTGTTTCAGTTACCGGTTCAGTAGAAAGTTCTTTTAAGGCAGTCGTCACCGTCGTCCCTGCTGGTCCTACCAGATCTGGGTAGCAGTCCTCCCATCCAAAAGTAGAATTGTCCTATCTATCATGTATCGAAGAATTTAGATGCTTGGTTTTGTTCGATCTCTGGTGATGGAATTAGGTTTTGTTTCATTCGGGGTTCGATTCGTTTTAATGTATTTGGGGGGTGCTCTTTCCCTCACTACTCTCACAGTGATGTTGATGCTGTACAAAGGTGGAGTGGGGTTTGGCGAGCGAGGCCGATGTAGGTCTTCTGCTTTTTGTTTTTGATGGATGTGGAGTCTGGTGATTTGGGGTTTCTTCTTTTGGTGTTTTTCTATTTTAGTGAAGGGTTTCAGGTACAGATTTTTGGTTTGGCTATCTGGTGTCTCCTCTCTTGGTGGTGGTTCTGTCGAAGGGGATGGAGTTACTATTGATGATCATCGCTCCTACACCAAGTCGGTCTGGTTTAGTGATTTTCTTGGAGGTTTTTTGATGTGTAGTTATTAGTTGCTGGTTTTTGAGGAGGTGTGACTAATGCAGGCTTCTCTCCTTGGGTTTCTGATGGCCTTGGCTATTATTTCTCCCAATGATCGTGCTGGTCTAGAATGGTGGCTATGGAATTTTAGTAGTCTTGACTGATGTTCTTCAGCAGAGCTTGTCTTGGTGTTGGTCTGGTTCTCAACGATGGTTTTCTAGTGTGTTGATGGTAGACGGTTGAATTTTTAAGGTTGTGTGATTTTTTGACGATGATGATGGTGCTTGACGATGATAATGGATTCTAGAAGTCCTTTCTTGAAGGAGATCTGGTATGACGAAGAGTTTGATTTGTGTCTGAGACATGAGGTGGGACGTGTGCTGAGTAGGTGATGATGTTACTGTTTGAATTTTGAATTTTGAACTTTTAATTTTGAATCTGTCTTTTTTTGTGATGTATGCTTGGCATTGAATGGTTGTGTAAGTTTCCACTTTACTAAAAAGTGGTTTATCAAAATAATAAAGAAAATGGATTGAGGTAAGAGTAAAAAAGGGTTAAATAAAAAAGATATGGATTAAGAAATATAAAAAACCGGTACAATTATTATTGGATGATTTTATTTCGACTTATATTCATCTTATATTCTAATTTAATGAGTTTTTGACCTTTTGAAAACGAAAATCATTTTATAATAAAATGATACTTTCAAACTTTCCTAAAGAGACCCTCCTCCCTCTTATAAAAGTCCACCAACTCTAACCCATTACACACACCTATAAAGACCATTGTATCATCAAAAATCTACTCCAATAATATCCCAACATCCCCCTATTCCTCCTATAATCTTTCCCCTGGGCATAAGCCAATTCAAGAAAGCCTTCTAGCTCAAATCAAAGAGAGTTTCACATTTTAAGAGGTAATATCTTTTCTAAAATTCCTTTCCATTATTATACTTATTCACTCCCTATTACATTATTTTTATTTATTACATAAAAACACCAATATAATCAATATTCTAGGTTGTGTTTATAAGAATTAATATAACTACACTTACACACACCTCCGTTTAATGGGTATAGAACATACTGTTTCTGTGGACGGCGAACGCTGCCACACAAAATGATGATTGTTCAATATTATCCTACCACCTCTCATGGTGCCCATTATGATGGAACTATAATTATATATGATATATATGATATTTATTTTATCTATATTCTTCTGTAATTATCATTTAGAACATACCTTTATGTTTTCATGTTTTATAAATATGATAATTTCATTTGAGGAAGTGCGGACTACCACCCCCTCAAAGTGATATGACTCGTTCATGCCATACATGGAATGTATAAAATATTGTGTTAATGAAATTATGTAACATATATAAAATATTATATTATACTTGAATTATAATATACCTATATATATATATATATATATATTTTCATTCCATTAAAAATAAAAAAATGAAATGAAAGTAGCGTTCATGCGTACGTACGACTTACCATCTCCATGAATGATGCATTTCATTTTCATATTTGCAAATGATATAGAATATTATAAATACATATATACTGGATATATATAAAATATATGATATATAAATCATGAATATCATTCTGGAGATAATTGACATTTGAACACATGGACAATTTTTAATTATAACAAGTTCAATTTTTACTCAAGTTCCGAACATCGACAAAATGTCTGATATGAACTCAAATAATTAAATAGTTGTTATAGCAAGGTAATAAGTGATATAAAAGGAATAATAAACTTTAAAAAGGTGAATCAAGTATAAATTAACTTATGTTTATTATTCATGAAGAACAAGGAACATACGAGACAAGTCGGACTTGAGGTAAGGGAACCTTTCACCCTCCTCTTTTAATCAAAGATTTATTTATGTTATGTCTTTTAATTTCCATTTTCTTATGTTTGGATATGTTCTTATATATAATTATTTCTATAAATTTTATTACCAAGTGATTATAGACCCTTTTATCTCCCCTCAAATCATTTTCTGAATTTTAATGTGACGTTGTTAGGCTACCAAATTTTCGTAAGATAATACATCTCAATCTCCTTTCATTGAGGCATATCATGATATTGTGAACCTTAATTATCCTATAAGATGTATATACTTATATAACGACCCATACTTTACATACATTGTTAATACTTAAAAATTGAAGCATACTTATTACAACATATAACAAAACCACGAAAGGACCGTATAGGTATAGTATCTTTAGAAACTGGGAAACATAAATAACTGGTTCATAAAGCGTCTACACTGTCTACCATTTATTTCATCATATCTATAGTCCCTTTTGGAATATCTTACTTAATAACCTTCTTCCTGACCTGGGGAAATAAAAAAATACAAAAGGCCAAGCTCAAATGCTCAGTAAGGGTAAACAAAAGAAATATCAATCAGATCATATTCATAAGAACATAACTTTTGGAAATCTTAACCTGCAAAAGAGAGCATAATTTCATAACATGGGATAAATCATAGTAGTGAAATGGAATCCCAATAATCATAACATAAAACATGAAAATTTGTGGCATACACACATAATCATAGAGAATCATTTCTTATTAGTCAAGACTCATTGCCAAGACTATCTTAGTGGACAAAGTCCATTTCTGAACCGAGTTCACTCCTCGTTTCAGTCCTGTTTCACTGAACCGGTATAACCTACCGTTCCAGCCATGTCTATCTCATGAGATATAAAATCTTTACCCAATGAATTGGATGGAGATATAGGTCCCACCCATCTCATAATTATACCATTCTTATGTGTGCCACAAAATCATAAATCATACATCATTGCATAACCCATGTAATAAAAATGGGAATCTTAAACATCGGGACATCATAAAACAATTCATATAAGATAAAGGAATTCATAAAAATATTTCCATCACAACATAATCAAATTAATGTAATAATAGGGATAGAGACAGAACCCTTTATTATCTTAGATGAAAAATGATTTTGATAAAACTCTTGAACTCCATTCTTGAGGAAAATATCCTTTTTACTTCAATTTTTTTTCCTTTATTAACATGTCATACAATTTTAAACTAAAATAAGTTGATTAAAAATAAACTTGAAAAATTGTAAAGGAAGATTCTTGGAAATATTTTTTTAAAATCCATTCATGCCGTAAAAGTTAAAAAAACATTCTTCTCGTACTTTTGTCGGAAAAGTCAAAAAGTACCTCGTACGAAAAACGACAAAAGATTCCTTTCATATCTTTTACTAAAAACTCACCGAAGGGTAAAATTGGATATAAAATATTGTAGAAGGATATAAATATTACATATTGAGGAAACATGGATGTGGATGATAAAATACACCCCAATAAATTCCAAAGTATAAACAATCTCGGATAAAAATGAGATTGTGATATTTCCTTTACCTTAGGTCCGATTTGCTTCGTCAGTGTCCGAAACTCCTGTATAATGATTTAAATAATGTTATTGACTTATTCCAGAATCATAATTATTGTTATTATATCATATATGGTCATATTCTTAGCTTCTTATTAGTAATAGTTCATTACTACTTGTTATTAGGGTGTTTATTACTTTTTGTTCTTATGCGTGTTTTGTCGAATAAATTATTATCCTTCTATTTAGGTTATAGATACCTCATTTCCAGAATGGTATTAGTGTAATATATATCATATTCATTCATTTAATTCATTTATATAATCATTATGAAATGAAGATCATGTAGAACGAGTCGCATCACATCGTGGAGACGGTATTCCGTACGTACGCACGAGTGATGATATCGTTCCTATGATCGTGGAATTGTATTGGAGTGTGTGTATACTATTTTAGAATCAATATCACTTTATAATAGTCATATATATTAATTATTTACACCATTATACCGATTCAAGTAAGGTGGTGGTGGAAAATAGATTACACCACGGCGTGGAGACAGTATTCCGTACATACGCACGCGCGGTGATTTATTTTTCCGTAGGATGGATAGATGGTGAAATAGGGTTGTTTCATACTTATAATAACATATCAGTATATGAGTGATACTGATTTTATTACTTCATAATGAAACAACTGAAGAAGAAGAAGTGGAAGAAGAAATAAAGATGAAAGAATCGGTAACAGACATTACCTCTTCTTTGAAGTGCTTCTTTGAGACCTCCTTTTAGGGAACTAAAATAGGTCTTTGAAGAATACCAGAACCTCTAGGATGTTTCTAGGGAAGTGTAGAGGAGAAATTGGAAGGGGTTGTCCGAGCTTGAAGGCTCAAAGTGGTGTGAGGAAGAGGGGGAGGTGGTGCCCTTTTATAAGGGAGGAGAGGGGCACCTTTGGAATAACTAAACATATTATTTTATTATAAAGTCAAATTCGGTTTTTAATAGCTTCAAATTGATATATTTCTAAGATAAGGTGGGTAGGGGTATAAATACTCTCATCCAATAGAATTTAGACAAGTTTGGGTATCAATTTTAACCTTATCATTTAGATTTAACTTTAAGTTAGATAATTTAACTTTTACCGTGTCTTCTTGTTTTCTTACACTATAAGGTTAATAAACTTACTATATCAAGCCAAACGAACCCCAAGTTGTTTATTATTAAAATATATAACCTTATCTAAGTCATTTTTCCGAACCTTAGATTTTTAGGAATAAAATAACAAGTAATAATATAATATTTGTTTTAAAAACTATTTTATGTCAATTTTGACACTATTTAGTAATTGATTTTTGTGAAAATCATAACAGAATGATTAGTTCGAACCAAGTTACTTAAATCAATACTAACATGTCATATTAACCTATAAAATTATTTTAATTCATAAAAAGTCTCAAATTACATTTATTTGGGTATTTATAACATCAATTATGTCAATATTTCATTAATAAGATAATTACTGCATCATCATTGTGTCATAAATAAATTAAATTATTTAATGTCTAAAAATTACAAATAAAATAAAATTATGTAGGAAATGTTTTTAGATTTATAATGAATATTTATAGTCGAATTTATCTTATTTATAACCCCATATTAAAAATTATTTACTTATTAAACTTTGATTTTAACTATTTTAACCCTTCTTTAAACAAATTAATAATAAATGTCCTAATCTAATCCAAGTGGGACTAAATGGTCATATTTTATTCCTAAGGTTGTTTTTGGTCGAATTACACTTGTCCAATAGAATTAGGACATGTGTTAGGGTAATAATAATATCATTTTTACCCTTAATTACCCTATTTACTTTTAACCGTGGTAAAAAAAGTAAAAATTTACTATTCACAAAAAAAATTATTTTCATCTCATTGAACCAAATTTTACTTACTGACATCAACTGTGTCTCTCGGATTTTCGAAATTCCACTCACAGAAGCGGTAAAATTATGTTTTATGAAAAATTTAGTTTTTTAACAACCACTTAGTGGTTTCACTATTCATCAAAAATTGGAAGTTTTCAGAAAAATACCAAAATTTCACCCTAGGCTAATTTTGATATTCCAAATCCAAAAATGAAGTCCATTTTGAATAATAAAATTTATAAAATTTCAAAAAGTGGTTATTACTATTCATAACGGCTAGTTTTAATAATATTTTAATAGCATATCATTGTTTAGTGAAACTCGGTATTGCGTACGACACAAGCTATCGAGGAAGGCCGCGGTTGTGTGTAAAGCAAGTCAAGCTAGTGTTGTGGGTAGTGAAAGATTCCTTTGATGATTTATATAACATAAAAACAAAATATTTCACATAAAATTCTCGGGTGTTACATTCTACCCCCCTTAAAATGAATTTCGCCCTCGAAATTCGTCACTTTGTAACAAACAGATGAGGATACCTCTCCCTCATCCTATCCTCAAGCTCCCATGTAGCTTCTTCTAATTGGTGGTTCCTCCATAAAACTTTCACCAAGCGAGTGGTCTTGTTTCGTAGGACTTTTTCGCTACGATCCACAATCTCTATCGGCTGTTCTTCATAAGAAAGATCTTGCTCCAGCGGTACAACTTCTGAGCTGAGTACATGTGAAAGATCAGGTATGTACTTTCTCAGGAGAGATACATGGAACACATTGTGTACTTGAGAGATATTCGGTGGAAGCGCCAATCGGTAAGCTACCTTCCCGACACGATCCAGTATTTCGAAAGGACCGATATATCTAGGGCTCAACTTCCCCTTCTTTCCAAATCTCATGACTCTCTTCCAGGGAGATATTCGTAATAACACTTTATCACCCACTTCAAACTCTAGGTCTTTTCTTCGGTTGTCGGCATAACATTTCTGTCGACTCTGAGCTGCTCTTATGTGTTGTCGAATAGATCTGACCTATTCTGCCATTTTATCAATGAGATCAGGTCCTAATAGCTTTCTTTCCCCAACTTCATCCCAACAAGTTGGAGTCCTGCATTTCATTCCATAGAGAGCCTCATAAGGAGCCATCTGAATACTGGAGTGAAAGCTATTATTATAAGAAAATTCCACCAATGGTAGGTGTTGATCCCAACCACCTTTGAAATCCATAGAGTAAGCTCTCAACATATCTTCTAGAGTTTGAATTGTTCTCTCAGACTGACCGTCTGTCTGAGGATGATAAGCAGTGCTGAAACTCAACTCTGTATCCAGAGTATGCTGAAGACTTTGCCAGAACTTCGAGGTAAATCTCGGATCCCGATCAGATATAATAGAAAGTGGTACTCCATGAAATCTTACCACTTTCTTTACATATATCCTGGCAAGCTGATCCAGAGAGAAATCCTCTCTAATAGCAATGAAGTGTGCAGACTTGGTTAGATGATCAGCTATGACCCAGATAGCATTATTGCCTTTGGATGTTTTAGGAAGTCCTGTGACAAAGTCCATAGTGATGTTTTCCCATTTCCATTCGGGTATGGGTAATGGTGGTAACATCCCCTTAGACTTCTGTCTCTCAACTTTAACTTGCTGACAAACCAAGCATCGAGAGACATATTCAGCAACATCACTTTTCATGCCATCCCACCAGAAGGACTCTTTTAGGTCCCTACACATCTTCGTGCTTCCAGGATGAATAGAGAATGAAGAACTATGAGCCTCATCCAGCAGCTCCTTCTTTAATTCCGGGATGGGATGAACACAAACCCGATTCATGAACTTTATTATCCCATCACAATCAAGGTTGAATTCAGGAACATTTCTCACCTTCTTTTGTAACTCTACATCTTCTTTATATGCCTCTTTAATCTTCACATGTATATATGGTTGAACATTCATTTGAGAAAGATAAGATTTTTCCACTTCCATTATAATTCCAAGATCCATCCTTTGTAAATCCATAAATATTGGATCTTTTGTGATCCTCATCATGGATAAACTGGTATGGTTTGTCGACTTAATGCATCTGCCACCTTGTTTTCTTTCCCAGGGTGGTAATGGATTGAGCAGTCATAATCCTTAATCAGCTCCAACCATCTTCTTTGACACATATTGAGCTCCTTTTGTGTGAAAATATACTTTAAACTTTTATGATCAGTATAAATGTCACACCTCTCTCCATAAAGATAATGCCTCCAAATCATTAATGCAAAGATTACCGCAGCTAACTCCAAATCATGTGTTGGGTAATTTTGCTCATGGATTTTCAACTATCGTGAGGCATAAGCTATCACCATATAATTTTTCATAAGAACACACCCCAATCCCTTCTTGGATGAATCACTATAGATCACAAACCTTTCTCCACTACAAGGCAGTGTGAGCACAAGTCCAATGGATAACCTTCTTTTCAACTCCTTGAAATTCTCTTCACATTCTTCCGTCCAAACAAACTTAACTCCTTTCTGAGTCAACTTGGTGAGTGGATTAGATAATCGTGAAAAATAATTCACAAAACGTCGATAATATCCAGCCAAACCAAGAAAACTTTAGATCTAAGTTACTGTTGTTGGTCTCGACCATCTTTCGATAACCTCTGTTTTTGCTGGATCCACAGATATCCCCTCTTTTGAGATTATGTGACCCAAAAATGAAACGTTTTGAAGCCAAAATTCACACTTGGTAAATTTGGCATAAAGCTTCTCCTTTCTCAGTGTCTTCAATATAATTCTCAAGTGATCTTCATGTTCTTCCTTGTTCTTTGAATAGACAATAATATCGTCTATAAAGACTACCACAAATTGATCAAGATAGTCACTAAAGACTCTATTCATCAGATCCATGAAGATAGCAGGGGCATTAGTAATACCAAATGGCATCACTATAAATTCATAGTGTCCATACCTTGTACAGAAAGCCGTCTTTGGTATATCCTCCCTTTTGACCCTTAATTGATGACACCCTGAACAAAGATCAATCTTGGAAAAGTATTGAGCTCCGCATAGTTGGTCAAATAAGTCATCAATGCGTGGGAGAGGATATTTTTTCTTGATAGTGATCTTGTTAAGTTCTCGATAATCAATGCAGAGTCTCATTGATCCATCTTTCTTCTTAACAAATAGAACAGGTGCTCCCCAAGGTGACACACTAGGGCGTATGAATCCCTTATCAAGATTCCCTTGGAGTTGCTTCTTCAATTCCTGCAACTCAATTGGGGCCATTCTATAAGGTGTCTTTGAAATAGGAAAATCACCCGGTACGAGTTCTATTGAAAACTCAACTTCACGATTTGGTGGAATACCCGGTAATTCCTCCGGAAAGACATCATCAAACTACCGTACAATGGGCATATTCTTAATAGTGAGTTTCTCACCAACCATTTGAGATAAATAACCTTTATTTAGTGGTATCAAGACCCATAAGGTAGAAGGAGTTTCCACTGGAAGGTTATGTTCATCCTTGCATTGATAGACGATCATAGATTGATCTGGAATATGAAATGTGACTTACCTTCTTTGGAAATTGATATGATCTCCCTATAAAGAAATCCAATCCATTCCAAGAATCACATCAAATTCCACTATAGGAAGGATCACAAGATTTGCAAGAAGAACTTTCCCACAAACTTTGATCGGAGAAGAATTATAAACTTTTGATGAGACTGTTGTGCCATTAGGTTTTGTCAGAGATAACTCAACATCTAATTGTTGAGGTAATACTGTGATACCCTTAGAAAATTCTTCAGAAATAAAAGAGTGGGTGGATCTAGAATCAAATAAAACATTTTCTACTTTAGAGTGGCTGGTAAGTGTACCATTCACCACATCGTTATCATACTCCACATCGCTGATAGAAATTGCATGCGACTTTCCTTTGTCTTTAGCCTTAAGAGTTTGTTGACGTCGACCATCATCATCAACCCTTGGATTAGGGCATTTATTGGCATAATGTCCCATCTCCTTGAAATTGAAACATTGAAGTGTAGTAGGTTCATTCTGTGTATCCCTTCCTTTGTTTTCATCATTAGAAATATTCTTCCCATCATCGCGGCATTCAAATGCCCGATTACCTTCCTTTCCACACTTGAAACATTTACTTGTCCCTTTAAGACAACTCACTCCATGTTTCTTTCCACACTTTGAGCATAAGGGAAATCTCATCTTCTTTTCAGTGTGCTCTTTAGATTTTCCTTTGAATTCCATTTTCCTCTTCTTATCAAACCCATATGACTGATGGGTTACTCCAATCTCCATCTCAACTTTGAGAGCACATCGAACGATTTCCTCGTAGCTATTGAAGTCCCTTATGGCTAAGGCCTTTCGAAGACTTGGTTTTAAGCCACTAAAGAATCGATCGATCTTACTCTCAGGTAGGATAATAATACCAGAAGCGTACCTTGCAAGTCTTGTAAAATTTTCTTCATAGGTACCAACAGATTCATCATCCTTTTGCTTCAGTTCAAGAAACTCTTTCTCCATCTTTGTTCGGAGAATACGTGAGATGTACTTATTGAAAAATAAGTTCTTGAACTCATCCCATTCCATAGACTCAATTTCATCCCTTTTCCTCGTATTATTAATAAGATTCCACCATTGATCAGCATCACCTTCCAAACGATACACTGCTAAGATGACTTTATCATGCTCAGAACATTGAAGAACAGAAAATATCTTTTCAGTAGTACTAATCCATTGTTCAGCAACTAATGGATTAGTAGATCCACTGAATGAAGGTGGACGTTGTCTCATGAAGGATTCAACAGAATGTTGCTCCTTCCTTTGCTTGTTTGGAAGTCCTGCATGATTCATAGCTTGAGAAAGTTGTGTGAGAATGGCTACAAGATTTTGTATTCCAGCTCCCATAACGTTTGGTTGCTCATGGGGACAATTATTGCATTGCCCATCACATTCTGCATTAACATGGTTCCTTCGGGTTCCAGCCATTGACTAAAACCAAGAAGAATAGTGTGAGAAACACTAATTATAATAGGAAAACCACATAATCAAGAATAAAATTTCACACTTAAGGTCTTATCCTAGGTTATTCATGGACATTTCTAAAACACTAAGATTGTGTTCTATGCTTAGACTTATCCTTAGGGTTCTTACTAAGGCTTTCACATCCTAGTTTCCAAAGGTTGACTATACCTTTCCTCTGATACTAACTATAACGACCCATACTTTACATACATTGTTAATACTTAAAAATTGAATCATACTTATTACAACATATAACAAAACCACAAAAGGATCGTATAGGTATAGTATCTTTAGAAACTGGGAAACATAAACAACTGGTTCATAAAGCATCTACACTATCTCCCATTTATTTCATCATATCTATAGTCCCTTTTGGCATATCTTACTTAATAACCTTCTTCCTGACCTAGGGAAAGAAAAAATACAAAAGGGTGAGCTCAAATGCTCAGTAAGGGTAAACAAAAGAAATATCAATCACATCATATTCATAAGAACATAACTTTTGGAAATCTTAACCTGCAAAAGAGAGCATAATTTCATAACATGGGATAAATCATAGTAGTGAAATGGAATCCCAATAATCATAACATAAAACATTAAAATTTGTGGCATACACACATAATCATAGAGAATCATTTCTTATTAGTCAAGACTCATTTCCAAGACTATCTTAGTGGACAAAGTCCATTTCTGAACTGAGTTCACTCCTCGTTTCAGTCCTGTTTCACTGAACCGGTATAACCTACCGTTCCAGCCATGTCTATCTCATGAGATATAAAATCTTTACCCAATGAATTGGAGGGAGATATAGGTCCCACCCATCTCATAATGATACCATTCTTATGTGTGTCACAAAATCATAAATCATACATCATTGCATAACCCATGTAATAAAAATGGGAATCTTAAACATAGGGAAATCATAAAACAATACATATAAGATAAAGAAATTCATAAAAATATTTCCATAACAACATAATCAAATCAATGTAATAATAGGGATAGAGGCAGAGCCCTTTATTATCTTATATGGGAAATGATTTTGATAAAACTCTTGAACTCCATTCTTGAGGAAAATATCCTTTTTACTTCAAAAACATTTTTCCTTTCTTAACATGTCATACAATTTTAAACTAAAAGAAGTTGATTAAAAATAAACTTGAAAACTTGTAAAGGAAGATTCTTGGAAATATTTTTTTAAAATCCATTCATGCCGTATAAGTTAAAAAAACATTCTTCTCGTACTTTTGTCAGAAAATTCAAAAAGTACCTCGTACGAAAAATGACAAAAGATTCCTTTCATATCTTTTACTAAAAACTCACCGAAGGGTAAAATTGGATATAAACTATTGTAGAAGGATATAAATATTACATATTGAGGTAACATGTATGTGGATGATAAAATACACCCCAATAAATTCCAAAGTATAAACAATCTCGGATAAAAATGTGATTGTGATATTTCCCTTACCTTAGGTCCGATTTGCTTCGTAAGTGTCCGAAACTCCTGTATAATAATTTAAATAATGTTATTTACTTATTCAAGAATCATAATTATTGTTATGATATCATATATGGTCATATTCTTAGATTCTTATTAGTAATATTTCATTACTACTTGTTATTAAGGTGTTTATTACTTTTTGTTCTTATGCGTGTTTTGTCGAATAAATTCTTAGGTTATAGATAACTCATTTCCAGAATGGTATTAGTGTAATATATATCATATTAATTCATTCAATTCATTTATATAATCATTATGAAATAAAGATCATGTAGAACGAGTCACATCACATCGTGGAGACGGTATTCCGTACGTACGCACGAGTGATGATATCATTCCTATGATCATGGAATTGTATTGGAGTGTATGTATACTTTTTCAGAATCAATATCACTTAATAATAGTCATATATAGTCATTATTTACACCATTATACCCATTCAAGTAAGGTTGTGGTGGAAAATAGATTACACCACGGCATGGAGACGGTATTCCGTACATACGCACGTGCGGTGATTTCTTTTTCCGTTGGATGGATAGATGGTGAAATAGGGTTGTTTCATACTTATAATAACATATCAGTATATGATTGATACTGATGTTATTACTTCATAATTAAACAACTAAAGAAGAATAAGTGGAAGAAGAAATAAAGATGAATGAATCGGTAACGGACATTACCTCTTCTTTGAAGTGCTTCTTTGAGACCTCCTTTTAGGGCACTAAAATAGGTCTTTGAAGAATACCAGAACCTCTAGGATGTTTCTAGGGAAGTGGAGAGGAGAAATTGGTAGGGGTTGGCCGATCTTGAAGGCTCAAAGTGGTGTGAGGAAGAGGGGGAGGAGGTGCCCTTTTATAAGGGAGGAGAGGGGCACCTTTGGAATAACTAAAAATATTATTTTATTATAAAGTCAAATTCTGTTTTTAATAGCTCCAAATTGATATATTTCGAAGATAAGGTGGGTAGGGGTCGAAATCCTCTCATAAAATAGAATTTAGACAAGTTTGGGTATCAATTTTAACCTTATCATTTAGATTTAACTTTAAGTTAGATAATTTAACTTTTACCGTGTCTTCTTGTTTTCTTACAATATAAGGTTAATAAACTTACTATATCAAGCCAAACGAACCCCAAGTTGTTTATTATTAAAATATATAACCTTATATAAGTCATTTTTCCAAACCTTAGATTTTTAGGAATAAAATAACAAGTAATAATATAATATTTGTTTTAAAAACTATTTTATGTCAATTTTGACACTATTTAGTAATTGATTTTTGTGAAAATCATAACAGAATGATTAGTTCGAACCAAGTTACTTAAATCAATAATAACATGTCCTATTAACCTAGAAAATTAGTGTAATTCATAAAAAGTCTCAAATTACATTTATTTGGGTATTTATAACATCAATTATGTCAATATTTCATTAATAAGATAATTACTGCATCATCTTTGTGTCATAAATAAATTAAATTATTTAATGTCTAAAAATTACAAATAAAATACCATTATGTAGGAAATATTTTTATATTTCTAATGAATATTTATAGTCGAATTTATCTTATGTATAACCCCATATTAAAAATGATTTACTTGTTAAACTTTGATTTTAACTATTTTAACCCTTCTTTAAATAAATTAATAATAAATGTCCTAATCTAATCCAAGTGGGAATAAATGGTCATATTTTATTCCTAAGGTTGTTTTTGGTCGAATTACACTTTTCCAATAGAATTAGGACATGTGTTAGGGTAATAATAATATCATTTTTACCCTTAATTACCCTATTTACTTTTAACCATGGTAAAAAAAGTAAAAAGTTACTATTCACCAAAAAATTATTTTCATCTCATTGAACCACATTTTACTTACTGACATCAACTGTGTCTCTCGGATTTTTGAAATTCCACTCACAGACGCGGTAAAATTAAGTTTTATGAAAAATTCAGTTTTTTAACTACCACTTAGCGGTTTCACTATTCATAAAAAATTGGATGTTTTCAGAAAAATACCAAAATTTCACCCTAGGCTAATTTTGATATTTCGAATCCAAAAATGAAGTCCATTTTGAATAATAAAATTTATAAAATTTCAAAAAGTGGTTATTACTATTCATAACGGCTAGTTTTAATAATATTTTAATAGCATATCATTGTTTAGTGAAACTCGGTATTGCGTACGACACAAGCTATCGAGGAAGGCCGTGGTTGCGTGTAAAGCAAGCCAAGCTAGTGTTGTGTGTAGTGAAAGATTCCTTTGATGATTTATATAACATAAAAACAAAATATTTCACATAAAAGTCTCGGGTGTTACAACTTATCTTTGAAATATTATATCATGAATCTACTTATTCTCATGATATTATAATTTTTTTTAAAGTTATTTTTTAATTATTTTTATTCAAGTATTTTATCAAGTGGTAATGAACTTTTTAACTAAAACTTTGTTTTAAATGTTTTAAAGATATAATTTTATAAATATTTCTAATTAATGTCCATGTTTTCAAAATGTTTTTAAGGATTTATTTATATGGAAATTAATGTTTTTAAATGTTAATTCCTATAAAAGTTTCAATGTGGTATGGGACACGTTGACTCAAAAATATCTTTATTAAATGTTTTAAATGGTTTTTAAAAGGAATATTTCTCTACGAAGCATTTTAATAAATGACAAAAAGAATGTTTATTTTTAGTGTATGTAGTTACAATGACCTTTCCACCGCCGTGATCATTATTTGATATTTGGATTCCTTAACAAGATATAATGTTCTTAAAAGGAAAATCAAATACCATATACCTTTTTTTATGTATTTTGGTATTGAAAATGGTTTTGATAATGGATTGATTATGTTAATATATTGAACTAATATCTTGTGATTGCAATGTGGAAATGTTATCTTTCCTTTATGCTTGTTCATGTGTTATGATTATGTTATGGTTCTTGGGAATTGTTTACATGTACGAGTTGTTCCATGATAAACCTAGGGCGGGTGATACCGAGATAGCTCTCCAATGCATTGGGTAACGTGACATAGGTAAACGTTAATGTTTCTCCTAAGAGATTTAGGTAATATACTATGATGGGTATTCCAAAAGTAACTCCCTACGTATCTATGAAAGATACAATGTAAGTATGATATGGATGCCACAAGTTACCTTTATGATTTACGATTTTGATGTGTTATTCATAAATCTTATGATTTAATGAGGTATGTTAAAGAGATTATGTTTTGTATGTATTGATGGACTAATGTTTTCTTTATTTTATAACCCATATTGAGCTTTTTATGCTCATCCCATGTTTTTGAATTTTTTTTCATAGGGTATAAGGAAGGGAAAGAGAAAGGAAGAATTAAATAAGATTTATATCAACCAAAGAATTCTTGTTTTCTTTTAAGAGTTTTTATTTTCTGAAAAAATGGATACTGAGTAGAATTGTCTACTTTGTAATATTTGGGATGTAATGTAATAGTTATGAAATAATTCTCAAAAACTCTAAACCTGAAAATATACTCAATGTTAATTCTTTATTTAACTCAAGATTAAGTAATGTTTTAAGGTTGATGCCTTATAGTTGGTATCATAGGTCGTTTTAGATAACTTTAGAGGTTAGGATGTTATTTAAGAATAAGTGACATAACCATAATGGTTAGAATATTAAAAAGAGTCATAGTTATTTTAAATAAATTGAATGTTTTTAAGATAACATGAATAAGTATATCTTAGTTTTTACCCTCCTCATAAGATATTATATGATGATTTTACTGATATAGTCACACTGACCTTTTTGGTTTTAGTAAATGGATGGATCTAGTAGGCATAAAAGTAAAAATGGATGTGAAGAAAACTGCGATGGTTTTCTGAATAAGAAACTGAATGAAATGGGAGTTGAAATTAGAACTCTTATGGTTATTCCCAACCAACTATATGGAGTCATGATTAACCACCTGAACCTTGGTTATTTTTATAAGGTATCATATATGCGAGAAATGAATCCCTATGGAAGTTTAGGTAATAATGATATAGGTAAGTATATTAAAAAACCTAGGTGTCAAGGATATGGAAAGAAACACCTAGGAAAATTCTTTGAAGGTACGGTAAGATTATATAGATGTGGTAATGAAGGTCATAAAGCAAGAACCTGCCATGGAAAAAGGAATCATCCAGTTGATTCCAGGAAAGGGAAAGAAGTTCATTCTGAGGGATCAATTGAATGTTTTAAATGTGGAGTGAATGGTCATTATACAAACAGATTTCTTATGAAGAAGGTTCAGGAATGGGATCAGCAGGATCATAAAAATACATGTTTACCAATTCCTAATTCCATTACGATTAAATATGAGGAAACTGAAAATGACCTACGAAAGGTATAGATTATTTCTTTTCTCATGTTTTGACATTACTGAAATATTAGGACGTTATGCATGATTTTTTTTGAAGGAAGTATGAAAGAATAAGACAAAAAAACATGGATAAAGGATCATTAAGTAATGTTCTAGGATTAAAATATCTACATTTTATGAATTGAAGAGTTATGTTTGATCTATGGATGATGATATGTTTAAATATATTAATGATAGGATTACTTTGGAATACTTTTTCTAGTATGTATAAACCTGAAGTTTTATATGTAAAAATTTTATTCAAGGAAAAATTATATTTTCTTTTGTGGATATAGTTATAAAGAACCATTTGGGTTTATATGATCCTTGAATTTGAGGAAATTATGAGTTATTACTTTTTGGATGCAAAATGAGTGGTATGAGATAACCCTTGAGGTTAAAATATGTTATGGTTATTTTTGAGGAAATTATCTCATTTTAGGGAATGTTATAAAATTATATAATTTTTTAAAAATGACAACATGCAGACCACATCATAACCTATCGTGGCAGACAAAGTTGTGGGAATCGAACCCACAACCAACATGCGATTGGGATTTATCGCCTACCACTAGACTATCTGAATTCCCTGGTTAGTATGCATTATTTTTTTAGTTAAATGATTTTATGGATAAAGAATTAGTTGATTTTGGGAACTTATGATTCATCAAATAGATATCCTTATTATAGGAAAATGATTTGGGGATTAAGTGATAAATGTTATTTTGGAATATGTTCGCTCTTTTTGGAACTCTATATTCCTAAGGAAAATAGAATGCTATGGGATTTCATTTGTGGAGTAATGGTTGAAATATTATTTTGGAATAATATATGTTTTATTGTAGACTTATAGTGATTTGGGTTATTTATGGAAATAATTAACCTATCATAGAGAATATGTGATTAGGTTAATTAATTTTCAGTATGATATTTTAAGAGTAGCTGATGTTATTTGGAGATAAATGTTATGATTTATCGTGAAAGACTATGTGATCAAATCGTTATGAATTTTGGGTTTCAATCTTAGTTGGTTTATTTTGAAGAATTTTAAGTACAATTGTGTATTGAATGGTCTTTGTTGAGATTTGGGTATTATTTATTCAATTTTAGAGATTAATAGTAGTATTTATTTTTATAAAATATTATCCTTTTTGGGGATTATCCAATCTTCTACTAACCATTTTAGTTCTGGTTAATGTCTAAACACTAGGGAAATATATGGTTCATCTTTTGTGGATCATGTTATTCTATAGAATTTGATTCTAGCACTTCAGGTGTGACCAAGTCCTCTTGAATACTCATTGTTTAGAGAAAAGTTTAGTTTTTGGTAGAAACTTATTAAATGTTGAAACTCTACTTGAAAAGTTATTATATTTCCTTATGTTCTTAGTCAATCACATAAATAAATTCTCCAAAATTATGAAATGGAACTTAAAACAAAAACATTGTCTATTTACTTTTCATACAGGGAAACCAATGACCATTACAACCATCAAAAGTTTGTGGTTTTCTTGTTGTTAACTTTCTCATAATCATGTTTTCTACCACTCTCCATTAGAACTTGACACTTAGTTTATCTTCAATATCCATGTTTTCATACATGAAATCCTAGTATGGGTTATCTTGGGTGACCTTTGTAATTATATTTTGTTCTTTTAAAGTGATAGTTTTATTTACTCTTTTTCCAATGTTGGACTTTAAGTGAAGTTTCCGAGCCCAATTTTAAAATTGCGCGGACACAATTCTCAATAGTGGGGAAGGATGTAACATCTAAGGTAAATAAAGAATATGAAATTTTAATAATTATTAATATTTGTGAAATAAATATTAATTTTACCTTCAAGGGGATGCTATGTATAATATCATACTAAACACGCAACAATGAGTTTCTTTGAAATCTTATGTTGCACACAACTTTGAATTATACCAAAAAATAATATAATATTATTATTATTTTAAATGGTAGTTAATGCCTAACCATTATGTTAGTGGGAATGAACAGAACAAACTAGAATATTATTAGACATGTTTTTTAGTTTTTTTACTTTTATCCAATAAATTTTAGAGGCTTAAAATAAGAATGAATCCGATTTTAAGTAGGAAATACTCTAATATTCTTTAAAAGGTCGATTTACCACCTTTTGATAGAGAACCCTTTTTAAATCTAGTTTTTGTCACTTTTATATCTTAAATTTGAAAAAATAAACTACTTATTTAGAATAGAGACATCAAAATTTACTTTGGGTAAATTTTTTGTATTTTTTTGATAAAGTTCATTTTTTGATGAATAGTGAAAAATACTGCATTTTAATTCAAAAATGCCTTTTAATCTAATTTATTTATATGATTAGAATATAATTTTAATTGGTTTTAAAGTTTAATTAGATTATATTTTTATCATTTAATCCAATTTTTGTCATTTAAAGTATTTTCACTTTGAAATTTGACATAAACATATGCCAATCTTTTGGTAGTTTTTACTTCTTAAAAACACGCTTTTTGGTTTTGACAACTGGAATTAATTTTAAATTAATTTATGCAACTTATGTGTTTTGAATTTGGAAAAATGGATTCCATATTTGGAATCAGGAGGTCAATTTTTTTTAAATTGTTAACTTTTATTTTTAGACATTATGAATAGTAGCTTCAGTAAATATTTTATTTACCATAGTTAAAGGGTAAATCTGGTAAATAAGGGTAAACAATAATATTATAATATTATTAAATTACCCTAACACATGTCCTAAACCTATTTTCTGATACATTTATGACCACTATAATCCTTGGGTAGATTTTGGGATTCCATGGAGCCACTTGTAAGTGAAAATGACATTTTATAAAAATTAATTTAATGTTTAGGAAAATGTAACATAAACATATATCTTTTAGTAAAGAAATTTTTATATAGGGTTATACAAGTAATAATTTAAACTATAAATAGTAATTATGAAGATAAAAATATTTCCTACATCATGGTATTTTATTCATAATTTTTAGACATTAAATAAATAAATTTAATTATGATACAATGACGATGTAATGTTTTCTTCATTAATAAAGGATTCAAATAAATGATATTATAAATGTTCAAATAAATGTAATTTGGTTATTTTATATCATCAAATAATTTTATGGATGATAGTTACATGTTATATTTGTATTAAGGAAGTTTTTTAGAATCAATCAAGTTGTTTTGGATTTTTAAAAAGTCATGATATGAATAGTGTCAAAATTAAAATAATTCATATTTTAAAATATAAAACATTTTATTAAATATTAAAAATTTTAAAAAAATATAATATTCGTCAAAATAGTTATCATAAGTCTAAAAGTTTATTAATTACTCTCTATTTGGATATTTTTCATGTTTTGGTAACTAGTTTGATTCTCAAAGTGTTAAATGATTGATAAAATGATAAGAGTAAAAAAGGGTTAAATAAAAAATACAAGGATTAAAAAATATCCAAAACCTGTAAAATTCTTATTGGATGATTTTATTTCTACTTATATTAATCGTATATTATAATTTAATGAGTTTGGATCTTTTTAAACCTAACATGAATTTATAATTAAATAATACTTTCAAACTTTCTTAAAGAGCCCCTCATCCCTCTTATAAAAGGACACCACCTCTCACCCATTACACACACCTCTCAAGCACATTGTATCATCCAAAATATTCTCCAGGAATCTCCCAACATTAACCTATTCCTACTATATGCTTTCCCTTAGGAATAAGGCAATTTAAGAAATCCTTTTGGCTCAAATCAGTGAGAGTTACACGTTTTAAGAGGCAGCGTCTTCTCTAAAATTCCTTTCCATTATTCTACTTCTTCACTCCATATTCTATTATTTTTTGATTACATAAAAACACCAGTATCATAAATATACTATATTGTTTTTATGAGAATTATTTGAACTACACTTACACACACCTCCGTCTAATGGGTATAGAACTAACTGTTTCTGTGGACGGTGAACTACTGCCTCACGAAATGATGATTGTTCAATATTCTCCGACCACCACTCATGGTGGATATAATGATGGAAATATAATTATATATAATATATATGATATTTATTTTATCTCTATGCTTATGTAATTATCATTTAGAATATACCTTTATGCTTTTCATGTTTTATAAATACGATAATTTTATTTGAGGAAGTGCGGACTACCACCCCCTCAAAGTGATATGAATCATTCCTGTCATACATGGAACATATAAAGGATGGTGTAAATGAACTTATGTAATGTATATAAAATATGATATTATACTATAATTATAATATAACTATGTATCATTTGGTTTTCATTCCATTAAAAATGAAAAAAATGAAATGAAAGTAGCATTCATGCGTACGTACGGCTTACCATCTCCATGAACGGTGCCTTTCATTTTCATATATTAAAATGATATGGAATATTATAAATACATATATATTGGATATATATGATATATTTGATATCTAAATCATGAATATCATTATGGAGATAATGGAATTTTGACCACAAGGACAATTTGTAATTATAATAAGTTCATTTTTGACTCAAGTTTCAAACATCGAAAAAATGTCCGATATGAACTAAAATAAAACACAAATTGTTGTAGAAAGGTAATAAGTGATATAAAAGGAATAATAAAATTTAAAAAAGTTATGAATAAAGTATAAATTAAATTAATTTTATTATTCAGGATGAATAAGGAGCATACAAGACAAGTCAGACTCGAGGTAAGGGAACCTTTCACCCTCCTCTTTTAGTCAAAGACTTCTTTATTCTATATATTTTAATTTCCATTTTCTTATGTTCAGATATGTTATTATATTTCCTTATTGCTGTAAATTTTATTTCCAAGTGATGAGAGACCCTATTCTATCCCTTCAACTCATTTTCTTAATTTTAATGTGATGCCGTTAGGCTGCCTAATTTTCGTAAGGGAATACATCTCAATCACCTTTCATTGAGGCGTATATTGATATTGTGAACTTTTATTATCATATAAGGTGTATATAATTCCCTTTGAAATATTATATCATGAATATCCTTATTATCATGATATTATAAGTTTTGTTTAATGTTATTGTTTAATTATTTTTATTCAAGTATTTTCTCAAGTGGTAACGAACTCTTCAACTAAAACATTGTTTTAAATGTTTTAAAGATATAATTTTCTAAATATTTCTCATTAATTTACATGTTTTAAAAATGTTTTTAAGGATTTATTTATATGTACATTAATGTTTTTAAATGTTAATTCCTATAAAAGTTTCAAAGTGGTATGAGACACTTTGATTCAAAAATATCTTTATTAAATGTTTTAAATGATTTTCAAAAGGAACAAGCATTATTTGATATTTGGATTCCTTAACAAGCCGTAATGTTTTTAAAAGGAAAAGTAAATAACATATACCCTTTTTTTATGTATTTTGGTATTGAAAATGGTATTGAAAATGGATTTATTATGTCAATATATTGAACTAATATCTTTTGATTGAAATGTGGAAATGTTATCTTTCCTTTATGCTTGTTCGTGTGTTATGATTATGTTATTGTTCTTGACAATTGTTTAATTATACGGGTTGTTCCATGATAAACCTAGGGCGAGTGAGCTCAAGATAGCTCTCTAATGCATTGGTTAATGTGACAAAGGTTAACGTTAATGTTTCTCCTAATAGATTTAGGAAATATACTGTGATAGGTATTCCAAACGTAAATCCCTATGTAGTTGTGAAATCTACAATGTAAGTATGATATGGATGCCACAAGTTACCTTTATGATTTATGATTTCTATGTGTTATTCATAAATTTTTTGATTTCATGTGGTATTTTAAAGATTTTATGTTTTTTATGTAATGATAGACTAATGTTTTATTTCTTTATTTTATAACCCTTACAGTGCTTTTTACGCTCATCCCATGTTTTTGAAATGCTTTTCACAGGGTATAAGGAAGGGAAAGAGAAAGGAAGAATTCAAGAAGATTTATATCAAGAAAATAATTCTTTTTTTATTTTAAGATTTTTTATTTTATTAAAAAATGGATACTAAGTAGAAGTGTATACTTTTTAATATTTTAGATGTAATGTAATAGTTATGGCCTAATTCTCTAAAACTCTAAACCTGAAATGATCCTCAATGTTAATTATTGATTTAACTCAATATTAAGTAATGTTTTAAGGCTGGGGCCTTATAATAATTCTTCATTAAGTATATTTATTTAACCATTATTTAACATTATTTCCATTTTCCCTTTAGCATCATTTTATTAGACACCATTTGTTTTCTCAAAATTTTAAGGAAGTAAAATTCATTCCACTCTTCATGTCTGACACACCCATGCAGCATGCGCCTATCATGATTCCTACCACATATATCCCTATGTGACTATAATGATTCATGAATGCACAACCTCATGCCATTATAAAAATGTGTAAAATATTATAAAATAGTCAAATCATGTGAAATGTGATTCACCTAATGGTGAAATATCATTCAAGCGTAACAACACACACCAAGAAAAACAATTCCCACCCCGGGTACTTTGATTTTCCCTTGTACATGGGGTTTCTACTCCCAAGCATGAGCTCATTTCCAAGTCCTGACACATCCTAATCTCTCGTATACCATCCAAAAAAATAGGACCAAATAAAATAACTGTTCTGATACCACTTTGCATCATCCTCGACCTGGGAGCCACTAAACCAGTGCCCTGAGCCGAGTCTCCACAAGACATCAAGCACACCTCCCTATATGGAAGAGGTTGATGACTATTAGATTGGGTTTAATAAACTATGTAGGGGAGAATATTCCCTCCTTATAAGATTAATCCATAATATAAAACATATTAAATAATGGAAATAATAAAAAATACACCAGAAACCTAAATTAACAAATCATTTCCCAAATAGGGTACAAAAAAAACAAAATAAAAAAGGTTCTATGTCATGATAATAGTTCCAAAAGTGAAGAATCCAAAAACAAAGACAAATAACCAAATCCCCAAAATGGGCCCTAAATCCAAGTCTATATCCTCATCCATACACATCCCAACCCCAACCCAACTCCCTAGAATAGGGACCTTGCCCTTGTCCTGACCCGAAACCATGAAATCTTCTCAGGTACCCCCTTGAATGATTTACCTAACCATTCAACCCTCCTCCTAGCTATCATGGTTTGGGCGGACAGTTATCCCTAACCATGAAACATGCACTGGATGACCAAATCCCCCTTTATTTCATGTTCTGAACCCCAAAACACCAACTAAACTCCTCATACACCTGGAAAAAATTACTTTAACAAAAACTTGGTGATTTAAACCAAAATTTAAACAAGGACAAACCTCCATGAAGTCTGGGATCTTACGCTAAGAGACCATACGGCTCAGGCCCCTCTTGGAAAGAGGTAACCACATGGTTTGTCAAACTATATGGGCACCCAAATAAAACTTTGTGTCTTGGTTCCCAATAGAAAAATGGGACTGTACAGTTGGATCATGGTTTAGAAAACCATGCATCCCTTTAAAAGCATTGATTTGTTGATTTTACTCTCCCGATCCATATACAATATTACCTAATTTTTTTACTCATTTCACCCCCAAAAAGCCTGTGTGTGAACCAAAACCTACCCTCTCTTCCGTGGATCAATATCATTTGATTCATAGGAGTTTGAAGTTCCATTTAGTGTGAATTGAAGCTCTGGTAGCTCTATAAGTCCACCTTCTCCTATTTTTTTTCAGAAGAACCATGGTTGCTTGTTTTCTCTTATTCTGAAGCTTATAAAACAAATTTCCATGGAGTTAGTTAACCTTGAAATTTGAAACTATTTTAATTTGAATAAAGGGTCTTTGTTGGATGAGTGGTTGTCTACGAAATTAAGGTTGGTGGTCTATAACTTTTTTCCCATAGTCTTGATGTCTTTTCTTATGTATGGAGTTTTAAAATTTCACTTTCATTCTGTGTATTTGTGTATCTAGATAAGAAAAGTAAATTGTGACTTTAAATTATGTGATAGAAACTTCAAGGACACCATTGTCTCCATTGAAAATTATGAGACCGAGCCTATGGCCACCCATGGGGTGTTCCGCTCCCTTGAAAATGGTGAAATGAGTTGTTAAATGAAAAATTAGAGATTTTATATGATTAATCCATTTGTAATTGTATATGAAATGTTATATTGATATAAGGTGATGTTTTTATTAATGGAAAGGTTAATTAATCATGATAGAGATAAGGGTAAAAGTGATAAATGGAAAATGGGCATGTCCATATCATTGAATGATTTGAAAGAATGTCTAATGGATGTGGTTATGAATTAATGGTAAAATGGAATAGTTATGAAATTGTGTTAAAGGTTTCAAATAAAATGAACCATTTAAATATTTATAAATGAAAAGGATAATCCTTGTTAATATTATTGATAAAAAGATCACAGTTGAAGAACCTTTAAATGATATGAATAATGTTATGGTTAGATGTTGGACTGAGGATCCTCATCTGTGGGTTGGGCCAGACTGATGCTCTAGGCCCCACCAATGTATTTAATGATATGGGTAGATGGATCGATACAGCAATATACTATGGTTTGGACATGATATGGGTAGCTGGATTGATGCTCTAAGATCCTATGGATTGGATAGGATCTGGGTACCTGGACTAATGCTTCTAAGTATATTAATTTAAATTGAATTATTTAATGAATTTACTTATGACTTTAAGAGTTAATACCCTATGGTTTATAGTTTATACTTCTGATGTGAGACGAATCACGTTGGTGGGTATAGTTTCATTGTGAAACCTAAGGCCCCAAGAGTATATTGTGGTTAATTGACGACTTTTTAAATTATGAAAACTATTTATTTTATTTCCTGAAACTATTATTCATTTGTAAGTTTTCATACCTTATTTTTAGACTCTATATTACTTTATACACCATTTATGGTGGCCTACTTAGTTATACTCATGCCCTACTCAGGATGTCCTTGGTACCTGAGAAGATTTCATGGTTATAGACCGAATAAGGTAAAAGTCCCTATGATAGATGGATGAGTCAGGATTTTGGGATGGATCATAAATTAGGTGAGTGAGATACTATTGGGACCCATTTTGGGTATTATCACCATTTTTTTGGGTATTATTTTGACACATGACACTAGTATGACATGACATATTTGTTGTATTGGTTTGTTAGTACTTCCACAGTCAGATAATGTGGTTTTTTATGTATGTTTATTGTTTATCATTGCATTATATTTTTTTTAATTTTATTTCTTCTGTTAGTTTACTATGATAAATATGTTATAGTATTCCTATGTATCTCTTCCTACACTCACAACTAGTTAATATCCTTTGGAGTATGGGGAGGTGTTCTTGAGTTCATGTAGCATACCGGTTTGGGGCACTAGTTTAGTGGCATCCAAGCTGGGATATTACACATTTCCCGAGGTTGGTTAGATTCCTAGAATAAGAAACATCATACTTTTATACCGTACTTATGTAGGCCTATATATTGACTTATCTAATTTGTGGGTGGTTGGGTATGTTTATAATCATGTCACCAGTTGGAGCATAACCAATATTGGATTTATCCTCTTATATGACAATTATGACATATGGGCCATTGATTAAGTTAGACTATGGAGTGTGTGACTACACCTTGACGGTACATGTGATTTTCTTATCTATTTTTATGAGGGGATTGTGATGTAATTTTCCATGTAAGGTGAATTACATGTGATATATTCATTTACCAGGCTAGTCCATACTCTGATAATTAATATTAGTTGGGTAGACTATATGGAGTTAACATAATCCATGTCCCACAATCACTATATGTTTTTAACAAAGTAAAAATATGATAATGAACATTTTCATGTGATGAAAACTAGTGGACACTAGTATAGAGATACATATTTTTGATGGCGATCATACTCTATCAATTTAAATCTTGAGTAGTATTGATTATTTTCTAGAGACTTCTCTTGTCTTACTCTTATGGATTCAGTGATTCATATTTGTTGAAAACAATACAAAATATCATGGGGTCACACTTGTAGTTAAATGTATAGGGGATGAGTTTGACTTATAGAGTTACTATAAAAGTTTTTTAATGTTAATAAAATAGCATTTAATATGGGTATTCACAAGGTACCTCATATGATTTGATATAAGGTAAAGTTAATAATAACATTCTGATGGTGTTTTGTAAGATATTCAAAAGGAGTTTTGGATATGATTTCATAATTTATTATATATCATACAATATAAGTTGAAATGAAAAAAAAGTCTATTATTATTTAGTGTAAGTGGGGTATTGAAAGGAATATTCCATAAATCTATATGCATGAGATACACAAGCTTGTTTTGAGATACATCCTACATGTGACGCATGGATATATCATAATGCATGGAATTTAATATTACCAGTATAAATTATTTAGGAAGATAAAATCTTCCCCATTGATTATAATTTAATGATCCATTTCATAAGTTGAAACATGATAGAGTAGTTTAATTATTTCATGTAATGAAAACTATCCTAGGACATTAACTCTTGTGTTACAACACATGAGTTAATGCAATATAACTCATGGAGTATCCTTGGAAGATAAATTAATACATAACCAGGTGATGAATTTCTGGGTGCGTATGAATCATTATTGGTTGAAACTCCCTAGAATCCACTGATCTCTTCTCCTACCTACTTAATGTATGAGTCACTATCATGTCCTGGAATATGGAAATATCTCATATGTATGTCACATGATTCATATATAACTCATGGATGCATACAGAGATGGGATGTCTTTTGTCTACCCTTTTCAATATTTATCATACCATATAAATATGATATTATGATGGAATATAGGCCATTTATTTTATTTTATTCCATTTAAAATAGGTTTTTATTTCTAGTGTTTGTAAGGTATTTATATTTCTTTCATGTGTGATATTAGGTATGGGATTAAACTATTTTTTCATGTTTTAATAATTATTATTAGACTCATATGAATCCCTAATATCATGAAAATTAAATAAATCAAATATGATCCCTCCTCCTTCCATTCCTAACCCCCACCACATAACACACCAACCCATCATCGAGTATCACCACTAGATGTGTACAACCATCACCACATTATTTTATATCTAAAGGGAGAGAGGGGAAGAGGGGTAGTAATCCATCCATCAACTCTAACCTATTTGATGGGGGAAAACATATGAATCCAATACCATTGGGCCTAAATTAGGTTATCTAACTTAGGTGGGGTTTATAGATAAACCACACGAAAATAAAAATATTGTAGGTAAAAACATGACCATACTATGGGTTCACACCAAATAACCACTATAAAGGCCCACATAGCCTCTACATCACTATACCCACACTTAGAAAATCTATTTACATATCTATAGTGGATCTAGAAAACACCTTTTAAATAAAATAACCATATGATCAATCACTACTTCCCACTTAATCAAATCACCAAGAAATTCTAAGTTACCATTTACTAACCACATTAAGTTCATTAGGCCAATCATTTTCTATGTTTAAATAAAACCTTTCCAAGAACAAAAATCCTCTCTATTACATCAAATATAAAACCATTCCATTTCATTTAACTATATTATTTTTTTAGTTTTAAATTGAAAAAAATATTTTATTATATCCTAGTTACCAATTTCATATTTTATTTAATCCATTCTATACCACTGAGGATTACTAACAAATCCCCATATTGCATTCCAACCAAGCAACAAAACAATTTTCCCCTTATTATAATCATCCATAGTTCTATCACCATATATACTAGAATACATTTCACCACATATCATAACCTCACCATAAAAATAATAGGAATCAACCACCCTGTCAGTAATAAGCATTATCAGAAGCCAACATAACAATCAAATTAGTCCAGATTAGTCAAATAACACATTTTATTACTATATTAGTATAATATTTAGTTATGTGTGATGTCACAACAAAAAAACATAAAAATAGTTCATATTTTAAATTTAAAAAGATTTCAAAGAAAATAAGGGGCTCACACAACCAGCAAAACATAAAATAGATTTTATTTAAATTTATAAGGATTAAATACAAGAGAAATATTAAAATTCATATGATGATATTTTTTCAGAATAATTACATATATTTTAACATTGTGTTAATCATATTTTTTTATTCCTATTAAATTAAAAAAATAATAGTACATTAAATAATGCAAGAAATATAGATAAAATACATGCACAACAGTTCCTCTTCTTTATTCTCATCATTCAATTTATTTGTCTTCTTTAAAAAGATTTATACCAGTTAACTAGTGGAAAAAGCATGATAATATCAATATTTAAAAAAAATAAAATATATTAGTTCTTGAAGAACATATCTCAAGATAAGCTTCATGAATTTATATACAAAACACACACACATAGAGAGAGAAATAGAATCAAAAGTTTTGAAACCATGAGAAGGGTTTTGGTTTGATTGTATAAGGATTAAATAATTTGAATGGAAAGGATTTGATCATATAGTATTGAGAGAAAAAATAAGAAAACTCTAATGGGGGTGGGGGTGGGGTGGTTTTAAAATAGTATATAGCGATTCTCATAGATTATTCCATAAAACTTAGTCAAACCTCCCTTTTAATTCTCATTAAATCAATAAAGGGTTTATTTTACCTCATACAACCCATTTAAATCCCCAAAAAATATAACAAGTCAAAAATATCAACTCATCATTCATAAATAATAATAAATATATTAATTTTAATCATTATTACAATTTAATTCATAAAAGAAGTTTTCACGTTATCGAAGAAGGGGAATTTTTATAAAGGAGATGACCTTTACATAAATCCCAAGAGCCTTATGTGAAACCCTTAAATGGAATCCCCTTACATGAATGGAATAACATTTAGTGATAATTCTTACATGATCTAGATATATTTACTTAGATGGGAAATCCTTACATAGATCCCTTTTCATGAATCCCCTTACAGGGGTCTAAAAATTCCAAATCTACTAACATTGAGACCCCCTTACATGGGATTCCTATATATTGATCCTTTTATATAGCTCCACACACACTGATACCATTATATATGTAATATTACATCTTCACCATCCACTTATGAGAGCCTGAAACACATTTAAAATATCCAAATCAATTTTTCTTTTCAAATTCAAATTAATTTCAACATGTGTAAAAATCATTTTAAAACATATTTTAAAAAATTGACAAAACCCTTTTGAAACTACTAAAATCACTAGAAATCACCCAAAACACACCAATACCAAGTAATAATAATGAAAATAGCTTAGTAAAAATATATACCTTCACAAAACATGAACCCAGTACTAGGATATCCCTTACCATATCAACACCTCTAGGTAATATGAATATTTTACTTAGTCAAAGTCTTCCATATATTTATACGTAGCCATTTTATAACCATTTATTATTACCCATATTTTTCACTAATTTCTCAATTCTCCTATTTTATCTTATTTTATCTCTCTCATAGTGTCTATTGTTTCACTAAGCTTGAAATATACATAAAAAATGTCCCAAACCTATTTTGGAAGGTCCAAACTAATGGGTCTTCAAGACATAAAATTTAAGTTAAATTCAATGAAAGATAAAAATTCAATTTTAGGATCATCCAGAAGAATATTATGATAGTAAATACACATATAAATTAATTATTAACATATATACCACTCTTACTTTATTTATTTTCTCCAATATAGAGTTTTATAACAAACACTAAATATAAACCAAATTTCTATTATCACCTTGTGTAATCCATTTGTTAATAAATCAAAATACACTATTCAAATTTTTTTTACCTTCTACGTAATGCTAAAAAATCACATTTTAAAAGAACAAGGAAGAGAGAGGTTTGAATATAAAGTATTATCAATGGATGTACAAGGATCACATATCCTTATAAAACCTTTCTATAATAAATGGACAAGGCTCTAAGAACCGATGCATTTCAAAAATGTGTGACCAATGTTAGACTACTTAAATATTTACCTTATAAATTATAACAAAAAGTTTCCTTTATATACAAAAATATATTTAATCATTTAATTCCTTTAATGACTTATACAACACATTATAACCTTTTTAAAAATATAATTTAATGATGTTTAAATCGAATATCATTACAATACCTAAAAACAAGAAATACACTCATGGAATACTATAACACATATCAAAAAATAATTCCATGAATATTGTACAATTTAGTATGGATTATATCATATAATAATATATATTTTCTTCATGGAATATATATTTCAATATTCCACATGATTAAATTAAAACCTGTTTGGATTTATGTATACTACACAACAACTTGTAAAATGATATCCAAACTCCTATAGATGAAATTATCATGAAAAAAATTTCAAATTTGGGATAAACATTTCTGGAAAAAATAAATCCCCATTCACATAGTCTTATGTATGACATTATAGAACTTCATAACATTATGAATGATCATGAATCTCAAATTTATAACTAAAAGAAAATAGTAACCTTTAATAAAATATTATTGTTACTCAATCTATAAAGGTTTATGGTGTGGTCTATATCAAACACATGTATACTCATAAAAAAATATTTAAGACATCAATTATAACCAAAATACATGTAATATGTCAATTCTATACAGATAAACTCATTCATTACCATGAATCCAAGTAGAATTGTAAGTATATATGAATACATAACATGTCATTTATCCAAGTAGATGAACACAAAACATTTTACTCAATTAATCATGAATATACACTTCCTTGTTCTAACTCAACTAGCGACCAAAATTCCATACTCATTATATAATAAGGAAAATTTCATCTTGATTATGAAAAACTCATTGTATGGTCAAAAATTACCCAACCACCCCCAATTTTCATAATCTTTAATATTGGTGTAAAAATGGTATCAAATTATGAAGGTTTATACACAATATAATTTGTTAATATCAGGTAATGGTAATAATTATGAAGTTAACTCCACAATAATACTAATGAAATATATGCATGTAATTACATATAGTATGATAGATGTAGATCAATTTTGACAACAAGTCATCCTTGTTTTTCATTATGTGTCTCTACTCACACTAATTTTAACATATCATCACATACCATTACTTTCCAAAATAAACATTAATTTGGGATAAATCAAAATTTTCACTTAATAAATTATTTAACATTTAAATCTCATGTAATAAATTCAAATCACATGAATGAATAATAATGTAAAAATTACCATTAATAATAACGTCATGATACATCATATAATCACAATATTTGCATCAAATGAAAATAACCTTGTGACCCATGGAAAAAACCAAGTAAATTAGATTTATTCCTTGATAAATATAATACCTATAGAATCTATATAAAACATATTTTTTTTTCATACTAATGATTATTAAATGATTTAGTACATTATCATTTATTGTTAAATGGAAAATATTTACGTCATTGTGTCTAATAATCTCTTTAATGGTATTGATCATATGAGAACATTTTTTGGACAATAATCATGACCATAAATTCTAATAATAACCATTAAATATATCCAAAATAATTTTATTTAATTTTAATTGATGTAAAACAGAATAATATGAAACTTATTTGGGAAAATAGAGGACCTCTACAAATATCTTGAGTTATCATTGTTGACAAGAAAATTATGTGGTTGAAATTTATTACAATGTCAATTTTTCATACATCCAAATACCTTGATTATACCATTAATACTTATTAAATAATACAAGGTATAATATCGTGAGTTTAATTGTTATTTTACCTTCAAATTCCATAACTCTTTATGAATTCAATTTATTCCTTCTTAAATAAATTATTTTTTATTGTCTGTGAACTTCATTAATCTAATGTTTCTGCCCACTATCCCATAAAAAATACTTCTATTTATAAAGGATTATAAAATTTAAATATATAAAATCATATTGTATTTGGATAGGAATAAAGAAATATAGGACTTCTAATAAATAAATATTTATGAGACTTGATATTTTAATGAATTAAAATGACATACATATACTTGGAAGCCTCAAAACTTTGTAAAAGGTAACTTGGAAGCAATTTACAATTCATTAAATGACCCAACCCCCCTATACCCTTATTGGGATATAAATAATCCTAATGTTATACCTTAAGACCACCTATAATAGGATTAGGTCCAATGATAAGCACCAAGAAAGAATATCACACATTTGGGAGGCCTTAACCTATAAACCTTCATGCAACCACATGTATCGAGTATAAAATACAAACAATAAAAACCAAATATATAAAAAAATTTAGTATACCATGTATGTAACTCATAATAAATATCACAACAATGTAATAAATACCAATACTAGTAAACAATGAAAAAATTCAAGGCCCAACATCCCATGAACTGACCTCCAACAACTAGGATAAATGTACCCCATTTCATGCCAAAATTAACACAAGAATCAACAACATTGAACACCACCAATTTCCTCTATGCACTAGCACCACCAGCACCATACCCACCAGAGTCACCATCAAACTTTGAATCATCTGCACAGACACAACACGTGTGGGAACGGGGCCTGTATGTGTCCAAGTATAAAAATATCTAATAGGATTCTCTGAGAAAAGAAAATAGAAAACAAATAATAATTTAAATTAATAGAATAAAACAATATATAATTCATAGGAAGAAGATAACAAATGTTAAAAATGATTCCAATATTCATATATCAGTTTCACAGAAAGTCATATTCCAAAAGGAACCCGAATTACTGAGATAACTAACCAGCTACCTTACTCCCATCTCTTCCACCTAATCCCTCAATAGTATTAGTAAGGGACATGAAACATGTTGAATATTTTAAAATACTAACGCATAATAGGCCCTCTGCCCATGGTATTGGTAGTTATGAGGTGGATATGAGGCATGATAAAAAATTTATTCCTTTAGAGCATGGGATTATAATGGATTATCCCATGTGGATGCGGACCAAAGAGGGTAAGCCTATGTTGGTGTGATATTTCCTGAAGGATCAATTTTAAAAAACTACTATATTTGAGTTTTAATTATTTGAATCCTTCAAATGCAGTTTCATGAATCTCAGTTGGTTATAAATTCATTTGATTAATAAGTATTAACACATAAAATTTTCCTAATTCTATCTTATTTTTATTGAAACACTTACTAAAATACTATATACGAAAACCTATAACCTTTTATTAACAATATTTTCATCTAAAAAACCTGAAGAATAATCACTGTCCTACCATAAAAAATTCCTATATCGTCATTTCCTATAGCATTATCAAACACAATGCACAACTATCATCACTAATGAGAGTGAATTAGTTATCTATTAGGTTATTTATCTTTGTTTTTACCTAAATAGGAAACAGAATCTCTGGGATCAATATTGGACCCTTAGTAGTGACACCTAAAATATAGAAACATGGTGATAGGTTAGATACTGACTTGAAATCCCTCACATGCACATACCACTGAACCTGATCAATGAACTCCTTTATGAAAATATTTAATATTTAATCATACATGATCATAAAGAATGAACCCACATAAAAAATGGTGTCATCTTAACTGCTACCTGATGGGATGAACTCATATGAAATCATAATGGATCACATTTTGATTCTAAATTTTCAAAGTTTTATGTATTAGTACATCAACAAAATTTTATTACCCTTAAAATATTGGATGAAGAGTGTGTAGTTAATTCTAATAGTGTTTCTATCAAAAGTGATCTAATTAATATATTTTTATTAAAAAATATGGTAATGTTTGTGGGATACCCATGGGATTATACTAGGAAGGATGGGCTTAAATTTTTTGCCACATTTCATGTAGGAATTTTCAAGTAGACCCACATTACCCTGCAGGACCTATATTACATTACTAGTGCATATTAGTCAAGTGGAGAACTAACCCCTATAGAGGAATCATGCATCATCATGTGGTATACAAATCAGTTGAGTGGGTTACTAACTCTATAAGTGGGGGATTTTCACCACATTATTAAAGGGTTTATCTACTCTAATAAATATATAAAGAACGCACATCTTGGATTTAGTGTGTCACCAAGGGGGTTACCAATGTTGTCTATTTTCCAACCATATCATCCAATATCCATCATCATTTATAAAAATTTATGAAAATAAAACTACTTTAATTCCTTGTAAATAATCCCTAGATGATGAAGAGATAAGAACCATAAAATTATATGAAAAAATGATCTAAATTGACTAATTTTACATCTGATTCTGACACCGATGTGAGAAGATAAAAAGAACAGTATGAACTAACTAAAACATGGAAAGTACACTGGAGTACATGAAATTTATTTCTTGAAAGTAGTTAGGTACATTATGTTGTAATCTAGTTCATGTGGAGTTAACCTACACAACATGTCATATTATATCACATAGAGTGTGGGACCCTTGATGAGATGGGCATGTACTGATGTAATGTTTGTGTCCTGTCTCTAAAGTACACATCATTTAATCCATTCATGTTATGTGTAAACCCTAAAAATGACTAAGAAATGTATTGATAGAGCCACCCAAGCTAGGTTTTCAAAATAAATGGTGTCTATAATATCTTTTAAGGCATGTGGGTCCAGTTCATTGATCTAGTGAGTATTCAGATACATGCTAAGGAACATGGTCTTGAGATACATGTGGTGTGACCCAGGGTCACACCTTATGTTAAATTTATAGAAATTATTAAACCTTAGTGTCATAGGGTTCCATGATACATAGTGTAAAACCCAAAGGATTATATTTTTTTGAAATCTAGTATCATAGACCTGGAACATATTGTCACCCATGTTCCATTCCATGACTATCATCATTGCCTTTGTCTCCGATCAAATATATGAGGTTGATCACATCTAACATCTATGGTATTTCTATTTCACATCAAGAAATATTCCTTGAAAATCCTTCCCCACCACCATTAATTATCACCATCTACCTTTATCAAATCTTATTCTAAGGCATACTGATTCTATGCCGCACACCCACTACCATGTTCGAACCTCAGTCATTGACCATCCATTTAAAAAGAGTTGTTTAACTACAATTGAACCATATCCTAAAGGATGAGAAGTGGAAATTGAATAATGGTTATCAGTGGGGAGTATAGTCATTCAAAATTGGGTTTTAATTCATATTCATGGAAGAAAATATAAGATAGGAAATGAAAGAATAATTTTAGGATTAGTTATTTTTTTATTCTTAACCATTTTTTATCCTATAACACCATTCATTTTCATTTATTCTACAATGATAAAAATTCTATAAAAACAACAACAAAAATAAAAATAATGTTATAATTAATAAAATTATAACTCAAGAACAAACAAACTTCAACCATAAAAACTATTTAATGAAAACAAATAAATAAAATCCCATTAAAATTAATATTATTAATGATTATTTTCATATCTAAAATCTTTATGATAATAATCATTTTAATTTTATAAATCATGTTATATGAGACTTAAATATTATCTATGCATGATATTAATAAAGTCCCACAAAAAATCCAGGAAGAGTTATATAATATAATACATAGAGAATTAATTATATAACTTGAGAATTATAGAACATCAATAATGAGGAATGATGAAAAGAAGTTTAAAAAAAATATTCTACCTCAATGGAAAACTGTCATTTCCCAAACCATGATTGTGAAAATAACCTCACCCAGCATTGATGATCCCTCCCATAAAATTCACAAGGAATAGGAGGATTATATATAGGGTTATTCTAAAACATTGGTTATGAATCCCATTAGAATATTATTGTAACATATTTAGAGATATATTTAGGTTATAAATTTTTTCAATCCATATTTTTATTAGAAACCCAAAAATTCTTAGTCCAAGTCTCAAATCCCAAACATAGGATTGTACTACTCCTAGGTAAAATCCCTTATTTTGGAAATAATTGAATTGATGAAATTTCTATTCAAGAATCCATTTAAAATTTATTAATTACACACATATTCATAGATGAAAATAATATATTTAATATATTATATATTTTTTGAAAACTTTCAATGATATTTTAAATGATCCAGCTTTACAAATGACTATAATTTTTTTTAAAAAACTTAAAGTCATTTTTTGAAAAAATATAGGTCACTATAACCTCCCAGAATTCAAGTATTTTAATCTTAAAAATAAAAACTCATGAAAAGTGGTGAGGGTATGCAGATCACATTTGACACTCATGCTCTTATGATTGATCATAAAGATTCTCATGCTATCATAAGATATTCACTAGTAAAATCACTCACCCCTGAGGGATATTCTCCAAAAATTCCTTGATAACCACTAGGTACTCCATAAAGGTAGTGTTATCCTTAACATATATCTCACCCCAATTAATAATATGTGATAAATAATGCACATACTACTTGATATGTGACACATGGAGAATGTTGTGCACCTAGTCTATCTATTAGTGTAATAACAAGTAATAAGAAACTTCACCTATCCAAACCAGGATCTAAAAAGGGTTGCTAAACCTTAAGGATATATTTATTCCATGAAAAAACCTCCATAAGTTGTGATGTGGAAAATAATTTAGGAAACAATGATCGTTATCTTCAATTCCAAAGGTCTCTATGTTCTATATATATAATATTTATGATAGTTTTGGGCTATCATCATATTCTCCTTAGTCACCTGAACCCTATCCATCATCAACATCACTAGATTGGCCCCCATAAGAAATAAATCTGTAATTTATTTCCACCAAATGGGTAACCTAATATGTCTCCCACACAAGGCCTCAAAAAGTGTTATGGAAATAGTAGAGTGGCAACTATTTTTATATGAAAACTATATTAAATGTAGGTACTATACCAAACTAATTAAAAAATTCATCACATAATCTTGTATCATATCCTTTTGAATTTGAATGTTTCTATTGTTTTGACCATCTATATAAGGGTGGAATTCCATAATCAGTTTCAGATGGGCCCTTAAAACCTCTTATAAATTCCTACATAACCATAAAACGAATCAATAATTATGGCTGAAGAAAATTATCAAGGGTTACCCAAGAAACATAATTATATCATCTGAGTATAGGTGTCTCGAAATCTCAACTGCACTCTACTACAAAATTGGAAGGATGTGAGGTAACCTGGTCACCTAGTCAATAACCACCCATATAGTTCCACTGTAACACCTCATACTTGTATGACCTATTCCTTTGTCTCCTTGGGTGATTAGAGTTTTTTCAAGAGAGATTGAGGGTGTTTTGGAGTCTAGAGTTTATCTTTGGGCCATATAAAGGGTCACCACTCCATGCTTGTGGGTGTGGTGCTAACCATTTTGGTCATGGGATCTTGGAGGTTTTCCATGGAGCTATTCATGTGGTGTTGGTATATGCCATGGTGAGAGAAACATTATGGTTGGACATGTTTTTGGGCACGGAAATTGGATGGACACACTATGTAACACATGTAGTTTGGAAATGAATAATAAAATTCATAGTGTTGGGAGTGGAGTTTTAGTGGACCACCCATGTAACATGGGGAGCTGGGGATCACCACGCCATGGTCATGGGCATGGTTAGAAAAAAATAAACATGTTTTTGTGCTATTCCATAGTATCTCTCATGGTAGAAATCAGAGGAGCTAACAAATCTTGGACCATGTTGTGGGTGAGGCTATGGTGATAGTCAAAACAGTTTTTAAAACACCTAGAAAATAAGGGAATTGAATTCGGGAGATTTAGATCTCCTTTAACCGAGGTAGACCAAGACATTATGGGATTTCCCTACACCATTGTGAGGCCATTTGGGATTCCTCTATAAATATTGGTCCTGACCTCCCTTATTTTTATTTCCCTTCTCCTCCAAGATTTGGCTAACTCCAAATCTACTTGGTGAATCATGACCGTCTCTTTTGAGTATTCTAAAATCTTTAATTATATGGTAGATTTCTTTTGACCCAAGGTACCTATTTTTTACCTATCCTCCCTTTTCATTCCATCCCATTTACATGGGGTTTATTATGTTGTGTTCCTAATTTCTAGTCTAAGTTATGAGTATGGTTTGATAGCGACTTATTGAAAATAAATTCTATTGTGGTTCACATTGATATTTATAGAGTTTCATCCCTCAATTTTTCCTTTGTGAGTGGTGGTTCCAATTGGAGTGATGATTGATGCAGGGGATCACGAAACTTATCTTCCATATTTTGGAATTAATATGCTTAAATATTATGGTTTTTTCTCTCCCAAGTAAGCTGTTGTGATTTCATTGGGTGTTTTGGTTTATAGGAATGGGGAGAACACATGGAAATATCAACCTAAATGAATATTTTGGTTTAATAGAGATGATGAACTGGGTATGGGGATTTGGGTGTGCCTTATATTTACCATGTTATTATGATGTATTGAGTTATATAATTGGTTCCAATTGATTTGGTTTTATGTTATTGCTGCATTGAAATCCATTTCACACTCATAAATTTATTAATAACTTGAGTATGAAAATGCATTGAAATATGGGTTGAATACTGTCATGATTTTCATGTCACTCATGTCGTGAAATTATTCATTAAATTGATGACTTGTGTTTAAATACCCTTAAAATAGTTGAGGGTATAAAAATATGGAAATTTTGAGGAAAAATGATGAGCATGAATTGTTGGCCTTGTTGTGTGTGGCTTTTGGACCTTTTGGTGTATGGATTGTTGGCCATGATAATGAGTAAATGAATTAAATAATGAATTTAGTGATGGTGGTAAAATGGTAAATGATGTTGGGGGATTAATATGGATGCTATGAAATGTTGATTATGTGTCCATCTTTCTTAGTCAGTGTTGGTTATGCTTGTGATGATATTATTCCTTGAAAGAAAAATCTTGTTATATATTTTTTGTTGTTTTATGATAGAATTGGTTATAGGGTAATATAATATATAGTGAATCCTATATTTAGGGGCTATGATGTCTCATAGTGGTTACATATTTTCTATGGACTATATTGGATCAAGGAAGGAATATTTGAATGAGCTGTGATGGATTTTAGTTATAGTGAACTAGAGGTGATAATTGATGAGGGGATGAGGTGGTTCATTGTGGGGGATGTTCATGGTAGGGGGAGGGAATGTGGTTTATTCCCTACTTGTTCATGATACCTCACTACAGATAATGTGATAGTGTTAGTGGGGGATATATATGAAATTAGGAGGGAATGAGGTTGATGTTTTCTTGTTTTTAATGGTTGATTGAGAAGTGGTGAAATTAGGGTGATTATAGTGTTGTGGTTGTAGATGTGTGATGATGAAGATATGGATATGTGGAGATGTGGTGGTGTATTTGTTGATGTATGGAATAATAATTGATGATATTTTTCAAGTGTGGTTTCATATTTTCATCCCTACACTTAGTAAAGAGGTGATCCTACATTCATGCTACCATTTTGAGTGGGAGACCCCCTAAGTTGATAGGTTGGATATGAGATGAATATATCCCAGGATTAAGGATGTGGAATGATATTGATAGTTTTGATGGTGATTTTGGTGATGGAGATACTTAGAGGATATTGTACATATTAAAGGGAGTTGCAACTTTGACAATGAGTTGGCTAGTTTGGTGACCATAGATCCTTGGTGATGTTGTTTCTTGTGACATTAATTTTATAGATTATGGTTATGATTTTTTTATTCTTTTTGGATCATGTGTAGGTTTATTGTTATGATTTATTTTTTTTATTTCACTCTTACTTATTCTTGTATATTTATTTCACATGGATATTTATCTGTTTAGAGGGATGATCCTACTAAGTACTCCCATGTGCTCATTGAACCATAGTTTTCTAGTGTTTTCAGGATAGACCACTTAAGTTTTCAGTTGACATTCATGTATCTAGAGTAGATATTGAGTGTTTTACCTTGTATTATTTTGGAAGTATTACATTTTTTCATGTAGTTTCATTTGGGAATAGGAAATTTTATACATTTAATTTGTTATATGAAGTTGAGTTTGTGGTTATTCACTCTATATGTTGATCTTATATTTATTATTTTGGGTAATCCCTTCCATATGTGATATTTTTATACCCTTGAGGCCAGTTTCCATCCCTGGGCCTACTAAAGGAGGAAGTCGATGGTCATTATCTCCCTACCTTTATTACTATCATAGGAGGGGTACCTTTAAAGGTATGGGGTAGTGAAAACCATGGAAATTAATTAATTATGGAAGTATAATAAATAATCCATAAAAATACTATCCCATTTCCACTCTGAAATTTTGAGTGGTTGTCTCAAACCCATGAGAACCTAGTTCCCATCTTCCACCTATTGATATGCGAGGCATCATAAGAGGAACTCAAAAATTCCTTGCTTCATGATTGGCCACCAAAACTAATGATTAAGATTTCATAGTATCTTCACCATTCTAGGATTAACCACTAAAGGGGAGGTATAAAACTTCCCAATAACTCCTTACACATCAATGTAGGAACTATTTACCACTCCTGAAAGAGGATGATGTGCTCACAACATGTAGTGTATCAATTTAGTGTATCTACTAAGAAAATATGATCACATATAATCGTATAATATATATATCTATGATTAGTCTCCCTTTACTAGTGAATAAGTTTAGATAATACCACCATAAACTCCAAGTTAAGAAATAATTCCTTCCTCAAAATAATCTAATCACAATGAGACCAAATGCTCAAACACCTCCTTTATAATATGATCATGAGATTTTCCACTAAATGAATCAACCAAAACATTTTCATTACCTAGAGTACAGAATATATCAAAAATAATATTCTTCTAAGAACTCGTACCATTATCTATATCATAAATTGTGGTCCCTATGTGAAAAGATATACTTGAGACTCTTGTGATACATTAATAAAACAATCCAATCATCGAAAGGATATCATCTCTATATATTCAAGGAAAACACTAAAAACATAAGCTAAAATTCATTGGTAATATAATTATTATCATGAGGTATCACCATTATAGACTCACACTATGGGAAAAAGATAATTTGGGGATGGTTTTAAAAACTACCACTAAATGTTTCATCATCTTTTTAGTACCAGTCTTAGGAAACCGTCACCATTTCACAGTGGTTAATTAAAATCCATTGTCTTTTAATGGTGGTTAAAACTATTGAAAAATATAAAATTTTATTTATTTAATATTTAGAATATGGGGTTGTATGTTATTGGTTAAAAAAACAGTATATGTATCTGGGTAGTTGGGGTTAAAATCCCAAATTATAATCAATTTTAACCCCCAACTAAATTGGGCAGGAAATTTGTGCGTTAGTGTTGAATGATGCCACCAGAGTGGTGGTCCTATACAAATCCATGTGAGAAAATATAGAAAAAACCCCCAATAAAAAATAGAGGTAGATGGTTCTGGGGGTGTAGTGGTTAGTGATAGTAGATGGCAATGAGTAGGGGATGCACACTATAAGTTGATTGTGTCTGCGGTATTGATGGGTTTTATTCAGGGAAAGAAGAGCTTGAGACAATGGTGCAATGTGGTAGATTAGAATTAGCATACAAAAACATGTCATGATATTTGAATAAGGTCTTATAATGATGGATATAATTATGTATTCAATTATGAGGCTAAGAGGCATGCCAGGGAAGCGTTGGTGTATTCGTGCAGTTTTGACAAGGGTCTTGAGAAAACAGCCTAATCACGAGATGGAGGGCGGTGCTAGGTACTGCTTTGAGGGGTGGCGATCTTAGGATGATATATGAAATAAATGTGTCAGTGGGTGATGGTGTCATGACTCACAGGTGTGTAATTCACATTACAATATTAGTCCTGTGAAATATTTAAAAAATTGGGCTTGATGGCCATAAAAAGTGGGGGCTTACACTGAACAAATTTAAGATGGGTTATTATGAACCAAAAAATTGTATAAATAATTGACCTAATAAATCATGGATATCCTATCAAGGGGTGATATGGTCTAGTATATTAAGGTCTTTAAGGTGGTGTGTGTGTTTCTTGTAATTTTACCATGTGGACCTAACACACACATGCACACAATTTTAGTATGATGTTTTAAAACGGCTGTGAAATATATGATAATTAATAACTATTACTAGTAGTTAATTAAAATTGAAACTACTTGTTAATAATTAATAATTAATTATTTAATAATAATTAATCATTAATAATTATCATTTATTACTTAAAATTTTAAATAATAATTATTTGTTAATTATTTATTATTTATAATTATTAGTTAGTAATTATTTAAAAACTAAATTAATTTATAGTTATTACTTACTTATTAATTAATTATTTTTATATATATATATTTACATATAAATTCACACACAGACACATTAAAATCCTGAACATCAACTTCAAATGACCATATTTTTTTATCCGAGTGCCTGTTTGTGCTATGTGACATGCCAAATAAAAACTTATGAAAATAAATATGGCCATATTATATAAAAAATTAGTAATAATTAATAATAAAACATTTATTAATGGTATAAAATAAGTTTAAAATCATATTTTAACTTCAAATGACCATAAATTTTGATCCAGGTGTCTGTTTGAGCTTTGTGACCTGTCAAATCAAATCTTACCACAAGATATAGTTATTTAGTATAGGGGGAACCCATTCACCAATTTTTATTTATCAAAAGAGTCTATAAAGGACTCTAAAACCTAGTTTTAAGTTAAGGTACCCTAATTTTAGATCTTTTTATAGTTTTTTCTACTTTTCTTAAGACATAATTCGTATAATTTTTGGGTGGCATGTGAATTTATTCCCAGGGTTTACATTTCTATTGATACGATGGTTCTAAAATTGAAGTAGTCTTCCTCATTTTTGTGATTTATTTTTTTATGTGTATTATATGGCAAGGATTTCCATAGTGGTCATGGACATTCCTTATAGTGGGAAGTTCAAGGTTAAGAACTACGTGAGCATGTATATTTATAGATATTTATATCTGTGCATATATATTTGTATATATGTATATATATCTATTTATATTTTTATATTTATTTATGTATATCTATGTGTGCATATATATATATGTATGTATATATATTTATAGAAATTTATACATATATTTATATGTATGTATGTATATATATTTGTATGTGTGTATATTTATAGAAATTTATATGTATTTATGTATATTTATATGAATTTATATATATATTATAGGTTTATATATGTATATATATATTGATATTTATGCAGTTGTGGGCTTACCTGAGTGGTAAGCATTACTAGTAATCCTGCACCAGACCCGAGTTTAAATCCGGGTGGGAGAAAATTTCCACAGGTACTATAGTAGTGTTATAGTAGGTACTATGACATTGTAGCAGTGGTATTGTAATAGTAATAATATTAATACCAATTGAGATTTCGGGCCACAAATATGGGCCTTCAAGCTACAGGGTCTTCATGAAACCATAGGCCTTTTAGCCACTGGGCCTTTGGGACATGGAGTAGATCCAAGGACTTCATGCTGGAGAAGTACTTGACCGGTGGAGAGAAGAAGATGAAAAGGAATGACCCAATGATAGTTGGATGTGGTGGTTCATTCACAGAGAAACTATCTTGTACCGGTTCAAGACCCAAGGTAGGGGAGGCAATGATCGCTAGCCATGAATGTGAAGTTAGTACTATAAGTTGGAGTGATGAATGCAGTAGACATGGGAGGTTCTATTTTAGTATGGTGTCCAGGGAATTGAGCCAGGGAGTTATGTTCTAGGCCTCTTTTCCACTAAGCCTATGGGCTATGTATGGCTGTGTGCTATGGGGATTTCGAGACATGTAAGGGTTCCCACTCAACCAAGTTTAAATGGAGATTATCTTGAAATAAAATAAAATTTAAGGCCTTTGGGCCATTGAATGCATGCATGCATATATAGATATTTATATGTATATATATACATTTATGTATATTTATATGTGATTATATATATAAATATATATTTATATTTATGTATAATTATATTCAATGATGAATGTGTGTGTATTTATATATATTTATGTGTGTGTATATATATATATATTCATGTATATTTATCTATATTAATATAAATTATGAGGGTATATATATGAACGTTTGTATATTTATATGTGTTTATATATATATATATAATATAAAATTATATTAAATTAAATATATGTGCATGTTTATATATATTACTATAACTTTTTTATTCATCATATAAAAGTTTATATATATATATATTTATAGATATTTATATATATTTATGTATATTTCTATACATTTACACACACACACATATGTATATATAAATATTATATTGATACATAAATATATGTTATATATTTATATATATTTATATGTGTTTATATGTATATACATTTATGTAAATTTATATATATTTAAAAAATATTAGTATGTATTTACATATATTTATAAATTTATATATAACTATATTTTTTTAAATTCACATGTAATAATATTTTTATATGTATGTATTTATAAATTATAAAAAAATATATGTATGAATGTATATGCATTCACACACAGACACACACACACATATATATATATAAGTATATTAAAGTCAGTTTAGTCACCACATGAAGGTATTGGGGGAGTGGTAAAGGATTTATAAAATGACCAAGAGGTAAGGGGTTCAAATCTCACCTTACAAAGAGATATATAATTAATTTTCATGGGTGGAGTGGGAATGTTCATATGTGTTGGGGCATGCCAGGCCTAGGCTGGTCCAAGGATGGGCGGGTCGGGTGGGTCTGGGTTAGGTCTAGTGGCTCGTGCGAGAATGAAGAGGGACCTTGTTGGCTTACACCGGGCATGCCCGATCTGGGGCTAAGCTGGGAGGGCTCACCACCATTGTTTTTTTTGAAATATTTTTTTTAATTTAATAACTGCTACAATTTTTTTTATTAAAAAAAGGGAAAATAGAAAATTTTCAGTAAACACTAAAAACCGCCTCTAAAAAGTCACCATTAAATGATTTTTAGTAGTTTTTAAAAAGTTTCCTAAAATAATTCCTAACACAATAATTAGTGGTTATTTTGAAAAAAATGTCAAATATCATTTCAAAATAGTTTAAAAAATCACTAAACACAAAAAAAAAACTACCACTAAAAGGTGTTTTGGCATTGTGCCACAAACAATCATGACCCATCTTTGTGTAATGCCCCAGAACCTAAAACCTAAGGTCAAAGGTTATTTTATTACAATAGTAAAAAATATATAAGATCACATTATGGAATATCTATCTGTTTAGTAGTATTAATATACTAGATACATACATGATATTTACCTCACATTTGTACACTTAAACTACATCATAAAAATTCAATGAAACTTTATTATTCCACCAAACATAGATATTATATGCTTAGTAAGGGGTAACATACATCCAAATATAACATTAAATAATAAAGGCATAGATAATATAACATGAATAAATAGTCAAATGGATTGTATACAATAAAATTATATGCATAGAATACGTAATAAAAAGAATGAATAATAATAATAAATGAAATCATAGAGATTGAATGCATAATTATGGATATCTTAATCATATTTTCAAGGCCTCCACTAATACAAAATTACCATACCATTAGGGAATTGTGTAAAGGCATCATTCATAATAGGGTATATATACACTAAATACCCAAAATTAGTTTGTATCATGAGACCTATCAATGCATCAATTAGTTATATAATTTCAGGACCCACCCATCTCATAATAATTCCAATGCATCCATTATGTGAAAGAGTTTATGTAACAATACATATCATAACATTCTAAAACGAACCATTTATATACACATTACTTAGTAAACAATACTTGTCATCATATAAGTAATGGGTACACATATTGTCAATGATTCCATAATCAACTGAATTACATTGCTATATAGGTGAATATAAATCTATCTACTAGGAGTTATAGGATATTCACACCACAAAGGAAATTATCCTTGATGATGGTATAATAGAGTTTAATACTCTCACTGTATAAGGGTATTCACAGTAGTTAGTCAATGGATGTAATGGTTGGAGGTCAAAGCGATGATAAAAAAACCTCTTAGAAAAATTAACTTTATGATAAATAAATATTATAATTGATTATGAGGGTGGTTCTATTAGGGGAAATGGTAGTGTAACACTCCAAACCCACACTCTTAGACTTAATGCTAAAACAATTCTGTGTATATTGACTTGGATTTTTAGAATTACACAAAAAAATCAAACACTGAATTTTTGATGATCTAAAACCACAATAGTGGAAATAAGATTTTGGATATAGATCTTCTAAGTTTAATATACAGAACTTAGAATAAATAACTCACCCAAGTCACCATATAGAGTTCACCACACTCAAGCTTGTTGAAACAAAACTCAATACAAACATTCACAAAAGTATGGAAGGAAATGAAAGAAATAAAGAACACTTTGGTTTTATGTTGTTTGGACATTGAGTCAAACATCAATATGAGAAACACCGCACATTATCATTCAATCTAAATAAATTCAATCACTATGACTAAGAAGCCATACTGGTCACTAAACTCCAAAGAGAAACTGATTCCTCAACGAAGTGATCTGAACCCTATTTATAGGGGGTGTCACTACAAAAAACCAAACCATATGGCCATCTAAAATAGTATCTGAGGTGATTATCCACAGAACTAAAGGGAGTTCTTGATCACCATAGTCCAACTACTAGTTTCCATGAATTAGGAAACAACCTTCTGGAATAATTTCTCCTAAACAATATAGCAAAAACAAAAAAAAAATCTCAATAGAAACATCATCACATAAGTAAATTAATACAACTATAAAAATGTACATGGAGATAATACAAAAATTGAAATTAAAAAAAAAACTACCAAAATCCATTACTTGGTGGTTGTTTCACCTCCGAGGTGGCGCATTTCAGGTCATGGTGAAATGGTCTGAAGAGGATCATCACCTATACCTTTTCCGGAGTTGGTTTCCTATCAAATTAACCATTTATTTTGTTTTAACCCATTATGCATCATTATCATTTAAAATAAGGTTAGATTAACCCTGTGGGGACTGGGCAATTTACCCCTTTGCATTACGAAGGAGGTTCCACTATCAGTCAATCCTAGCGGGTGATTGTGTGGGGTCAAGTACTTTTGTAATAAGTCTACCTCGAATATAAATTCCTCATATGGTCTCTGAAGAGTTTATTCTTGGATCCAGAAACACCCAATGGACCTGGTATCCATGATTCATGGACCTTCTTTCCAAAGTTAGGTGCTGGTTGATTGATGATTCAACCAACGACACTTGATGACTCCATTAGTCGAGAGGATGGGAAGTCATGCTCACTGCACCCTTATGGGAGAGGATTATTGCATGTCCCGAGACTCTCTTATATATTTAAGTCATGTTCATATGTTTTTGAATCCTTGGTTCATTCCTGAAGAGTGTGTTCATGGCATACGCTTGGTTTGCAAGATCATCGTAGGCATGCTTATATTTGATGATACAGAGGTACTGCTGACTTGAGCCATACAATAAGGTGATCTGGAGTTTATCGTAATCTAGGGGGAGGTGATTTGATGTTGGGATTAGGCCCATAAGATGGGTTTCTTACATATCCTCAGGAGAGGAATCAAAACCCACATATTTCAGAATTATGTGGTGTTTACGCATGGAAGATTCCCATTAGGGGGACATGGTTGGGTGAACCCTTTTGGATGGGAACCCTTTTGATCTCAGGCCTTCGAGTAGGAATCCTACATATCCTAGTTTTATTAGGAATCAAAGTTATCATAGTTCATATTTGATGGGGATTTCATATGGAGGCTTCCCATTTAAGGAGACATGATTGGGTGGACCCTTTATGGGAGGGAACCCTTTAAATCGCGGGCCTTCGAGTAGGTATCCTATGTATCCTAGTTTTATCAGTAATCAGAGTTCTTATAGTTTTGATTGTGTGGGACTTACATGTAGAAGCTTACCATTTGAGAAGATATGATTGTGTGAACCCCATTTGTAAGGGCACCCTTTTGAGATCGAGCCTTCAAGTAGGCATCCTACATATCCTGGTTTTATTAGGAATCAGAGTTCTCATAGTTCATATTTTGTGGATGTTGTAATATATACAAACCTCTAATCCCATGTGAGTCATGGTCGGTGTAATAAACAAGAGGGTGAGAGATATCCAACCAACCACATGATTCGCCTCCTATTGGTGGGAGAGGGAGAGCCTATGACGGAAGAGGCTGGGGCGATGGTGGGTGAGGGAGAATAGTAGTGAAACTTTTAATGTGAGATGAAATTAAAGGTCTTTCAGCTCAAACTCAGAATATTTGGGACTTACCTAAGTGGGAGTTCCCCAAAACACGTTCTATGAGGTATACTATAGTTTAATGTCATATAGCGTAGACGGTGGCATCATAGTTTAAAACCACGTGGATAGGACTATTTGTGGTTATATAGTTTAGGGTCATGTTATGAGGACATATTGTTATATAAACCATGATTAATGGAAGGAAAATCATGTTTGGATATTCCGACGTGCCTCAAACATGAGAGGGACATAATGTGTAAACCATGATTATGGAGGATTTTAGATCGGGAGAAATGATATGAGGCATGGAATCCATTGAGGAATACATAGGTAGGAGAGGCCTCTCCTGAGAATTAATTTGTCTCTTGTTGACATGCCATTTTTGTGGGAAACATATGCAGAGCCACCGGGGAATGATGTGCATAGTCAATCATAGGTGTTCTCAAGACACTAGCCATCCATTTCTGATGGCTGTGGATGTTTATGAAGATCTAAAATCACCCAGTATACTACAGTTTAAAGTCTTATAGCTTGGACGATGGAATTATAGTTTAATTTCATGTTTCATGGACTAATACCGTACAATTTAATGTCCTGTGGATAGGACGATAACTCATAGTTTAGGGTTATAGATTTTGGACCATGTGTTATTGAATCCATAATTAGATATAGGATAATCGGGCTGGGTTGTTTTGACGTGCCTCGAACATGAGAGGGAAATAATGTTTAAAACATGAATCTATAGATTCTCTGACCAAGAGAAATGATATGGGGAATGTAAGCCATTGAGGCATATAGAGGTAAGAAAGGACTCTCCTGAGGATGAATTGACCTTTGGTTGAAGACCATTATTGTGGGAAACATATGCAGAGCCACCAGGGCATGATGTGCATAGTCAAACAACAATTTCCTCAGGACTCTGGCATTCCATCTCCGATGTCCATAGAGGTTTATGATGATCCAAAATCACCAAGGACACAGAGTTTGATCGATGTAAAGGATGTGTTCATGCATTTAAGAAACATTCATGCTATGATTATCCCTGGAGTTATAGATCAACCCGACATAGGTGGTAGGTGACAAGGTTTTTGGGAGGTGCATGACGATTTTCTCTTCTCATGGTATTTAAGGGAAAAATGTTTGCAAAGCGTAAGGGAACATGAAAAAATGTCATTGACCCAGCCCGAGAAGTTTGTGGTGTGACCCTATGTTTTTCATGGGGGTCAGTGACAGTAGTGAAGGGACCGGCCCAGAGGGTCGAGACCGCACACCGAAACTGACCCCAAGTGGGGGTGCGAGGGTACAACCCCTGTGGTATGGACTAGTGGGAAGGAATGGTTTTCAGCATAGACCTGTCCATATAGGAGCTGATCACGTAGGATGGTACGCGGAAGAGCTGGCTTCCATGGACCATCTGCGTACTATCTTTCACATATGGGAATTCGCGTACTGTCTTCCACATATGGGTGCACGAGAACCGTTTTTATTATGTTGTTTTATTTTTTCATTGGTTGGCTAGGTAGGGTCTTCCAAATATGGTTTGCAGGGAGAAATTCTACAAACTGAAACCCGCATATGGTTCACATGATGGATTATGCGAACTACTTATGGTTTGTGAGAAGGAATCCATGAACTGTTTCAGATGTGGGATGGAGTCCCGTGAAATGCCTTGGGTGTGGGAGAAATTTCCCCCACACCCTCTATGTTCTTTGTCCCCTTTTCTCCCATCCTAGAGCTATCTCTCCCTCTTCTTCCTCACATTTTTCCTGTGACAATTTTATAGAGAAATGGGGAAATCATATCTATGGTCGTGCGACACCATTTGAAGAATCCCAAGAAGATCTATCTCAACCCGCGGAAGACTCGGTCAACCAGGGTTTACGAAGGCTAGGGCTCACGCGTCAAGGTTTGTGTAACGCTTCCAATATTACTTCATTCATAAACTATAGATTTCACGAGATAGTTTGTAGATGGCCTTCAGGCCCTTGATTCCTTCAACGACGCGGTTCACGGTCCACCGTGTTCGCTGGCCATTGCTCTGCAGGCTAGCAGTTCATGGATCATTCCGTGTACTAGTGGTTCGTGATCCAGGTGGTCTGTGGACCCTTCCAAGTGATGGTACATGGGTCACTCAAAACTCTTGAAAAATTCAATTTATTCAAGTTTCTTCCCATATTTTTAAGTCAATTTTTCATTTATTTACTTTGACCAACTTGTAAAAGTATTTTCCTTCCATTTTCTAAATTTTCAGGACCCTACAGTGGTACATGACCACCCCCCATGAACCAATACACCCTCCCTTGGCCAACCAAGCTTGAGCCTCCAAAGGAAGATGATGAGAACATGATCACCTTATATAGGAACATAACGTCCACAAACACCAAATGGTATGAGCATGGTATGACCTATGAAACTCAGTAGTATTTCACAATATATTTCGTAATCAATTCCATATAAAATAAAATAATTATGATCAATTTGAAATGAAAACATATCATGTAAATATTTTCATAATTCATAGTAAAAAATTATTTTTAAAACATTTAAATGGATAGTACAAAATAGGTATAAAAGTGTATTTTCATCAAAAAAAGTATGGGTATAATATTTTATCAAAAGAGGCATGAATAAAAACTTCTATAAAAATTGGCATGAGTAAAACATTTCAAAACACTAGAATGTAAAAATAAAATCAAAATAAAGATCCATTGTCATATGTACTAAGGTTCATTAGTTCCTAGATCAGGGATATTTTCACTACATACTCAATTAATCATGACCAAAAGTGTGAAAATTTACCTAAGTCTTAGTTCGTTGGGATAGAGTCAATCAACACCCCATTAGAAAAAATTATGAACCTTTTTTAGTTATAGATTTCATTGTCAATTCATTTCTAGGGGTCAGTGTCCTAGCATGATTATTCTAGTCACCCACCAAATACTCAGTATCACATGTGTTTTAAATTAATCTATCAAACATTTATGGGGATATTGTTAAATTTGATTTAACTCAATCATTTAAATATCATTTCAGACAGTCCTAAGTTCATGGTTCAAAACATTATTTTCTTTTCAAAAACTAATATCAAATGGTTTTTATAAAAAAAATACCTTTAATTTTAAAAACTATCATCAAATGTATTTTATGAAAATATCACACTTTTTATTTCAAAAAACACCATAAAATGGTTTTTATAAAAATATCATTCATTACAAATAAATCCATCTCACTTCAAATCATAAAACATTTTATTCCTTTTTTATTTCATCAGAATCATGCTTCAATAATTCATTCCACATAGAAACAATTTCCTAAAAATCATAATTTATTTCAAAATCCACTTTTAAAGTAATATCATAACACACACCCCATTTTATTTTAAAGATTAATTACCAATGACTCAAATATAGCCTTGAAAATAAATTGGAAATCCATTTCAATATAACTATGTAGTAAGTGTTTAAAGAGATAATAATTTCCTTTATAAATCATATACCTTAATTATAAAATTACAGAACACCTAATGAGTGATCCAAAATATCAACATGAGAAGTTACACACTCGATTATCAAAGATAAAAAACAATAAAAAACCTTTTAATGATCAAATAGTAGAAGGAAACCCCAAAATCTCCTCAAAAGGATAGATGGAATTGAAGTAGTAAGGGTTCTTGTATATTAGAAAAATTTACGTAGGGAATTTGGATTTTCAGAATTAAAAACTTGAAATGAAAAAAACTATTTAATTTTCCAAATTAATATTGAATTTGGAGGGATTAAAAACATTTAAAAATGGAGTTAAAACCTTCAAAATGGGTTAAATAATTTATTTCCACAATTTCCTACATTTAAAATCACTAAAAAGAAATTTCATGTCATTCTAAATGAGAAGAAATGAAAAATAGATTATTTATTTATTTATTTTTCCCAAAAATATAATTGCATAAGGTTATCCATGTTTTAACCTTACTCAAATCTTTAGTGTCCCATAAGGGTAGAGTTTCCCTTATGCATCCTTTGAAAAAGAAAATTTACCCTCACATAGCTCACCCCACCTTTACATGAGAAGATAAAATCCTTGGGTTACCCTTACATAACCCATAATAATCATGTGAAACCCTTACATATATAAGGATATACTTTTACATGAAAAACCAAATACCTTTATGAAACCCTTGAAAATATTGGTTACCCTTTCCCAGTGTCCTGGATTACCCTTATACAATGTAGGATTACCCTTACAGAGCGTATAAACACAAGGTTTTAACCTTACGTAGCCCATAGAAAAATTGGAGTTCTCCTTATGTAGTACATAGAAAGACAATCCAACCTTTATATAACTAAGGGAAACTTATCTAAACCCCTTTTAAGTGTCTTGTCTAACATTACATATTCCATAGTAAATAGGGGTTACCTTTACACAAAACCATAAAAATACACTTGTGTAAAGGTAGGAGTTCTTTACCCTTACATAGACCCCATTCCCTACATAAGGGTAAAAATTAAATTAAAAAATATTAAATTTTCATTTAATTTTTTTTATAAAAATGGTTTTAAAGAGAATTAAAAACCAATAGGTCTACAAAACAACACTAAAACTATCAAAACCTGAATATAAAATCCTAACCCAAATAACTCACTCAAAATTAAAGAACATGATGTTACAATTCTACCCACTATAAATATTCTTTCCACCAAAAATATTCTAGTATGAAAGATAGAAAATATGAGACTAAAGTAACTCAAAAAGTCAACCTATGTGGTGGAAGGTTCACAAAACCGAATAATATTCACCCAGTGGCAGCCACCTAACACAACTACAAGAATAACACATGGCTCAAAACAAAAACTCAACAACACTGAGAGGAACCGGAAAAAAATTGGAAGGAACAAGAGACCTATCTTAGGTCTCCCCACCAATTAAAGATTCACTAAAGTGGTGGAACATAAGGAAAAAATATACCAAAACACATCTATTCAACTCAATGAAGTGACTTTGATAAAGAGATGATATTGAAACCTTAAGGAATGGAATATCCAAAACAACTCAACAATTCATAAAATATTTAATTATATAAAGATCCATTAATGATCCAACCATCCATAATCAAGGTATAGAACTGGAAAGGATTTCTACCCAGGGAAATTAATCAATGGTAACCTTTTATTTTCAACACCATGCCCCATTACTTGATGTCTCATCAAATCATCCACAAAAACCTTTGAGTTCCTAGTCCATCAAGAATCCATATCATCCTAGAAAACTGAGTACATTCCCAAGTTCTATCAATGTCCAAATGGAAAGTGCTTGAAAAAAAGTCAAGTGTAGAAATAGGTTACCAAACTCTCATGAGGGATGCCGTCTATCACACCAAGATTTATCTATAACCATCAAGGAAAAACAACATGATATTAAGGAAAAAAACCAACCCAAATAGTATCTAACACTGACCATAGGAAGACACCCATGGAAGGAATCAATAGGAAGGATTTGAAGAAAACAACCCCATTCATCTAAAGGTTCTCATCATACATTTCCATACCATCCTGAAGAGTACAACAAACCTCAAAGAACTAAAACCGTTCAAGATAAAGACTAACTATTCAGGTGTTTATGTCCAAAAGGAACAACAATATAGATCTTAAGAAAAAAAGAATCATCATGATCACAACTAATGTCTACAAGATATCATTAAAATATATCCAAAAAAATTCTCAAATATTTCCCAAACAAAAAGGCCACAAATAATAGAAGAGCCATAATAAGAAAAATTCAAACGTTCTCTACTTCAACATCAAAAATAGAAAGCTGGGTCAATATTAAATACCACCAACAACTCCTCCACTACATGAAAATATTCAATCCAAGTCATATGACTAGATCCCCATTGTCTTGAATCATATAATACCCTAAATTTATGAGCTGGTGATTCTTAACTAAAACTTTCCCTTTCGGTATTCCAATATAGATAACCTATTAATGTGACATAAGTGGTCAAACCATTTACAAAACCTCATATATTTCAAATAATAATTTTTAAAATGAAAATTTATTCACAATATAATTACATGAAATAACTCTCCTATTCCCAATAATACCATCCTTATTCAATAAATATCAACAACCCATCCAAAAAAACATCTCCACTTAACCCAACTATGTGTGAGGCATTAAACAATTCCTGTTTATTTTCTATCTCTACTTAAACTAAAAAGGACCTTTCATGATCCAATGGGTAAGAGTTTAGATAGAATTTCATCTTGACAATTAAAAGGTTTTGGTGAATATATTTTATAAAATAGTGAACTCGAAGAGATCAATTTACAACAAGATCCGGTGAGAAACAAATCAAACTTGAGAATTTCTTGGAGTAATCTACAATTGATAGTTTACCATGACTAAAACCCAAGAGACCATAAAATTTATCCTTCTTCACTTCCTCAATATATTTCCACTGAATGAATACTAACATGAAGAATAAATAAGATATTATTTCATGTGGATAGGTAATAATCATGAATTCCCACTACTCTTAGTCAGGTCCCTCAAATAAGGAGTTGATAGACTTGACCCTCAGATCACCTAGAATCTTGAGAGAATCATATTTCTCATCAACTTCTTCAATCCACTTAATTAATTTATGGGAGACCCTACTCACCTCCATAATAAGGTGGATGATTATCCAATGATACTTGAGTGGGGTATAAAGACATGAAAGGATCCAACTCCACCAATTGATTCAGATTCTAGGTTGAGTCATCATCTAGAGATGCCACATCCAAAAAACATGATGGACTACTCTGATGATCAGACCGATGATTAAAATTTCTACCTTTATTTAAGGATTTTTGGGAGACATTTCTAGACATTATCAAACATAGGTTCATCAACTCAATCATAATACAAAACTCAAAACAAAATAAAAACAAGCCAAAATATTTCAAATAAGACATAAACTACCTTTATCAAAGCATCATTATTTGAAAAACATACAAGATTCCCTCATTTATAAAAAAATTAAACTTTTCTTAAAAATGAGAAACATTTATATAAATATATCACAGTTTCAAAAAGTTTTTTTACCATATCATCAAAATTATTTCATTGTTTCAAAATTATTAATCCATTTTTATCAATTTCAAAACCATTTCCATCTTAAACATTTACAAATAAAATTATTATTAAAGCAATCCTTTATCACATAACACAATAGTATTAGAAAATTAATTTTCTAAACCAATATTTCCATAAAAACCCAAATTTTGGTAATTGAAATCTATTTTCAATAAAACTAAATATTTTTAAGCCACAATTTCGTTTTCACATTAGATTTAAAATAATAACCAAAGGGATTAAAGTTTAAAATAATAAGAACATGAAATAGACTACACCCAAAATTTATAAAAAAACAAGAACCCACCAAATATCCCCATAAAAGTGAAGTAATTTTGGAAACAAATGGATAGGGCACCATGTTTAGGTTATAGTAGAACTATGCATGACTTGGTCTCAAGGGATGGTAAAACATCCACAAACCTCACAAATTTTCATAGAATAACTTCTAAATAGGTCACACTAATTCCTCACAATTTACCAAACCATGAAGGCATAGTGTGGATTTGGTAATATTTCCAATCTATCCCAAAACTCATAAGATATTCCAAAAATATCATTGGAAATCTAAGTATTATTTATCATTAAGAAATGTTTTATAAATAGGGAATTCACATGTGATTTAAATCCAATTATTTTTTGGTAAAATTTTTTCATGTGCTATTTAAAAAAATTTAAGTTACTTTTATTTTGTTTCAAGTTTTGTTTTATGTATTAGTTGATCAGCCTATGTTTCGTGATGTCCAAAAATGTCTCCCAAAATTTTTTCCAAGAAAGATAGATTTTTTTTTTCATCTTCAAAGCTTTTAGATTAATCCTTTTTGTGTTTTTTTCAGAAATGGAATATATAGTTGAATATTATACTTATATTCCAAATCAATTGTTGAAGATAGATATTTTATAGTATTTAGACCCCACCTAGGTATTCTGGGATAATTTTCTACCTTCTTATGGTGGTGAGATAGGTTCTTAAATTATTTAAGTGTCTTGAAAAAGTTTATGGAATATTTTATTCTCTCAAGGCTCCTGATGCTCTAAAGGTCATTTCTATCGGCTCCTTATTTGAGGAACCTGGTCAAGAGTGGTGATAAGTCATGTTTCTCTCATGTTTTCATGAAATAATGTCTTTGAAATTATTCAAGTTAGTATTCATTACCTAAAGTATCCTAAGGAATTTACTAATGATTCTTTTATAGTTATCTTAAAATAATACATCTCATATGGTGGATCGTGGGGTTTCATAGAGCATGGAATTTCTTCTCATGGAAAGAAGAGGCATCTTGTATGTTTCCAGTGTGGAATTCCTAGTCATTATTAGAATTTTTGATTGAATGACTCAAGGGTTTGTTAACATTATGGATGCTTGGGTCACCTTAAGAGGTTCTATAAGTTGGGAAAGAAAAAGGATAAGTTTCATTACAGGATCATCAGAACATGAATATGGGGAAGAATATTCTTCAAGATAACATGGTTTCATCCATAGGCCTTATAGTGAATATTTTAATGTATTGGAGTATCTACCAGTGGTGGTTGATGTGATCGAGCTTGTTGTTTCTAACATTAGAGTGGAAAATAACTGAGTTTCTCTTATTTTAGATCATTGGTTGGTGGAGACCTTATTGTTCTAGGTATCTCTTGTTGATTTATTTCGATATTGTTTTGGATTTTCTCTTATAGACCTTGGTTGTGATCTTGATGATGGTTTCATTTTCTATATATCTCTATTGAAATGACTTGTGGGTGTGCACTTTTGAATTGTTAGCCTTCATCTTAAATGATTTTAGTCACCTGAGGTTTTTATACACTTGGGGATGGTATGGAATCTTATGCTGAGTACCTTTATATGCTTTAGGGTTATTGTATTTAAATCCATCCCGTTACTTTCATCTATGGGTGTCCTTCAATGGTTTGTATTGGATACCATTTGTGTTGGTTGTTGTTCCTTGGTATCCTTTTGTTTTTCCTTGATTGTTAGAGATCAATATTATTATGATTAATGATATCCCTTATGAGATTTTAGTTCCCTATTTGTGAACTAGACTTTTTGTTTTGGGATCCTTTTTTTTACTTAGATAGGCCTTAGAAATATACTAGGGTAGCTAGGATGATGTGGATTCTTGAGGGACTAGGAACCTGAAGGTATTGGTGGATGATTTATTGAGCTGATAGAGGGGTTATGATTAGTGTTGAAAATACTATGTTACTTTTGAGTACTTTCTTGGGGTATAAATCACTGTAATTTTTATGAATTACTTATTGGTGGTTGGATCATTGATGGATATTTAAATCATTTTCAATTTTTGGGAATTATTTAGGTGTTTTGGATATACCACTCCTTGGGGTTTTAGTTTCATCTCTTGGAGGTTTCACCATGGAGTGTGATATAAGTAGCTTATTGGAGTTAAAGATATGTATTTTGGAAGATATATTCCCCATGATACACATTTTTGGTGAATCTTTAGATGTTATGGAGTCCTATTCTAGGCATTCTCACCTAGACATCTGGTTTCACCATACACTAACTATCAAATAGATCCATCCATTTAATTATGGAATTACCAATATACTATAGTAATTTTAATTCCAACTAACACCTCCCCATAAACCATTCATTTCATCATAATGAGAAGAATGGCTACCAAATTCTATAAGATCTATAAAAACATCTTGAATATACCACTAAGCTCCAAGCACATCAGAAGGTGACCCCTTCCAATAACACTCTTGTAAATTATTGAAGATGAATTGTCAATACCCCAAAATTACCTAAACAAAAGGTCTTCCATATTTTCTAATTTAGGTCAACTAAAATGAATCACTTTAATAGGATTTAAAAATCCAAATAATCTCCCAATTGAATACCCATTCAAGGAATCCCATGACCTTCATGACCTGACCCACTGGGGTCTGACCAGTGCCTACCCGAAGCCTACCCCCAATAGATCAGGGTATGGTGATTGAAACTGATTATGTATATCACACAAATGGTTGGAATTATATTAAATTACCTATACATAAAAAAATATTAAAGACCACACAATGATAAAATGTATAACAACTAAATCCAATGCATGCATACATCTATAATCCCACAAAAGAGTATGAAAATAAAGTACTGAAAGAGAAAAAGAGGCCAAATACAATCCCAAACAAAATTAAAAATAGTCCAACCTTCTCCAAGGGAGAGGAATACGATCAAATTAAAACTCTTGAAAAACACCTCATTCTTTCAAGATCAAGCTAAGCTCCATCTACTCTGCATCCTCTGAGGACACCATCAAAGGGGATTTCATCTGTATAAGACATGACACGTGTGGGAAGATCCTATGCAAGGGTGAATATAAAAATATCCAATAGGATACCATGATGAAAATAAACAAAAATAATCAAGTATAATAATCCCAATACAAGGATATAAAAATCAATTCATAATAAGGGAAACACCTAGATATACTAAAAAAGAACCCCGCTCCACCAGGTAGTCATAACTGATTTCCAGCCATAGTATATACTTGAAGGAATGATCGTTTGGATAGAATCCACTCCACGATCCATGAAACTACTGGAGAAAATAATCTAAGAGGCCATGATAAACATTCCCAACCTAAGAAATCTCACTTGTCTCAGAAGACACTAATACTCAGATAGGAAGTCAAGCCCAAAACTATTGGGGGACACCACAAACCCAATCTAGATCAACCATCTATATAGAGTATCATATATCAATGATCACTCTAAACCCTACTAATAAAAACTACTTGATAGAGGATCAATTCCTTGCTCAGGGAGGTCTTTCCAATTCCACAAACCCCACCTAGGGTATAAAGATGATATAAGATCACGCTCTAGTATCACATAGGGACACCACAGACTCTATCTAAGATTCATCCTCTAAAGGGGATCACAATCTGTAGCTAAGGATGTAATTCCACACTTTAACATTAAGGGTAAGGACCAAGGGGTAAACCACTCAACCAAAACTGGTTTGAACTGAAGAGACAAAGAGCTCCAATTTGTCTCTAAGTAATTACATGATATGTATGTAAGGTATACAACGTTCCTTGATTAACCTGGATATAACTTTGTGGTGATTCCTCACACGAAATGTAAATATCCATATACACAATGTTTATGAAAGGTAAATAGTGTGTATATATCACTCAACTCCCTATCCATGTCACCTAGTCATGCCTATGTACCACTAGTGGTGACGTGTACACCTAGCCATGTCCGTGTTGGAGTACATGGCGTGTTTGGGCCCTTGTAATCTTAGTTGTGTCCATGTACTCCCTAAGGTACATGCAAAAAATTACAGGGAAGTTTCACACAATGTGTGATATTTAACATCAAAGAAATCCCAAGCACCATATCCATGGGTCCCACATGGTGTGTAATCTAGAAATACACACCGGGTATCGTAGGATTTTCCAGATCTGTCAGGATATCCTCTGCATCCTTTTTCATGTCACTATAGCAACTACACTTGCAAGAAAATTCATATCAGTGGTCACCTAGACTTTCCATCCATTGCTTGCCAGTTTTCAACCCTCAATACACTCGAAAAATGATCCATGGAGATTATTTGTCATCATTTCATTTCTAAATCAGGAAGAATGGAACCTGTGGTCCAAACCAATCTCATTCCTCCTCAAATCATCCACCATCATCACCGATACTCAAATAGAAACCTCCATCACAATTTGTACCCATGATATTGATTTGTTGTGCCAAATAACAGTTGAGAAACAATCAAATACTGAGTAATCGTCAAACCATGGGCCAAAAGAAATATCCATGACGAGCACGTGAATAAATGAGGGAGAAAAAAATAAGAGACAAGATAACAGGAATGAACCTCAACCTTTATTTGTTCAACATTAATCCATTTTCATAGAGATAGATAAATGAAGAGGAAAATAAACAAAATTATCAGATAAATACATAAATTTAATCGATAGTCGATGTGTGAATCAATTCTATTCATTGAATTGATCTGTGTTCGACTGAGATAAAAGAACAAGATGAAAATTCACAAGTCATAAATCCTACATAGAGTTTGGATGGATCATTGATGAAGAATGGTTCTGCATGACCATCATTGATGAGATCCAAAAACTCCATTTATGCAATGATCTTAGATCCGATGCTAATTCGTCATCATTCACCAAGAATACTCTCAAACGGTCATCCAGGTCTCCAGGGTTTAACAGACAACCCTGAGACCACCTCTATAACTGTATATTTAAAGAAAAATAAGGTTTCTAAATTAAATAAAATATATTAAATCATTTTATTAATTCCATGATCATGAAGAAATTTTCAAGAACTCCACATGATGAAAAAAATATTCTGTCACTCCTAGGTTAAAACCCATGTAACGAACTCAAAGTTCCACTAAGATTTCTGATTCACGCCCTTGTTCTGGATTTATTCCATTTTCAGGAAAACTATACACATTTGATATTTAATATATTTAAAAAATTTATTCTAGGAACACCGAGCCTTAGAATCACACGTCATTTCAGTGCCTGGTCTTGAAAATATTTTGTATAATATAAAAAAAACATTAAAAATTTGAATCATTACATTATCCCCACCTTAAGGATTTTCATCCTAAAAAGAAGAAAAACCTACTCAAAATGATGATGGTACTGGGATCACATATGGGTATTCTTCTCCTAGTTTCTCTCCTAAAGATTACTATGATACCACCAAACACACACTAAGGGAATCGATCGTGCACAAATGATCCTCTCCTATTGACCCTCGATCTCCACCTGGTACTCAATAATGGTAGATCCATCCTCGATGTCCATCTCACCCCAGTCGATAACATGCAATGGGTCATGCACATACCTCCTCAGCTATGACACATGGAAGACATCGTGTACCTCATCCAACTATAGTGGTATATTTAATAGCTACACCACCTCACCAACTCTATGTATTATATGGAAAGGGCCAATGAATCTTAGAGAAATATTGTCACCGCGGCTAAATCCCCAAAATCTACGTCAATCTGAGACCCTCAGGAACACATTGTATCCCTCCTCAAACTCCTGAGGTCTCCATCTGTAGAGACCCGAAGCTTGACGTACATAGACATTACATTACTTTTGCGGAATACTTAGTACATAACAAAAACACACACACAAGGATCGTAATAGTTTATTGTCTTTGGAAACTCGGAATATAATATTATAATCATGGTGAAAGATCTTCAAAATCTCCCATAAAAATCTTCTTCTTTTTTTTAACCTAAATCCTTTCTTTATATCCTGGGGAAAAGAAAACATAAAAGGGTGAGCTCAAATTCTCAGTAAGGGTAAACAAAAGAAATATTAATCACATCATATTAATAAGATCATATCTTTTGGAAATCTTAACCTGCAAAAGAGATCATAATTTCATAACATGGGATAAATCATAGTAGTGAAATGTAATCCCAATAATCATAACTTAAAACATGAAAATTTGTGTCATACACACATAATCATAGAGAATCATTTCTTGTTATTCAAGACTCATTGCCAAGACTATATTAGTGGACAAAGTCCCTTTCTGAACCGAGTCACCCTCGTTTCAGTCCTGTTTCACTGAACCGGTATAACCTACCGTTCCAGCCATGTCTATCTCATGAGATATAAAATCTTTACCCAATGCATTGGAGGGAGATATAGGTCCCACCCATCTCATAATGATACTATTCTTATGTGTGCCACAAAATCATAAATCATACATCATTTCATAACCCATGTAGTAAAAATGGGATTCGTAAACATCGTGACATCATAAAACAATTCATATAAGATAAAGGAATTCATAAAAATAATTCCATCACAACATAACCAAATCAATTTAATAATAGGGATAGAAACAGAACCCTATGGTATCTTAGATGGAAAATAATTTTGATAAAACACTTGAAATGAATTCTTGAGGAAAATATCCTTTCTTCTTCAAAATCAATTTCTTTTCACAAAACGTCATGAAATTTTAAAAGAAAGATATTTTATTGAAAATAGTCATGAAATATTTTGGAGGAAGCTTCATGAAAATAAGTCTTTATAAAACTGTAAAAATCTGTTCGTGCCGTATAAGTTAAAAAAAACATTCTTCTCGTACTTTTGTCGGAAAAGTCAAAAAGTACCTCGTACGAAAAATGACAAAATATTCCTTTCATATCTTTTACCAAAAACTCACCGAAGGGTAAAATTGGATTTAAAAAATTGCAGGTGGATGGAAACAATTTTAAAAATTGAGGAAAAATGGATGTGGATCATAAAATACACCCCAGTAAATACCAAAGTATAAACAATCTCGGATAAAATGAGATTGTGATATTTTACTTACCTTAGGTAAGATTTGCTTCGTAAGTGTCCGAACCTCCTGTATAATGATTTAAATAATGTCATTGACTTATTAAATAATCATATTCATTGTTATCATATCATATATGGTTCACTTATGACTTTATATTACCCATTCTTTTGTAAATTCCATGTTAAAGAGCGTTTTGGGTAAAATTGTTTCATTTGTCGTCCGTGTTTTGACTTGTAATTATTCATATGATTACATAGATCATGATTACTTAATTACAGAATATAAAACATGATATATATATATACATTCAGAATATACATATATATAATAAATCAGTAAATGGAATGAAATACACCGTTCATGGAGACGGTAGGCCGTACGTACGCATGAACGCTGTTTTCGTTTCCTTATTGAGTTGAACGGAATTAAGTAGATGACATTCATATATATACACATAAATCCAGTATCATTATTATGTCATATATTTCATGATTACTTATTATATATACTTTATAATCATTCATGAATGGTTAAAGTGGAGAATGAATCTCATCGCGTCGTGGAGACGGTAGTCCGTACGTACGCACGAGTGATGATATCATTCTCATGATCGTGGGACTGTATTGGAGTGTATGTATACTATTTCAGAATCTATATCACTTTAAAATAATAATATATAGTTATTATTTACACCATTATACCCATCCATGTAAGGTGGTGGTGGAAAATAGATTTCACCACGGCGTGGAGACGGTATTCCGTACGTACGCACGCGCGGTGATTTCGTTTTCCGTAGGATGGATAGATGGTGAAATAGGGTTGTTTCATAATTATAATAACATATCAGTATATGAGTGATACTGATGTTATTACTTCATAATGAAACAACCTAAGAAGAAGGAGTGGAAGAAGAAATAAAGGTGAAAGAATCGGTAACGGAAATTACATCTTCTTTGAAGCGCCTCTTTGAGACCTCCTCTTAGGGCACTAAAATTGGTCTTTGAGGAAGACCAGAACCTCTAGGATGTTTCTAGGGAAGTGGAGAAGAGAATCTGTCAGGGGTTGGCCGAGCATGAAGGCTCAAAGTTGTGTGAGGAAGAGAGGGAGGAGGTTCCCTTTTATAAGGGAGGAGAGAGGCACCTTTGGAATAACTAAAAATATTATTTTATTATAAAGTCAAGTTCGGTTTTAAATAGCTCCAAATTGATTTATTTCTAGTCTAAGGTGGGGATGGGTCTAAATCCTCTCATCCAATAGAATTTAGACAAGTTTAGGTTCCTATTTTAACCTTATCATTTAGATTTAACATTAAGTTAAATAATTTTACTTTTACTGTGTCTTCTTGTGTTCTTACACTATAAGGTTAATAAACTTACTATAAGAAGCCAAACGAACCCCAAATTGTTTATTATTAATATATATAACCTTATCTAAGTCATTTTGCCGAACCTTAGATTTTTAGGAATAATATAACAATTAATAATATAATATTTGTTTTAAAAACTTTTTTATGTCAATTTTGACACTATTTAGTAATTGATTTTTGTGAAACTCATAACAGAATTATAAGTTCTAAAAAAGTTAATTAAATCAATACTAACATGTCATATTAACCTAGAAAATTAGTGGAATTCATAAAAAGTCTAAAATTATATTTATTTGGGTATTTATAACATCAATTATGTCAATATTTTATTAATAAGATAATTACTGCATCATCATTGTGTCATAAATTAAATTATTTAATGTCTAAAAATTAAAAATAAAATACTATTATGTAGGAAATCTTTTTATCTTTCTAATTAATATTTATAGTCTAATTTATCTTATGTATAAACCTATATTAAAAATGTTTTATTAAATAAACTTTGATTTTAACTCTTTTAACACTTCTTTGAATTAAATAATAATAAATGTCCTAATCTAATTCAAGTGGGCCTAAATGGTCATATTTTATTCCTAAGTTTGTTTTTGGTCGAATTACACTTATCCAATAGAATTAGGACATGTGTTAGGGTAATAATAATATCATTTTTACCCTTAATTACCCTATTTACTTTTAACCGTGGTAAATAAAAGTAAAAAGTTACTATTCACCAAAAATTATTTTCATCTCATTGAACCACATTTTACTTACTGAAATCAACCGTGTCTCTCGGATTTTTGAAATTCCACTCACAGAAGCGGTAAAATTAAGTTTTATGAACAATTCAGTTTTTTTAACTATCACTTAGTGGTTTCACTATTCATCAAAAATTGAAAGTTTTCAGAAAAATACCAAAAATTAGGCCGAAGCAATATTTGATATTATGAACTCAAAAATGATTTCTATTTTACCAAATTCAAAACATATCAGTTGCATTAACTAATTTAAATTAATTCCCGTCGTCAAAACAAATAGTGTGTTTTTAAGAGATAATAACTGTCAAAAGATTGAAACTTGTTTATAACTGGTTTAAATGTGAAATTACATCCAATGACCATCATTGTATTAAATTGTAAAAATATATTCTAAATATACTTTAAAACCACTAAAATTAATAATTTATCACTATTAATTATTTCGATTGAAAAAGTTGTTTTTAATTAAAATTTAGTAATTTCCACTATTCATCAAAATATGAAAGTTATCCGAAAATTACCAAAATTTCACCCTAAGATAATTTCGATATTCCGAATCCAAAAATGAAGTCCATTTTGAAAAATAAAATTTACAAAATTTCAAAAAGTGGTTATTACTATTCATAACGGCTAGTTTTAATAATATTTTAATAGCATACCGTTGTTTAGTGAAACTCGGTATTGTGTACTACACAGGCTATCAAGGAAGGTCGCGATTGCGTGTAATGAAAGGCAAGTCAAGGATACGTGTTGTGCAAGATCCTTTTGGTGTAGCGTACAACACAAGACATTAATGAAATTAAAAAGAATATTTTTCATAAAATCTCGAGGTGTTACATTCTAGCCCCCTTAAAATGAATTTCGCCCTCGAAATTCGTCGGGGTTATAAATGGTTTACTATTAAAAAGTTTCTTTAATCGAAACCCACATCATAAAAAGGAATACCAAAACCAAGCTTTAAAAACAAAAGTATGAAACGTAACAGTTACCCAAATAAACTAATCACTGGGTTTCCACATAGGTGAAATTATGGATATGGAAGAGAAATATAACCATCATGTTCTGATGGAGAGTGGTAGAGAACATGGCTATGGAAAAGCCAGCAATCACAAAGCCATAAATTTGTGACGATCTAAGGTACCATCTGATTCATCAGATATAAGAGCACTAGGACAACATTTTTGGTTTTCAAGATCGTTTCCCTAAAGTTGATGAAATTGGAATTAGAAGAAATACTTTCATGATTTCGATATAGTCTCACCATTGGTCATTCTTTGGACAATTCTCACTTCATCTATTAAAGAAATGAAGTTGAATTTGTCATTCGTGATGTGTTAACAGATCATGTGATATAATGATGGGTCATTTCATCTGTCTCAAACAAAAGGTTAGAAAAGTTATCAAAAAATACATAAGTTCATATATAGTGAGATTAATGATATATGATTCCTAAAATGGACTTATACTTCATATATCATACTGCTTAATATAATAAAACTAGTTTCTACTAAATAGGGACTTCCTGTAGGCCAGTGGTAGGTGATAAAGGCCAGTCGCACTTCGGTTGTGGGTTTGATTCCCACAGCCTTGTCCGATGCGATGGGCTGTCGCCCGTCCTGCAGGTTGTCCTTTTTCTAAAACAATATTACTATAACATCCCATCAATAATATCGAAAAAACTTCTATCCTTAAACAATACTAACTTATGTCCAACATAATCTATTCCAATCTTTAGGCTTATCCATAATACTGCAGTCCACTCTCATAACATAGTGAAAACGATTACCAGAGATTTAATACCATCGTTGATCCCCATATATCATAAGATATGTTTTGTTGGTCACATTCCAAACATTCAAACTCCTTAATCATGTATTCTCTTGAATACCCATTGAACCTTAGTGAAAACATGAATGCAGTTAAAAGTTAACACCTTCCACATACCAAAATCCTCAAAATTCTATATACTCAAACCATGATATCACTTAGTCCTTATATCAATCATGAGCTCATGAATACTGTCAAATATTTCATTTTCTCATTTTCTCTTCATTATGCGCATATCATTATTTTTCCAAAAATATCTCAATCACATTCCATGGTTACTGGTACATTAAAATTATTGAAAACCACAATAGACCAATACATAAATATTCCAATATTCCACGATACTATATACAACACTATTTTGGAATCCCATTACATAAACACTTAATCATTCCACCACATCGTTTTCATATTCAAAATCTCCAATAGTGATCGCATGTGACTTCCCTTTGTACTTTGCCTTAATTGGTTTCTCATGTCGATCATCACTAACCCTAGGATTAGGGCATTTATTACCATAATGTCCCATTTCCTTGCACTTGAAGCATTGAAGTGTTGGTGGTGCGTTCTCTGCAGTCTTTGCTTTATTCACATCATTAGAAACCCTTTTTCCATTACATCGACACTCAGCTGCTCGATGACCTTCTTTTCCACACTTAAAACATTTTCTAGTCCCTTTAAGAAAATCTCCACCATGCTTCTTTACACACTTTGAGCATAAGGAAACATTCATCTGTTTTCACCATTATTCTGAGATTTCTCCTTGAACTCCATCTTTCGTTTCTTGTCAAAACTATGAGATGGATAAGTAACACCAACTTCCATTTCTACCTTGATAGCACAACGCACAATTTCTTCATAGCTACTGAAGTCTCTTATAGCTAATTCCCTTCGAAGACTTGGTTTTAAGCCACTGAAAAATCGATCAACTTTACTTTCAGGTTGGATGATAATGCCAGATGCATACCTTGCAAGTCTTGTAAAATTCACTTCGTATATACCAACAAATTCATCATCCTTCTACTTCAGCTCCAGAAAATCTTTCTCCATCTTTGTTCGGAGAATACGAGGGAAGTACTTATTGAAAAATAAGTTCTTGAACTCGTCCCATTCCATGGACCCAATTTCATCCCTTTGCCTCGTATTCTTAATAAGATTCCACCATTGATCAGCATCTACTTCCAAACGATATACTACTAAGATGACTTTATCATGGTCAGAACATTGAAGAACTGAAAATATCTTTTCAGTAGTACTTATCCATTGTTCAGAAACAAGTGGATCAGAAGACCCACTGAAAGAAGGTGGACGTTGCCTCATGAAGGATTCAATAGAATATTGTTCCCCTCTCTGCTCATTTGGAAGTCCAGAATGATTCATAACTTGTGTAAGTATAGAAATAAGATTTTGAACTCCATCTCCCATAACATTTGTTTGTTCAGGAGGACAATCATTGCACTGTCCATTGCATTGATCAACACGGTTCCTTCGGGTTCCATCCATCATCTAAAACCCAAAAAGAATAGTGTGAGAGGAACAAATAATGCTAGGGAAAACAACAAAATAAAGGGGGAGTACCTTCAATATCTAACAAATTAGTTTAATTCTATGATCGTTAGCGTAATTCTAGGACTATAACCTATACGTATACTTAACCTTAGGGACATCCCTATACATACCTTAGAAATATCTCTAGGGATCTCACTAAAGTTCTCGCATCCTAGTTTCCAAAGGTTGACTAAACCTTTCCTATGATACCAACTATAGAGACCCAAAGCTTGACGTACATAGACATTACATTACTTTTGCGGAATACTTAGTACATAACAAAAACACACACACAAGGACCGTAATAGTTTAGTGTCTTTGGAAACTCGGAATATAATCTTCTAATCGTGGTGAAAGATCTTCAACATCTCCCATAAAGATCTTCTTCTTTTTTTTAACCTAAATCCTTCCTTTACATCCTTGGGAAAAGAAAACATAAAAGGGTGAGATCAAATTCTCAGTAAGGGTAAACAAAAGAAATATCAATCACATCATATTCATAAGATCATATCTTTTGGAAATCTTAACCTGCAAAAGAGATCATAATTTCATAACATGGGATAAATCATAGTAGTGAAATTTAATTCCAATAATCATAACTTAAAACATGAAAATTTGTGGCATACACACATAATCATAGAGAATCATTTCTTGTTAGTCAAGACTCATTGCCAAGACTATCTTAGTGGACAAAGTCCCTTTCTGAACCGAGTCACCCTCGTTTCAGTCCTGTTTCACTGAACCGGTATAACCTACCGTTCCAGCCATGTCTATCTCATGAGATACAAAATCTTTACCCAATGCATTGGAGGGAGATATAGTTACCACCCTTCTCATAATGATACCATTCTTATGTGTGCCACAAAATCATAAATCATACATCATTTCATAACCCATGTAGTAAAAATGGGATTCGTAAACATCGTGACATCATAAAACAATTCATATAAGATAAAGGAATTCATAAAAATAATTCCGTCACAACATAACCAAATCAATGTAATAATAGGGATAGAAACAGAACCCTATGTTATCTTAGATGGAAAATAATTTTGATAAAACACTTGAAATGAATTCTTGAGGAAAATATCCTTTCTTCTTCAAAATCAATTTCTTTTCACAAAACATCATGCAATTTTAAAAAAAGAGATTTTATTGAAAATAGTCATGAAATCTTTTGGAGGAAGCTTCATGAAAATAAGGCTTTATAAAACCGTAAAAATCCATTCATGCCGTATAAGTTAAAAAAAACATTCTTCTCGTACTTTTGTCGGAAAAGTCAAAAAGTACCTCGTACGAAATACGACAAAAGATTCCTTTCATATCTTTTACCAAAAACTCACCGAAGGGTAAAATTGGATTTAAACAATTTTAGGTGGATGGAAACAATATTACAAATTGAGGAAAAATGGATGTGGATGATAAAATACACCCTAGTAAATACCAAAGTATAAACAATCTCGGATAAAATGAGATTGTGATATTTTCCTTACCTTAGGCCCGATTTGCTTCGTAAGTGTCCGAACCTCCTGTATAATGATTTAAATAATGTCATTGACTTATTATAGAATCATATTCGTTGTTATGATATCATATATGGTTCACTTATGACTTTATATTACCCGTTCTTTTAAAATTCCATGTTAAAGAGCGTTTTGGGTAAAATTGTTTCATTTGTCGTCCGTGTTTTGACTTGTAATTATTCATATGATTACTTAGATCATGATTACTTAATTCCAGAATATAAAACATGATTTATATATATATATATATATTCATAATATACATATATATAATAAATCAGTAAATGGAAAGAAATACAACGTTCATGGAGACAGTAGGCCGTACGTACACATGAACGCTATTTTCATTTCCTTATTGAGTTGAACAGAATTAAGTAGATGACATTAATATATATACACATAAATCCAGTATCATTATTATGTCATATATTTCATGATTACTTATTATATATACTTTATAATCATTCATGAATGGTTAAAGTGGAGAATGAATCTCATCGCGTCGTGGAGACGGTAGTCCGTACGTACGCACGAGCGATGATATCGTTCTCATGATCGTTGGACTGTATTCGAGTGTAGGTATACTATTTAAGAATCAATATCACTTTAAAATAATAATATATAGTTATTATTTAAACCATTATACTCATCCATGTAAGGTGGTGGTGGAAAATAGATTTCACCACGGCGTGGAGATGGTATTCCGTACGTACGCACGCGCGGTGATTTCATTTACCCTAGGATGGATAGATGGTGAAATATGGTTGTTTCATAATTATAATAACATATCATTATATGAGTGATACTGATGTTATTACTTCATAATGAAACAAACTAAGAAGAAGGAGTGGAAGAAGAAATAAAGGTGAAAGAATCGGTAACGGAAATTATCTCTTCTTTGAAGCGCCTCTTTGAGAACTCCTCTTAGAACACTAAAATTGGTCTTTGAGGAAGACCAGAACCTCTAGGATGTTGCTAGGGAAGTGGAGAAGAGAATTTGGCAGGGGTTGTCTGAGCTTGAAGGCTCAATGTTGTGTGAGGAAGAGAGGGAGGAGGTGCCCTTTTATAAGGGAGGAGAGGGGCACCTTTGGAATAACTAAAAATATTATTTTATTATAAAGTCAAGTTCGGTTTTAAATAGCTCCAAATTGATTTATTTCAAGTCTAATGTTGGTATGGGTTGAAATCCTCTCATCCAATAGAATTTAGACAAGTTTAGGTTCCTATTTTAACCTTATCATTTAGATTTAACATTAAGTTAAATAATTTTACTTTTACCGTGTCTTCTTGTGTTCTTACACTATAAGGTTAATAAACTTACTATAAGAAGCCAAACGAACCCCAAATTGTTTATTATTAATATATATAACCTTATCTAAGTCATTTGGACGAACCTTAGATTTTTAGGAATAAAATAACAATTAATAATATAATATTTGTTTTAAAAACTATTTTATGTCAATTTTGACACTATTTAGTAATTGATTTTTGTGAAAATCATAAAATAATGATAAGTTCAAACAAAGTTAATTAAATCAATACTAACATGTCATATTAACCAATAAAATTAGTGGAATTCATAAAAAGTCTCAAATTATATTTATTTGGGTATTTATAACATCAATTATGTCAATATTTCATTAATAAGATAATTACTGCATCATCGTTGTGTCATAAATTAAATTATTTAATGTCTAAAAATTAAAAATAAAATACCATTATGTATGAAATCTTTTTATCTTTCTAATTAATATTTATAGTCGAATTTATCTTATGTATAATCCTATATTAAAAATGTTTTATTAAATATACTTTGATTTTAACTCTTTTAACTCTTCTTTGAATTAAATAATAATAAATGTCCTAATCTAATTCAAGTGGGCCTAAATGGTCATATTTTATTCCTAAGTTTAATTTTGGTCGAATTACACTTATACAATAGAATTAGGACATGTGTTAGGGTAATAATAATATCATTTTTACCCTTAATTACCCTATTTACTTTTAACCGTGGTAAATAAAAGTAAAAAGTTACTATTCACCAAAAATTATTTTCATCTCATTGAACCACATTTTACTTACTGACATCAACCGTGTCTCTTGGATTTTTGAAATTCCACTCACAGAAGCAGTAAAATTATGTTTTATGAACAATTCAGTTTTTTTAACTACCACTTAGTGGTTTCACTATTCATCAAAAATTGAAAGTTTTCAGAAAAATACCAAAAATTAGGCCTAAGAAATATTTGATATTATGAACTCAAAAATGATGTCTATTTTACAAAATTCAAAACATATCAGTTTCATTAACAAATTTAAAAATTAATTTCCGTTGTCAAAACAAATAGCGTGTTTTTAAGAGATAATAACTATCAAAAGATTGAAACTTGTTTATAACTGGTTTAAATGTGAAATTACATCCAATGACCATCATTGTATTAAATTGCAAAAATATATTCTAAATATACTTTAAAACCACTAAAATTAATAATTTATCACTATTAATTATTTCGTTTGAAAAAGTTGTTTTTAATTAAAATTTAGTAATTTCCACTATTCATCAAAATATGAAAGTTATCCGAAAATTACCAAAATTTCACCCTAAGCTAATTTCGATATTCCGAATCCAAAAATGAAGTCCATTTTGAAAAATAAAATTTAAAAAATTTCAAAAAGTGGTTATTACTATTCATAACGGCGAGTTTTAATAATATTTTAATAGCATATCGTTGTTTAGTGAAACTCGGTATTGCGTACTACACAGGCTATCAAGGAAGGTCGTGATTGCGTGTAATGAAAAGAAAGTCAAGGATACATGTTGTGAAAGCTCATTTTGGTGTAGCGTACAACACAAGACATTAATGAAATTAAAAAGAATATTATTCATAAAATTTCGGGGTGTTACATTTTTGCCCCCTTAAAATGAATTTCGCCCTCGAAATTCGTCGGGGTTATAAATGGTTTAATATTTGAAAGTTTCTTTAATCGAAAACCACATCATAAAAAGGAATACCAAAACCAATCTTTAAAAACAAAAGTATGAACCGTAACGGTTACCTAAATAAACTAATCACTGGGTTTCCACATAGGTGAAAATATGGATATGGAAGAGAAATATAACCATCATGTTCTGATGGAGAGTGGTAGAGAATATGGCTATTTAAAATCCAGCAATCACAAAGCCATAAATTTGTGACGATCTAAGGTACCGTCTGATTCATCAGATATAAGAGCACTAGGACAACATTTTTGGTTTTCAAGATCGTTTCCCTAAAGTTGATGAAATTGGAATTAGAAGAAATACTTTCGTGATTTCGGTATAGTCTCACCGTTGGTCGTTCTTTAGACAATTTTCACTTCATCTCTTAAAGAAATGAAGTTGAATTTGTCATTCGTGATGTGTTAACAGATCATGTGATATAATGATGGGTCATTCCATCTGTCTCAAACAAAAGGTTAGAAAAGTTATCAAAAAATACATAAGTTCATATATAGTGAGATTAATGATATATGATTCTTAAAATAGACTTATACTTCATATATCATACTGATTAATATAATAAAACTAGTTTCTACTAAATAGGGACTTCCTGTAGGCCAGTGGTAGGTGATAAAGGCCAGTCGCACTTCGGTTGTGGGTTCGATTCCCACAGCCTTGTCCGACGCGATGGGCTGTCGCCCGTCCTGCAGGTTTTCCTTTTTCTAAAACTATATTACTATAACATCCCATCAATAATATCGAAAAAACTTCTATCCTTAAACAATACTAACTTATGTCCAACATAATCCATTCCAATCTTTAGGCTTATCCATAATACTGCAGTCCACTCTCATAACATAGTGAAAACGATTACCAGATATTTAATACCATCATTGATCCCCATATATCATAAGATATGTTTTGTTAGTCACATTCCAAACATTCAAAGTCCTTAATCATGTATTCTCTTGAATACCCATTGAACCTTAGTGAAAACATGAATGTAGTTAAAAGTTAACACCTTCCACATACCAAAATCCTCAAAATTCTATATACTCAAACCATGATATCACTTAGTCCTTATATCAATCATGAGCTCATGAATACTGTCAAATATTTCATTTTCTCGTTTTCCCTTCATTATGAGCATATCATTATTTTTCCAAAAATATCTCAATCACTTTCCATGGTTACTGGTACCATAAAATTATTGAAAAACACAATAGACCAATACATAAATATTCCAATATTCCACGATACTATATACAACACTATTTTGGAATCCCATTACATAAACACTTAATCATTCCACCACATCATTGTCATATTCAAAATCGCCAATAGTGATCGCATGGGACTTCCCTTTGTCCTTTTCCTTAAGTGGTTGCTCATGTCGATCATCACTAACCCTTGGATTAGGGCATTTATTAGCATAATGCCCCATTTCCTTACACTTGAAGCATTGAAGTGTTGGTGGTGCGTTCTCTGCAGTCTTTGCTTTATTCACATCATTGGAAACCCTTTTTCCATTACTTCGAAACTCACCTACTCGATGACCTTCTTTTCCACACTTAAAACATTTTCTAGTCTCTTTAAGAAAATCTCCACCATGCTTCTTTCCACACTTTGAGCATAAGGAAACATTCAGCTTCTTTTCACCATTATTCTGAGATTTCTCCTTGAACTCCATCTTTCTTTTTTTGTCAAAACTATGAGATGGATAAGTAACACCAACTTACATTTCTACCTTGATAGCACAACGCAAAATTTCTTCATAGCTACTGAAGTCTCTTATAGCTAATTCCCTTCGAAGACTTGGTTTTAAGCCACTGAAAAATCGATCAACTTTACTTTCAGGTTGGATGATAATGCCAGATGCATACCTTGCAATTCTTGTAAAATTCGCTTCGTATATACCAACAGATTCATCATCCTTCTGCTTCAACTCAAGAAAATCTTTCTCCATCTTTGTTCGGAGAATACGAGGGAAGTACTTATTGAAAAATAAGTTCTTGAACTCATCCCATTCCATGGACTCAATTTCATCCCTTTGCCTCGTATTCTTAATAAGATTCCACCATTGATCAGCATCTCCTTCCAAACGATATACTGCTAAGATGACTTTATCATGTTCAGAACTTTGAAGAACTGAAAATATCTTTTCAGTAGTACTGATCCATTGTTCAGAAACAAGTGGATCAGAAGACCCACTGAAAAAAGGTGGACGTTGCCTCATGAAGGACTCAATAGAATATTGTTCCCTTCTCTGCTCATTTGGAAGTCCAGAATGATTCATAGCTTGTGTAAGTATAGAAATAAGATTTTTCACTCCATCTCCCATAACATTTGTTTGTTCATGAGGACAATCATTGCATTGTCCATTGCATTGATCAACACAGTTCCTTCGGGTTCCAGCCATCGTCTAAAACCCAAAAAGAAGAGTGTGAGAGGAACAAATCATGCTAGGGAAAACAACATAATAAAGGGGGAGTACCTTCAATATCTAACATCTTAGGTTTAATTCTATGATTTTTAGCGTAATTCTAGGACTATAACCTATACGTATACTTAACCTTAGGGATATCCCTAGACATACCTTAGAAATATCTCTAGGGATCTCACTAAAGTTCTCACATCCTAGTTTCCAAAGGTTGACTAAACCTTTCTTCTGATACCAACTGTGGAGACCCAAAGCTTGACATACATAGACATTAAATTACTTTTGCGGAATACTTAGTACATAACAAAAACACACACACAAGGACCGTAATAGTTTAGTGTCTTTGGAAACTCGGAATATAATCTTCTAATCGTGGTGAAAGATCTTCAACATCTCCCATAAAGATCTTCTTATTTTTTTAACCTAAATCCTTCCTTTATATCCTGGGGAAAAGAAAACATAAAAGGGTGAGCTCAAATGCTCAGTAAGGGTAAAAAAAAGAAATATCAATCACATCATATTCATAAGATCATATCTTTTGGAAATCATAACCTGAAAAAGAGATCATAATTTCATAACATGGGATAAATCATAGTAGTGAAATGTAATCCCAATAATCATAACTTAAAACATGAAAATTTGTGGCATACACACATAATCATAGAGAATCATTTCTCGTTAGTCAAGACTCATTGCCAAGACTATCTTAGTGGACAAAGTCCCTTTCTGAACCGAGTCACCCTCATTTCAGTCGTGTTTCACTGAACCGGTATAACCTACCGTTCCAGCCATGTCTATCTCATGAGATATAAAATCTTTACCCAATGCATTGGAGGGAGATATAGGTCCCACACATCTCATAATGATACCATTATTATGTGTGCCACACAATCATAAATCATACATCATTTCATAACCCATGTAGTAAAAATGGGATTCGTAAACATCGTGACATCATAAAACAATTCATATAAGATAATGGAATTCATAAAAATAATTCCATCACAACATAACCAAATCAATGTAATAATAGGGATAGAAACAGAACCCTATGTTATCTTAGATGGAAAATAATTTTGATAAAACACTTGAAATGAATTCTTGAGGAAAATATCCTTTCTTCTTCAAAATCAATTTCTTTTCACAAAACGTCATGCAATTTTAAAAGAAAGAGATTTTATTGAAAATAGTCATGAAATCTTTTTGATGAAGCTTCATGAAAATAAGGCTTTATAAAACCGTAAAAATCCGTTCGTTCCATATAAGTTAAAAAACATTCTTCTCGTACTTTTGTCGGAAAAGTCAAAAAGTACCTCGTACGAAAAACGACAAAAGATTCATTTCATATCTTTTACCAAAAACTCACCGAAGGATAAAATTGGATTTAAAAAATTGTAGGTGGATGGAAACAATATTAAAAATTGAGGAAAAATGGATGTGGATGATAAAATACACCCCAGTAAATACCAAAGTATAAACAATCTCGGATAAAATGAGATTGTGATATTGTCCTTACCTTAGGTCTGATTTGCTTCGTAAGTGTCTGAAACTCCTGTATAATGATTTAAATAATGTCATTGACTTATTACAGAATCATATTCATTGTTATGATATCATATATGGTTCACTTATGACTTTATATTACCCGTTCTTTTGTAAATTCCATGTTAAAGAGCGTTTTGGGTAAAATTGTTTCATTTGTCGTCCGTGTTTTGACTTGTAATTATTTATATGATTACTTAGATCATGATTACTTAATTCCAGAATATAAAACATGATTTATATATATATATATATATATTCATAATATACATATATATAATAAATCAGTAAATGGAAAGAAATATACCGTTCATGGAGACGGTAGGCCGTACGTACGCATGAACGCTGTTTTCGTTTCCTTATTGAGTTGAACGGAATTAAGTAGATGACATTCATATATATACACATAAATCCAGTATAATTATTATTTCATATATTTAATGATTACTTATTATATATACTTTATAATAATTCATGAATGGTTAAAGTGGAGAATGAATCTCATCACGTCGTGGAGACGGTAGTCCGTACGTACGCACGAGCGATGATATCGTTCTCAGGATCGTGGGAATGTATTGGAGTGTATTTATACTATTTCAGAATCAATATCAATTTAAAATAATAATATATAGTTATTATTTACACCATTATACCCATCCATGTAAGGTGGTGGTGGAAAATAGATTTCACCACGGCGTGGAGACGGTATTCCGTACGTACGTACGCGCGGTGATTTCGTTTTCCGTAGGATGGATAGATGGTGAAATAGGGTTGTTTAATAATTATAATAAAATATCAGTATATGAGTGATACTGATGTTATTACTTCATAATGAAACAACCTAAGAAGGAGTGGAAGAAGAAATAAAGGTGAAAGAATCGGTAACGGAAATTACCTCTTCTTTGAAGCGCCTCTTTGAGAACTCCTCTTAGGGCACTAAAATTGGTCTTTGAGGAAGACCAGAACCTCTAAGATGTTTCTAGGGAAGTGTATAATAGAATTTTTCAGGGGTTGACCGAGCTTGAAGGCTCAAAGTTGTGTGAGGAAGAGAGGGAGGAGGTGCCCTTTTATAAGGGAGGAGAGGGGCACCTTTGGAATAACTAAAAATATTATTTTATTATAAAGTCAAGTTCGGTTTTAAATAGCTCCAAATTGATTTATTTCGAGGCTAAGGTGGGGATGGGTCGAAATCCTCTAATCCAATAGAATTTAGACAAGTTTAGGTTCCTATTTTAACCTTATCATTTAGATTTAACATTAAGTTAAATAATTTTACTTTTACCGTGTCTTCTTATGTTCTTACACTATAAGGTTAATAAACTTACTATAAGAAGCCAAACGAACCCCAAATTTTTTATTATTAATATATATAACCTTATCTAAGTCATTTTTCCAAACCTTAGATTTTTAGGAATAAAATAACAATTAATAATATAATATTTGTTTTAAAAACTATTTTATGTCAATTTTGACACTATTTAGTAATTGATTTTTGTGAAAATCATAACATAATGATGAGTTCAAACAAAGTTAATTAAATCAATACTAACATGTCATATTAACCTATAAAATTAGTGGAATTCATAAAAAGTCTCAAATTATATTTATTTGGGTATTTATAACATCAATTATGTCAATATTTCATTAATAAGATAATTACTGCATCATGGTTGTGTCATAAATTAAATTATTTAATGTCTAAAAATTACAAATAAAATACCATTATGTAGGAAATCTTTTTAGATTTCTAATGAATATTTATAGTCGAATTTATCTTATGTATAACCCTATATTAAAAATGTTTTATTAAATAAACTTTGATTTTAACTCTTTTAACTCTTCTTTGAATTAAATAATAATAAATGTCCTAATATAATTCAAGTGGGCCTAAATGGTCATATTTTATTCCTAAGTTTGTTTTTGGTCAAATTACACTTATCCAATAGAATTAGGACATGTGCTAGGGTAATAATAATATCATTTTTACCCTTAATTACCCTATTTACTTTTAACCGTGGTAAATAAAAGTAAAAAGTTACTATTCACCAAAAATTATTTTCATCTCATTGAACCACATTTTACTTACTGACATCAACCGTGTCTCTCGGATTTTTGAAATTCCACTCACAGAAGCGGTAAATTTAAGTTTTATGAACAATTCAGTTTTTTTAACTACCACTTAGTGGTTTCACTATTCATCAAAAATTGAGAGTTTTCAGAAAAATACCAAAAATTAGGCCTAAGAAATATTTGATATTATGAACTCAAAAATGATGTCTATTTTACCAAATTCAAAACATATCAGTTGCATTAAATAATTTAAAAATTAATTCCCGTCGTCAAAACAAATAGCGTGTTTTTAAGAGATAATAACTATCAAAAGATTGAAACTTGTTTATAACTGGTTTAAATGTGAAATTACATCCAATGGCCATCATTGTATTAAATTGTAAAAATATATTCTAAATATACTTTAAAACCACTAAAATTAATAATTTATCACTATTAATTATTTCGATTGAAAAAGTTGTTTTTAATTAAAATTTAGTAATTTCCACTATTCATCAAAATATGAAAGTTATCCGAAAATTACCAAAATTTCACCCTAAGCTAATTTCGATATTCCGAATCCAAAAATGAAGTCCATTTTGAAAAATAAAATTTAAAAAATTTCAAAAAGTGGTTATTACTATTCATAACGGCTAGTTTTAATAATATTTTAATAGCATATCGTTGTTTAGTGAAACTCGGTATTGCGTACTACACATGCTATTAAGGAAGGTCGCGATTGCGTGTAATGAAAGGTAAGTTAAGGATGCGTGTTGTGCAAGCTCATTTTGGTGTAGCGTACAACACAAGACATTATTGAAATTAAAAAGAATATTTTTCCTAAAATCTCGGGGTGTTACACCATCATTGGTCTGAATAATACTTATAATGGCTCTATGTAGTCTTTATCTTATCTTGGATGATCTTCACCTTCTCTATAGTGCTCACACATACTCCGGGCCCATGAGTGCTAACTTTCCTGGATCAATCCAGCAAAGTGGGGACCTATATGGTCACCTGTACAAGGCCTCTAATTGTTCCATAAAAATGGTGTAATGTTATATTTTATTATATGAAAACTCCACAAAGGGTATTTTATCCTCCCAACTACAGCCAAATTTCAACACAAAAGCCTGCAACGTACCCTTCAAGAACTAAATGTTCCTCTCAATCTATTTGTTAGTTTGGGGATGAAACACCATGCTCAATTGAAACTAATTCCCAAAGGACTCCTTCAATACTCTCTATAATCATTATGTGAATCAACCAACACAGTATAAAAAGATCTTCAAGGGAAATTTATGGAGTCAGACTATCTTCTACACATAGATTCATCCCAATATTTCTATTGAACTCTTCTCTCAAATAGTTAGGATGTGGGATGAATTGGTGATTTGGTCTACGATCACCCAGATGGATTAATGTCCCCTAGACATATGTGGTAAACCCATCACAAATTCCATAGATATCCCATCCCACTTCCACTTTGGAACCTTAAGGGGTTGATCTAAACCCATTGGAACTTTGGGCTCTACCTTCACTTTCTAACAAGTGATGCATCAATAGAATAACTCCAAGAAAACAAATCTTCATGCATGAAAAAAAATGATGTTGGAGGTCCTAGTTTATCTTTTACACACCTATATGTACTAATAAAGGGGATGTATGAAACACCCATTGAACCTCCTCCCACAATGTCGAATGTACCATCATCCACCCTTTGAAAAGGACAGAATGCTCCCCACCTTCAGAATATCCATATGAAGAATTCCCGGTGAATATCTATGCATGTAACATCTCATAGTTAGTGTATCCACACTGATCATCCCTATAAATCTATAAAAGAACTAGGGTAACAACCATCTAATAAAGATATGAAGTACCATCCTTTTCCACAAAGGGAAATTACAATGGGGCTTACTACTCTAACACCTCAACCAATAACTGAGAACAAGATCTCCCACTGAGAGCATCTTCCACCATGCTACCCTTCCCAGGATTATAGAAAATCACAAAGTCATAGACCTAATGGAACTATAACCATTTCCTCTGTCTCAAGTTAAGATCCTTCAATGAGAATATTTACTTGAGACTCCTATGGTCAGAGTAGATGGTAATTCTTTCACCCATCAGATAGTGTCACCACATCTATAGTTTGAATAATATCTCTACTAACTCAATATCATGGGTTGTATAGTTTTTATCATGTGGTCTCAACTAACATGAACCATAGGCAGTCACTGCCTTTCTCTACATTAGAACACAACCAATCCTGGTCCTTGATGCATCATGGAACACTATGTACTATACACCTTCCTATAGCAATATCAATATGGGAGAACTTTTCAATCTCTACCTTAGCTCCTAAAATCACTACTAGAACCTTTCCATCCACATGAAAGGCTACCTATTTTGGGTCAAATCTATCAAGAGTGCTAACACTCTGCAAAAATCAGGTACAAACCTTTTATAGTACCCTTCCAACCCAAGAAACTCTGCACCTTGGTTACATTATTGGGTGTCTTCCAGGAAAGAACTACCTTAACCTTCATTGAGTCCACTACCACCCCTACCCATGAGGTGATATGTCCCAGAAAGTGGGAATCTTTAATCCAAAAATGACACTTATAGAGATTCTTATAATGCTGGCGCTCTCAAAGTGTGTCCATTACCATCCTCAAGTGTCTCATATGCTCCTCCTTAGACGACGAGTACACTAGGATATAATCGATTAATACAACCATGAAATGGTCTAAGAAAGGATCAAGGATCCAGTTCACGAGTCTCATAAACATTACTGAGGATTTCATCATGCTGAAGGGAATCACCAAGTACTCATAGTGACTGTAACAACATTTGAATTTCATATTCAGTATATCTTCATCCCGTACTTACAACTAGTGATATCCTCATCTAATATCAATCTTTGAGAACCATCACACCCTTCTCAATTGATCAATGATGTCATCAATCCTTGATAGTCGATAATTATTCTTCATATTAACTTGGTTCAAGAGCCATTAGTACACATATAACCTCAATCTCCCATCCACATTATTGAAAAATAACACTATGGAAACCCTAAGGAAACACTAGATATCACAAATACCTTCTCCTATAAGTCCTCCAACTTCACCCCTAGCTCATGAGGCATTGTAGGAGCCATATGATATGCTGTTACAGATATTCGAGATATCCCAAGATGCAAGTTAATCCATAATTCTAGTTATTGGCAGGGAGGTAAACCTAATACGTCCTCAGAAAGCTCATTCTCATACTCTTCCACCACCACCACAAAAAATTGGCAGCCCATAACATCTATTACTCCAAGAGTCGTACTATCCAACTAATGAGAAATAGGCTAAAATGTCCTATTCTTGATCCCCTTCCTTCTCTACCAAGGTTTCCTTTTCACTTACAAAGGAAAAAATTATACCATCACTATGGACACACTACATCCTCTACATAAAATAGTCAATGTGGGAATGAACTTTGAATAACCAATCAATACCTAAGATGGAATCGTAAGGCATCATCACTACAACAAAGAGATCCCATACAAAACTCTCACCTCCAAGAATCATATCACACTATAGACATAAGTAAGAAAATTTTGAGTCATCTCTTGTCATAGTCTCCAACTTCAAGGGTTGATTTAAAGGCTCAACTAGAATCTATAAGTCTTGAACCAAATAAGTGGAATGGAAGGAATGAATCACACCTATGTCTACCAATACTATATCTAGAGTTGAAAAGACAGAGATCATACCCCATATTATCCTTGAGACTTGGGGTTATAGGCCGCTATTGCCTGAAATTGGACTTATCCCTAACCACAAGCTCCCCAATCCTAGAATAGAACACCTGGGGGTGGGGATTGCAACAGGTCAAACCTCCGACCAGCTATTACTTATATTCCGACCCTTCTTTCACATCCTCCACCCTATAGACCACCTTCATCCTACCTATATCTCTACCTCTATGGTCATTCTAATGTCTCTTGAACAACTATACAATGGGTTGGACAATCCTAAGTTAGATGTACCCAACCATCATAAAAGAAACACCACCACTCCCTCGGCTGATTTGAGCCATCCTGAGAGCCCTAATCCACTGATCATGTGTCCTGAGATCATCTCCTGAAGTGTCTGATATGATTGGATCCCCATGACTACCTTAAAATTCCTTATTTTGAGGTCTCATATTTTGTGTACCCACAACCAATACCCACTATCACCACCTACTCTTCCAGGAAGTTCTCCACCATCAAGGCTCGCTTCAACACTCCATCATAACTATAAATATAGAGTGATATTTCTAAATCCTTGATATTTCCATGTAAGACCTACTCGAAGGTCTATTCTTTAAAGAATGGATCCTAAACCATATCTAAGGAGTAATGTGAGAGATCAGTAAACATATCTGAATACTCTTCCATGGTCAAACTACCCTACTACATATGTAGAAGATCCTGTATGCACACTGATCACAACATGTCCAAATAGAACTCATTCCCAAAGTGGCACTCAAATTATGACCATGATAGTGATGTATCATTGTGTTATTGAGTCACTAAAATCCACCATCACCCAACAAAGACCTAAATAAGACTCTCCATGAGGACCACCATCTGATATGAAGACATCCTCACAAAGTGGAAAACACGAGGGACAACCTCTAGCTAGTCCTCATCTAGCTGGGGGTCTATATTTCCCTGAAACTTGTGAGGTCACTGCCTCTATAACTCGTGAAGTGTACTCCACCTATTTTCATCCTCATTTGATAGTTCTAGTGCTAGATTCCTCTCAACGGGTGATGGTATAGTTAGGAAACCACCTAGAGGTGCTATCTCTGGTACAATCCCATGTACTAAAGCATCATCACTTGGCAGATCATACTTGTGATCACATAGTGGATCCTGGATGACTGTCTTCATGGTGGAATCCGTAAATAAAAAAATGTACTATAGTAAAAGAGTATATCTAGGGATATAACTCCAGAAGAAAATAGAAAGCACAACCCATTCATATATGATGCATGGACCAAATTTTTCATTGCCACCAATTTCTACATGTACTGAGTCAAAAGGAATGTGATTAGAATTTCGATGTATGGATATGTTGGCTACTACACCAACACCGAGTCCTCAGCCTAAAATCCAAAATCGAAACACACAACACTATTTCCCCAAATCAATCTCATAGACTCCAATCCTAAGGTAGAACCTTCACTGATATCACTCTATCATGACTCGACCCACCAGGGACCGACCTATGACTACCCCAAGCCTACCTCCAATAGGCTAGGGGTTAGAGACCAGCGCCGATTAGACATATCCCACAAATGGAATGAATTAGCCTAAAGTACCTATATACATGCACAAATCTCCAAGAACACTAAATGATGAAATGTAAAACAACTGAATCTAATTCATACATACATCTATAATCCCACAACAAATTATGATAGTAAAATACATAAAGTCAAAAAGGGGACAAATACAAGCCCAACCAAAACTGTAAAGAGTCCAAATTTCTCCAAGTTTTATGACTACAATAAAATTTAAACTCCCAAAAAACACCCTAGTCTTTCAAGATCAAGCTAATATCCACCTACTCTGCATCCTCCAAGGACACCACCAAAGGGCCCATCGTCTGCATAATACATGACACATGCAGGCAGATCCCTTATAGGGGTGAGTATAAAAATACCTAATAGGATACCCAGAAAACACTAAAAAAAGAATCAAGTATATTAAGCTAAATACGTTAATATAAAAATCAATTCATAATATTAGAAACACCTAGATATACTCAGGAAGGACACCACACCACCAGGTGGTCACAACCAACTACTAGCCACAACATATGTTTGAAGAAACACTCTTTCTAGGATAATCCACTGTACGAGAAATTCCATCAATATATAAACTCATCCAAGAGTTCAAGATCCTTGGGCCCAGCCCAATAAATCTCAATGGTCTTAGAAGACCCTAATACTTAGATAGGAGGTCATGCCCAGAACTGATGGGGGAAACCACAAGCCCAACTAGATCAACCAACTACATAGTAGATCGTATGCCAATGATACCAGTAAACCCTACCAATAAGACCTGATATATAAAGGATAAACGCCCTGATTAAGGAGGTCACAACGATTCCATAGACCCCACCTAGGGTATAAAGATGATAGAAGATCACACTCTATTCTCACAGAGGGACACCAAAAAATCTATTTGGGATTCATCCTCTATAGGGGATCAAAATTTATAGCAAAATAAGTAATTCCACATTGTAAACATGAGGTTAAGTACCAAGAGAAAACCACTCAACCATCACCGGTCTGAAATGAAGAGATGAAGAGCTCCATGCTATCTCTAAGGAAGTATATGATGTATAAGTAAGGTACATGGTGTGACTTGCTCAACCTGGATCAGACCATGTGGCGATGTGTAACATGAAATGTAAATATCCATACACATGCTGTATAGGTAAATTAATTTTATTGTAAGGATCACTCGACACCCTGCCCGTGTCTCCTGGCTATACCCGCGTACCATCGGTCATGCTGTGTACACCTAGTTGATTCCGTGTCAGAGTACATGGCATGTATGAGATCATGTACTCATGGTCGTGTCTGTGTAATCTTTGAGGTATACACCAAGATACCATGGAAGGGTCACATGACATGTGACCATGTCACATGGTGTGTTATATTTATCTTTAGAGAAAACCCTAGCACCGTAGCCAGGGGTCCCACATGGTGTGTAATCTTGAAATACACATTGTGTATCACATGGTTTTCTATATTCTTAGGGATTTCCTCCACATCCTTCTGTATGTCATTGGATCCTCCTCCCTTTCTAGAACCTATAGATAAGAGTTTTACTAGCCTTTTCATAACCCTATCACTGGTTTCCGACCCTCGATCTTCTTGGAAAATGATCTATGGAGCTGATCCATCATTGTCACATGTCTAAACTAGGAATAATGGAAACTATAGTCCAAAATGATCTCATTACTCCTAGAATTATTTATTATCATCACCAATTCTCAATTTTCAAACTCCATTACAAGAATTATGCACAATATTGATCCTTTGCACCAAATAATACTTGTGAAATGATTAAATACCAGGTAATCATCGAACCACGAGATAAAATAAATACCCTTGATGAGCGTGTGAAGAAACATGGAAGAAATGAATAATCCAAAATATGCAAGGAATGAAAATTTTCCTTTATTTATTTAGACATGATAAATTTTCATAGAGATAGATAGAAAAAGAGGATAACAAACACAACAAATAGATAAAATCCATCAATTTAATATACCGTTGATGCATGAATAAATTCTGTTCATGGAATTTATTTTAATTTGAGAATGATAAAAGAATCGAATGAAAATTCACAAATAAAATATCCTACCTAGTGTTTGGATCGATCATTGGTGAAGAATGGTTCTGCACTTCCACCCTTGATGTGATATAAGAACTCTATTGGTGCACCGATCTTTGATCCAGACCCAATCCATTTTTTTTCACTACGAATGCTCACAAATGGTCCTCTAGGTCTCTAGGGTTTTGTGGCTAACCCAAATACACACTCCATAACCATATATTTAAAGAAGAATAAGGTTTATACATTGAATAGAATAAAATAAATTATTCAATTAATTTATTTTATTAATTCTGTGTCTATGACACCCTTTTCACAAATGCCATGTTCCAACAAATATTATGTAATTCCTTGGATAAAAACACATTCTAAACTCAATAGTACACTCAGATTTCAAATCTGATCCCCCCGTTCAGGAGTTATTCCACTTTTTCAGAAAAAATGCATGCATGTGATCTTTAATATATTTAAAACATTTATTTAGGGCACATTGGGCCTTATAATCACATACCAGCTCAGTGCCTAGTCTTGAAAATATTTTGTATAATATCCATAAATAAAACACAGAAAATCCTATTCATAAAAATTAAATTCTATAACATTTTTGAAAACCATAAACTTCCACTATATGTAATGCTCCTCCAACCATTCAACTCACCCAAGTATGACTGGGGTATAATGTCACCTAATATTCTCTTAGACCAAAACCTTAGAAAAAATGTTTGTTGGATTTTTATTTCAATCAATCTTACATAACTCTAATCCTCTATCATTCTACATTTTAAAGATAAAATATTAATTCAGGTCGATGTGATTTGTTCTCACATGAGACTCCAAATTTATATGCAAGTGAATTTCATTTTTACCATCATAGTAAATAAGTCCATGTTCTTGGATTCCTCTAAGGTATTATACTTAATGGCTCAACCACACCATCTCCTTTCCAAATTCCATTTATACCAAATTATCAAATTCTATTAGGGAAATTGAAATCACCTATTGTAACCTCAACATATAATAAACCACAGTTCCACCCAATATGGAAACATATATAGTTATAATCCTCTAGGAATCAAAGTCACCCCAAAAGTTTGCATCAAAATACCTCAATAATAGATAATAATATCTTAAATAAAGACCTATATATTCCATTCCTTTGAGGTACTAGATAATCCCCTTCATGTATTCCAAATGATCCTTCTCGGGATTCACCATTTACCAGGTAACCACTCACACTGCATGAGCTATGTTCAATCGAGTTCACACCATGACATACATGACACATTCTACCACTGATGTATATAATATTATAACCATGTGATTTACATCTTCCTCTATTCATGGTACTTGATTCTTAATGAGTTTAAAATATCCAGAAAAATGATTTGATAAATCTTTACATCTAGTCATTGAAAAACATTAAATTACCTTATGGATGTTCTGTACCTAAGATAGAACCAAACCTCTGGTATTCTTTCTCATACAATCCTCATGGCCAAGATCTTATTTTCTTCACAAGATATTTCATTTAAACCTTCTCTAATAATTCCTCCTCAAAATTTTGAATTTGTTGGATTGATGGTATCACCAGAAGCATGTCTTCCATGTAAAATAATAAAATGATGAATCCCTCATTTTATAAACCTTATTAAAACAAAATTTGTCTCAATTTCATCACATGAAACATTTATCCAATATGAAAAAGTCAATATTTTAGTGACAGTAACATAGTTCTTATTTCCAAACCATAGAGAATCCTATTAAGTTTTCACAAAAATTCCCAATTTTGATGATCCATAAAACTAATAGGCTACTTAATATAGATTTATTCCTATAGATTTTCATGATGAAAAGATATCATCACATTCATTTATTTTAGATACAATCCTTATGAAGCCACCAAATTGAACATGGTTCATATGGTAGTATGTTTCACTATGAGAGATAAAATCTCAGAGAAGTCAATGAACAAATTTTCTAAAAACCTTAAAATGCTAACCTAGACTTATACCTTTATTTTCCATTAGTTTTTTCTTTCAGCCAAAAAAACCACTTGTTTTCACGTGACCTCTTTCCTTATAATAACTTCACTAACTCCTATGAATTATTGACATGTAGTGAATTCAACTCCAAATTTATAGATTTATCTCACTATCTAAAATCACTAAGGATAGATTCCTCTTATATAATTTTTGGTTCTCACACATTTCTTAGAATTAAGAAGTTTAAATCAACTCCATACCATAATACTAATATTCTTATTATTGAAGATCTCTATAAAACGATCTTCAGATCTTAGATTAAATATTGGGGAATGATGGAGACCTCTCGGGACCTCTCGGCAGCATTCTCTTCACATCTTCTAGGGTTCACCTTCTTTGAATTCGAACATCATAATGAAAAGTCTTAGATCTCAATCATCATGGCAGGTTTCGATCCGGAATGGGATAAATCCTTCGATGGTAGTGGTAGCATGACACAAAATGATCAAGACCTACTAAATGAAAGACCCAAAGCGATTTCTTTCTTGGAAGCTCTCAAAGGCACATATTTGTGCAAGGATAACTTGATGAAGACCTCGCTTTGTAAGAAATTGGAAGATGGTTTCTATGCGGTGGAAGCCAATCTTGAGGCTCTACAACAAAGCTCTCAAATTTGTATGTTTTCAGTCATGGGTCATATTTTATATCTAAAAGTCGACAAACCATGGTTGGCCATAGATCTTAAGCCTCATATCTCACATATTTGGGGCTTCACAGATTAGACGCTTGTACCAATCAGATGTGGTTATTTTCATTTCCTATTAAGCTCACAGGAGGAGCTCGACCACATCTTGAAGCTTGGAAATGTCCATCTTAAACTATGACTTCTACGACTCTCTAAATGTGATTTCTCTTTCAACCCGCACACTCACAGAAATATGATGGCTCAAATATGGATGAGAATACATGATCTTAACTTCTTCTTTTGTAATCACAAAATTTTAAAGGACATTGCCTCTTGCATCACAACCCCTCTTAAGATCGACCATCGAATGATAAATGATAAGCTGGGGATGTATGCACGGGTAATAGTGGAACTCAACCTGGAGAACAAGCTTCTGGATGTGGTTTCCTTCAACACGAATGATTATAAAATAGAGGTTCGATTTGAATATGAGCGCATGATTTCCTTATGAGAACTTTGTAAAATAGTTGGCCACTCCCTTCTGAATTGTCGCGTGATGAAGAGTCAGGTTAAGATTCAGGAAGAACAGCCAAAGGAGGATGACTGGACTCAATAAAGAAGGAAGAAAAAGGACAAGGAATTGGCCTCAGAGAAACCTGAAGCTTCCATGAAAAAAAAACTATGAAATGGGTGAAAAAGACACCAAAATTGAGAGAGACCTCGGGTTCTACCTGGGAAGAGTTGATTGAGGAAGAGGAGAATGTAAATGCAGTTGAAATTATAATTGATGGGATTGGAAAAATGGTGATGGGTATTTATGAGCAATCACAGGATGTTCCTGCTGACCATGATTCATGCCAAAACGCCTCTTTGGGTGATGGTCAGCAGGCTGAGCCTCTTGTGGATTCATTAGATGGTAAGGATCTCAGTGATCTAGCAGTATCTAAAGGCATTGTTCTAACCTCTGATGGGGAAAATGAAGGTGACTCCCCTGGTACTACTATGGATAAAGGGGGTGACAATGATGGGAGTTTGGAAATTAGGAAGCATACTGAACTTCCCTATGAGATTCCTGCAGGTATGGTGACCCTGGTTGCTGCTTCAGGAGACTCTCCAAAACCAAATATCTACATTTATAATGACTTAACAAATATAGTGGGCTCACACCCCACTACCACTTCTACTGATTCTCCCTGTGACTATCATTTCCAAACCAAACATCATGATTTGAGTGAAAGGGGAAGCTCTATGGTGACGCCCTTAGATGTTCAAATTGTTAAAACAAAAATTGACACTTTAGATAAGGTTTTTCCTGTTAATTAAGTGTCTCAACCAACCAAGGTGATACTTTCAAATGATATGCCTGTGGTAGTGGGATATATGGCCACTGTGATTGTATCTTCATGAACACCTACATCTAAAAAACCCACTCTTATGCCTCCAAGGTATTTCCCAATGGCCCCACATTTGATTTCAAACTCATTGGAAAAAAAAAATAAAAGTGATGATATTACACGTGATTCTAATTTATCTACTTCCTCTTCTATGAGTAAGAAGGGAAAGAAATACCACCCAACCTCCTCTCATGAACCCATACGATCAACAAGGAATAAGGGAAAAAGTGGCTAAAAAAGGGAGTTCTAACTCTAAACATAGGTTTCAATGAATTGTTTCGTTTGGAATTGTCAGGGTATTGTGAACTCTGAAACTTTTATTGTTCTTAAGAGATTTCTTTTGACTCAAAAACCAATTTTTTTTGCTATTGATCATCCTAAAATTAATTTTTCATAGAAATATTTTCATTTGTTCTCTTTTTGATATAATTTCCTTGGTGATTGCAAGGATGGAAATTCTACTGAAACACTTTGGATTTTTTTATCATTCATCCTTGTAGTCTGTTTTTACTTTCAAAATTTCTAACCAAATTTTTACCTGTAAATTTTTATCTGATGGTTTAGATTCTTTTTTAACAATGATATATTCTAAGAATAGATATCAAGATTGAAGATCCCATTGGCATGGCCTTCATATACTATCTAATGTTATCCAGGATCCCTGGTTTGTGATCGGGGATTTCAATGCTATTCTTACACCTAGTGAAAAAATTGGACCATCCCACTCTTCTATCTTTTCAAGTGAATTTAAATATCTTATTGAGGATTGTGAACTTATAGAAATAAAACTCACCGGTTCTATGTATACTTGGTATAGAAGGCACAACAATAGGGTAGTGGATAGAAAACCTGATATGGCGTTCACTAATATTTCTACCCTCGATAAATCGGAATCCATATCGAGTATTACCTTACCTAAGATCAACTCAAACCATCATCCCATTCTGGTCAGTCTTTTCACCTAGAGTTTTAAATCTCCTACCCCATTTAAATTTAACAATTCTTGGTCTACGGACCCAGATTTTTGAACATTATAAAAGCTTTTTGGGATAGCATGTGGCATCACAATGATTCTTTTTCTTTAATATCTAAATTAAAGCTCCTTAAGAAGTGTCTCAAGGGTTGGTGTAGCTCCAAAACTAAACAGCCTGACAAGGAGATCTCCTCTCTAGATAATGAACTTATTCAAATTCGAAGCTCTAATACCTGCTCTGATTTTTCTCTAGATCCTATGAAACTTAAAGATAACACGAGAAAGCAAATTTTCAAAACCAAATGTCTTTCAGATGGAGATAGGAATACTAAGTTCTACAACTCTCTCCAAATAATTCAAAAAATTTGTAGGACTCTTTCCTTTCTTAGAGATGATGACACCCTTCTTGACACTAAGGAAGATATTTCTAATCATGTTGTCTCTTATTTTCCTAAATTGTTAAATGGTACGGATGTTTGAAAAGATCTTATACGTGATATAATCCTGAATATAATGATTGTTGAAGACAATGATTATCTATTAAGCATACCGATGGATCACGAAATCAAGGGCACTATTTTTATCATCAATCATGATAGTTCCCTGGGACCTGATGGTTTCAAAAATGGTTTCTTCCAAAAATACTGGGAGATTATTTATTTGGATGTTTGAAAATATGTCAAAAATTTATTCTCCAATGGTGTTCTCCCACATGGGATAAATACTCAATTCCTTACTATTATTCCTAAAGTGGAAAATTCCTCTGAGATTCACCTTTTCCAGACTATTGTGCTCATCAACACCATATATAAAATTATCTCTAAACTCATTGATAATAGACTTAACTCCATCTGTAATAAAATTGTTTTTTGGAACCAATTTGGTTTCATCAAAGGTAGTTCTATTCAAGATTTCATCTTCCATGCTTCAGAATGCACTAATATTTTGAACAAAGTCACTATGGGAGGTAGTGTTTCCATTAAACTTGACATTAGGAAAGCTGTTGATACCACGTATTGGAGTTTCATCATAATGGTTCTAAAGAACTTTGGGTTTAACAACTCTTTCACTTGTATGATAAGCTCTTTATTCAATTTGTCTTCCATATGTGTTCTAGTCAATGGGGCACCTAAAGGATTGTTTAAATGCACCAAGGGAGTTAGTCAAGGAGATCCTATTTCTGCCATTCTTTTTTCTATTGCTGAGGACTACTTAAGCAGAATTCTCACACTCCTTGTGGATCAAAACAAGATTAAACCTATATAGGTTTCTAGAAACTTAAATGTTCCTAAACATCTGTTATATGATGAAAACATTATTATTTTCTTAAAGTGTGATAAAAGGAATATCGAAAACCTCAAAAATTTCCTGGCTCATTATGAATAAATTTCTGGTCAATCTATAAGCTGGAGAAAATCCTTTGTGTTATTTGGGAAAATGATTTCCTCTAAGAGAAAAGGTAGCGTCATAAATTACATAGGAATCAAGGAAGGATCATTCCCCTTCACTTACCTTGGATTTCCTATCTTTTGGGGAAGACCTAAATCTAGTTACTTTCATAAAAATGTTGATCAAATTACCAAACAACTTTCTTCTTGGAAGGGTAAATCTCTCTCTATGGATGGAAAAAGTTGTCTTGTGAAATATTCAATTGTTTCCAAAATGATCTACTCAATGATGGTTTACAATTGGCCTGCCAGTGTCCTTAAGAAAATTAATGTTTACATTAAAAACTTTGTTTGGACTGGTAGTACAATTGAACGGAAGCTTGTGACCATTACTTGGGTCACTTGTTGTAAGACTTTGGATAAGGGTGGTCTTGGAATAAAAAATATTAATCTTTTTAATGATGCTCTTCAGGCTAGGATGACTTGGAGGTTGCTTCATAACAACTCTGATTCCACTACCTTTCTCAAAAAAGGATTCATTACCAAGATTAATAATGGTAATTTGAACTACATTACTTCTTCCATATAGCCGTCCATTAGGAAATCCTTCATTAGTATCATGAAAAACTCTAGATGGATGTTTATCACTAATTCCTCCATGAAATTTTGGCTGGACAACTGGATTGGTGTCCCTTTAATCTCCATGCCACCTCCCACCACTCTTCCTGAAAATACCAACTCCACTATTATGGTTGTTATTAATTATCATGAAATCACCCTCTCTAATAACATTAGTCATGTTATTGAAAATTATCCTTTCTCCACCACTATGGAATTCCTCATTTGGGAACCTACTTATAATGGTGTTCTTGATTCCAAAAGGTTTTACAAAAACAATTTCACAAATTCTGATCCTAGACTTTGTTGGTTGAAAGATTTTAGCAAACCTTAGATTAATCCCTCGATACTTACTCTTATTTGGAGTATTGCTCATAATAGGGTCCCCACTGAAGTGTGCCTGGAATATTTTGGGATTCATATTTTCTCTATAAGTAAACTATACAATCAAAATAGAGAGGATTCTAATCACTTATTTCTATCTTATGCTATAACTATAGCTCTTTGGAATTACATTATTGAAATTTTTGGTTGCAGATGGTTACTTGTTGATTATATCAGCTCTCAATTGCAGCGTTGTGTTAATTGTGAATCTTCTCAACAAACCAATAATCTTTTTCTGACTACGGTTGCAGAACTCCTACATGTGATCTATTATGATTTAAATAATATTCTTCATAATAAGTTCTCATTCAGTCTCATTGCAGGTTGGATGCACATTCTCATTGCCATTTGGGATGATGCCTCACTTCAGAAAGCTCATTGTGACAACACTTTTGGTGATTTTGAGATCCTTTGTCGACTCAGGATTGAGGGATCTTACAGACAGCCTCAACGTACCTTTGAGGTATTATGGAAAGTTCTTCTCCTAGGATGGATCAAAGTTAATGTTGATGGTGCCTCAAAAGGAAATCTGAGACCTGCTGGATGTGGTGCTATCTTTAGAGACTATCTTGCAAGGTGTCATGGATGCTTCTCTGGAGGATGTGGTACGACCTAGGCTCTAGAAGTGTAAATGATGGGGGTAATCCATGCTATGGACTTTTCCAAGAAAAAGGGTTGAAATAATATTTGGGTTGAAAGTTATTCAACCACTATTGTCCAAGCTATTTGGATGGGGGTGGTGCATCTTGCCTGGCCGCTTACTTCCTGTTGGATGAATTGACTTGCTTCACTCACTGAAATCAACTATATTTCCACTCATTCCTTTCATGAAGTGAACATGGTTGCTGATAGTCATCAAAAAGGGGGTCAATCAGGATATTACATGTCTAGATGATTTTCTTAGTGATTTTCTTGGTGATTTTCTCCCATTTTATGATAAAGATTGTAATAATATTCCATCTTTCAGACTCTTGTAACCCCCCTTTTTTCTATGTTCAATAAATTGTTCCTTGAAAGAAAAATAAGTAGATCTTATCTTTCTAGCGCAGATTCCTATACAATTTCAACCTCCATAACTCTTTATTTATCCTCACTAGTTCTTGAGATATTATTTGTATCTTATACATGTCTCATCCCCAAAATTTTTGTACTGTCCTCTAAACATTCCTATAAAATTTTAGTATTTCTGGTAGACTTAGTGACATTTTAATTTTCAATAATTTGAACTCATTTAGGACCTCCATTCAAATAAACTTGAATTAATGTTGATTTTTTTCCATAACTTTATTTCCCTTAACTTTTTAGTCCTTCCATATAACTTTCTCATTAAGGATCACATTTTGATTTGTAATGGATTGTTTATTTTCATCATCCCAAAGTCAAAATAAAATATTTTTATCTCTATAGCCTACAAAGAAACATGATTGAGTTTTAACTTTAGTTCTATCTCTATATTTTTCATCCACATGAACATATAATAAACTTTAAAATAAATTGAGGTGGACTAAATATAGAAACTTACTTGTCTACAGGGTTTCCAAAAATTTCTATCCTATTGGCACTAATTGGATTATGTTGATTAGGAATACTATGATACTGACTACTTAAACCAAAATTTCCCTAGTAATTATAAAATGCAACATCATACTCTGCCCCCTTTCCATCAATATTTGATTAATCCTTTAATAAATTCCATTTTGTTCAGGCATTCCAAGTACAATATTATCCTGCCTAACCCCCCTCTATATTCAGATGTTATAGAAACCCCTTCCAGTGTACTAACCTATATTGTATGGTCATTAAAACTTATGATTATAATCTATCTCACTTTCTACTATATAATTCCACTAAATAAATACAAAAAAAACTTCATCTTATAATCTGTCTCCATTAAATTGAACTTGCACATCTTCTAGATGAGATAATACCCCATCAGTGTCCACTAAGAACTAAAATATGTTCCATCAAATCCATGAATCTAGAATTTTTCTTCCTCTGATGCTATTATCTTATGACATAATGAGGCCCATTGAATCGAAAACCATATGATCAAGAAGTAATGTTACTTGAGTTGTTTCAGAGTAAAATAAAAAACCTATAAGAGAGTACCTCTCTTTGATACCACTTTTTAATAAATTTTGACGGACATTAAATACCATATGTTCAATGATTTAGAACCACAACAGTGGAAATAGGCTTCCAAATTGAACTCTCAAAACATCAATGTATTGGAACTTGGAAGAAATGCCTCACCGAAATCACTACAACAAGTTCACCAAAATCAATCTGGTTCACTCACAAATCAATGCAAACATTCACACAAGAATGAAATAAAATGAAATCAAGAAAGAAAACTTTGGTTTTACATGGTTCAAAATTTGATTCCTATATCCATAGGAGAAACATCACACAATCTCATTCAATTAGAATAAAATGTTAAAATCACTGTGACTAAGAATACATGTAGATCAATTAACTTGAATAAGTATCATACTCCTATGAAAACTTGTCTCACCCCTATTTAATGGGTTTCCCACATTGTTATATGGTTTTAATTACTTCCAAAATTTATGGAGGTCATCTATTTAACTATGATACTAATGATCTCCTATAAAAATATAAATTGTTACCTCCACCTCCCAGTAAAATAGCCTTTATATCACAATGAGTTGAATGAATTCTAACTTTTGGAAGATCCATGAAAACTTAATGAAAAAACAACCAAACACCAATCATATCAGAATATTACCCCTTTTGATCACACCACTTCTAATTGTCGAAGATGAACTATGACTACCCCAAAATTCCCCAAAATGAAGGACTTTGGGATTTTCTCCTTCTAATTGACTGAATTTGATCACTTTAAGTGGATTTAAAAATCCTAATATTTGATACCAACTAAATCAATCCAAATTTAACAACACATAATTAAAATATTAAAAACTAATTGAGTTACTTACAGAGAAAAGACCTTTCATGTTTATAACTCTAGAGAATTAGAAAAAATCCCTTTATGTAACAAAACACATGTTTTTCTCTTCAAATGGGAATTTTTTCCATTATAATATTTTATGTTATAATTATTATTCAACATATTATGTAAAATTATCCACACATGATACCTTTCTAGAAATATCATACATAATACCATTCTTCATAACTTGAAGAAATAGAAAACATAGAAAAATTTGAACTTAAATACCCAGTAAGAGTGACATAAGAAAAAATCAATCTAAGATAATAAGTCAACATAATATGAGTATATGGTTTCAAGAACATTACCAAAGTGAAAATAAATATCATAAAAGGATCATACCCAGTAGAACATTGATCATAACTCAATAACCATGACTTAAATCATAAAAAATAGGGGTACCGATATATGAATTATTATCCATGAGCTATAAAAACATATCATAACATAAAAATGTGTCATAGAAGTGTGTAACATACATAAACATAGACATAATCATCCTTACAAACCACCCTTATAATGGAATAAATTCATCAGTTATTTCCAATATAATTTATCTAAATAATAAATAATTACCCATTTAATTGGATGGCTATATCTGATCCACCCATCACATTATGATAAACCATAAAAATTTATTCCATAAAAACATAATTTTTTTAACTCCATCATAACATAATTAACTAGTGGAAAAAATGAGTTTCATAACAATTTACTCCAAACATGGTCACAATCTATCAAAATAAATAAGGTGGATGCAATTATAATAACACATCTCTAGTATATCATAATAAACAATTAAGGATGTAGAAATAGATTAAATACCCATGGAAATAAAATGTGTTACCTAATATTTTCATATGGTGTCACATAAGATAAAAATAATAATTTTATTAGTTAATAAAAAATATTATATCATCCAAAATATTTATATAAAAAGTGAATATAGAGGTTTATAATGAATACTAATATATAATAAATAGAGAGTAAAATTTAAGTGAAACAATAAAAATAATTTCCTTAAATATTTTGTAACTTTGATGAAAAAAAAGTTATAGATAAATTAAAAAACTATTTCCATAAATTGGATAGAATAAGTTTAAAAAATTAATTGAAAAATATTTTATAATAATGTAACCTTGAAAATAAACCATAATTAAGTTTAAAAATGTGGATTGGAAGATAAAAAATATTTAATAAAAATAAAATTCATTTTAAATTTTTTTAAAATAATATACTCTTATTTTGAAATAATATATAAAATATAAAAAATACCTAGAACAATTGAAAAATTACTTTATTTGAAAAAATATGGAAATATGCAAAGGAAGATAAATAAAAAAGAAAATACATAGTTTCAAGAAAAAATGATGAAACAATAAATGTTAAAAGAACATTATGTTCACAATTTTTCAAGGAAAGTCAAGATTGGCCCATACAAGATATATTTAAAATGAACCCCTTTAACCCTTTTAAAAAGTATAAGATAGATAAAAAATATCTAAATCAATCATTTAAGTATAGAGAAAAACATTTATAAAACAATTTAAGAATATGGAAATAGATGGGAAAGATTCCCAATAAAAAAAGAAGATAAGGTTGATTCCTCTTATAATAAATCATTTTGTTTATTTGAGTAAAGAAAAGATAAAATGTAAATAATTCTTGAAAAACACAAAAATAAATTGAGGAGAATATTATATATGGATTTTTAGAAATAAAAAATATGAAATTCCCCTAATAGAAATTCAAACATAAACAATCCTCATTAAAAATGAGATTGAGAAATAAACCATTACACATTGAGTAAAATTTGAATCAAAACCCATTGAAATGAAGAACTTGAAAAATAAATTTTAATACCTTGAATAATGAGATAATCATAATACAATAATTAAAAATGGTATTATATACTCCTAATTAGATAAGATAGGTTCATAATATAAAACATGTCCTAAAGAAGAAAAAATGATATGAAAAACCATTACAACATTAATAATTCTTTAATCAAAATCTATTGAAAGAAATAACATGAAATGGTATATATAAATCTCATAAATTTTATGAAAACAACATCTAAAAAATAAATTCACTGGTTAGTAATTTCACCATATAAAATAAACCATGATGTACGTTGTGAAACATATCTCAAAAAATATAAATTGAGACAAAGAACCCTTACTTTATGTCCTAACTTTCTTCATACAACCTCTACTCTCCTATGTAATAAAATTATATTAACTATTTAACTTATTAATAATATTTTTAACTTTTATTACCTTGTATATATTCCCTTTATTTCATTTATTATCATTTTTCATTTAGTAATTGAATCAGTTTAGTTTACATCAGTCATTTTGTGGTCATTGAGTTCATAATCTCTAATACAGCTTCGGTATATTCACTGAAGTCAAATGGGTAATAAAAGGATCACATAATATCTATAATTTTATATATATATTTTATTTATCATTACATTAGCATAAATGTTTTACAATTTAATTTATTGTTAAAAATAAATTCAAATCAATAAAAGTATCTCAATACGCTCATTTTAGGAAGTTAAATTTATATTGACAATTTACTTGTCATTATTATTAATAGAATGAATAAATTATCTTTATATAATATGAATTATTTTATAAATATCATATTTATTTGTAAAATAAATTTTTATAACCATTCGTGTAAGGCGATGATGAAAAATTAAATACATCATTAATGGAGGTGGTAGTATGACTATAACATGAGCGACATTCTAATTTTCTAAGGAAAAGGGGAGGAAGGAATATATTGGTTATTACATAAACATAATAATATTTTAGTATAATATTTATACTTATTTAACTATATTATTATGTGTATAATATATTTGGAGAGGGTGTAAGAAGAAAGAAACTCGAAAGAACTCGGTTAGAACAATTACCCCCTCCTTGCATGTCCTTTATAAGGCCTCTCCTTAAGCCTTGTTATATTGGTCTTTTGTAGATAAAATAACCTACATAAATTGGCAAAGATATTTTGGTACATATTTTTTTAGGTATTGTTGGAGTAAAGGTGCTGAACATGTGTGGAAAAGGGGAGGAGGGCTCCTTTTATAACGGAGAGGAGTGAAATTCATGTAAATATACATTTGTTAACATAAAAAAGAGATTCATTATTAAGGAAAGTGGATCCAATATTGATAATTAAAGAGGAAAATATAACATTAGTTTTATAAATCACCCATTCAACCATTTATTGATGATGGGTTTTTGATATTTTGAGTCCTTACCTCTCGATTTATTACTTTTACCTCATTTTGACCTTTATTGCGGTGACAAATTTTTACCTAGATAACTTATTTTTATGATTAAAAATTAAATGGTTCTTATTATTAAATATGAAACTTTTTATTTAAAACATGAAAACCATTTTAATATATTCAATTTCTATAGGTTCTAAAATTTAATTTTAATATAAGTACGCATAACTTAATGACAAATTTTTTATAGAAAAATTCCTTTTAAGAATAAAAATGAATCTATACTAAAATAAAGTATAGTATTTAGTATTATGATATTTATTGTCCTAGGAATAGAAAAATTATATTTACATGAATCTAAAACTTACTAAAAATTTAATGGAACATTGTGAATTCATAATTAAAGGAAAAGTAGCAAAAACAATTTTTAATAGAATAAAATTTCACTTAGGTTTCAAAATGTCAAACATAAGTTTATAAATTTAAAATAATAATTTTAAATGATTTATTTAATCATTTAATTTTTATTTTGTCGATTAGAGGGTTTTATAAAATTTTAACTTTCTTATACCATGATTATGTCATAAAATTTATAGTATTTGTAAAAACTATATTTTTCACTATTCACCTAAAAGTCAGTTTTTTCTGAAAAATTTCAAAAATTCACCCTATGAAAGTTCCAAAATTATGATATAAAAATTAATTCCATTTTATAAAATTCATATTCTAAAACTTTTGAATTTAAATTTTAAATAAAAACTAAAATATAATGAAAATATATTTTATTGATATTTGACTTTTAAAACTTCAAGTGTTCTCAAACTTATTCTATATCTATTACCAATGGGTTATAATTTATTTGTGTTCACATTGAATAATTTTATTATAATAATACTGTAAAAATGATCAATCTAATTTAAGATAAATATCACTTCAGAATCTGTTCTCTAAAAAATATCCCTTTTAACTTTAAATAGGTTTAATCATGTCCCATTAAAATTAATTATTCCTCCTTTAAAAATTATATTTAATTAGTTAATTGGTATTACAACACATAAATAATTATTTAATAGTAATATTGTGAAAGTAATTTAAATATATATGTTTTTAAAATAAATCATTTTATTATCTTTTTGTTTACTTTATGTTTTATTCTTATTATAATTTTCTTAATGATGTTTCACATTGTATATTCATAATGAATTAATGTTTACAAGTGTTATAATAAATCATATCATGATTCATTTTAGTTAGGTGTTGTGTGAGATACAATATATTTAAAAAGGTATTTATTTAAATTAATACATACTAAAATATCAAATTATTTCATTCTACCCTTGAAAAAAATTATGTACTCACAATTTTAATTACTCTAATAAAAGGGTATATGTGAGGATATTATTAACATGATCATGAATCAAAGAATAATTTCTAGTGAGATATCAACCATACCATCTTAGGTAAAACTATGAAATCCATATTTTCTTTCATTATAGACATATGTATAGATTTTCACTTATCAGAACCATCTAAGCCAAATATACCTCCTTAGTTGGTTATAAGAGTTTTTATAAACATACCTTTCACTGCTTAATTTTTTTTGATCCTTTTTACAACCAAATTATAAAACCAAAATAGTTTTGATAATATATAATAGAACATGAGTAAACCATTATATTAACATAAAATATAATTCTAAATTATCTTTATCCATTGAAAGCTTCATTTTAATATATGACATAATTGGATCAACCTATAATTCTTTTAGTTCAACCTAGATTTTCATAAATTTTCCTCCCAATCCCTAAAAATAACTAACCAAAAAAACATTAGTACTATATTCTAAACCCAAAATTCATGGAAATATATGATCACAAAATTTCCAAAAAACATTAATCATTCATAAAATTACATATGAAAATATACTAATCCATTCCCAAAATAACATAAATATCCATGATATAAACCATAAAAAATTTATACATGCTTCCAAAAAATAACCCAATTTTTATCCCTCAAATAATATAAACCATTTAGACATATAATAACACAACATAATTCATTTTACATTTACTTTAATCATGTAATGTTCCCAAAAATATTTTTAACTTCTTTAAAAATAAATTTAATCTCCTAGTCATTAAATCAATTATCAATCCCCAAAGTTAACCATATAGATAAAAATATATTCTTAAAATTAATTATCCCATTTTAAAAATTAAGAAGAGTTACCTAAACTTCAAATAACAAACCAACCCAAAGGTTTATCTATACCTTAATAATTTATTATTTCTAAAACCCATTCAAAATATCATTAACCACCTTAAAATAAAACCATATAAGATCGAAAAATGGATATATGTGCCTTTGAAATTCTGATAAACCTTAAAATTATTAACCCATTATGGTACCCATGACTCTTAATTTATCCCCATATGATAACATCTTAACCTCTAATGTTATCTAAACCATACTATGATACCAAATGTAATACCCAAAACCTAAACTCTCAAATCTAGTGCAAAAAACATATTATTTACATATATTCTTTGATACCAACTAAAATGACCAAAAATCTAGCCATCCATAATTAAAATATCAAAAAACAATCTTGAGTCACTTACATACCCATGACTTTCTAGGTTTATAGTTGTAGAGAATTAGGGGAAAAAATATTTATGTAACAAATCCCATGCATTTCCCTTTGAATGGGAGTTTTTATAACCATAACAAGAATTTATCATGTTACAATTATTAGTGATAGATATACAGTATGGATGAATGGTAAAAATGGAGGTTAAATAACATTTTTATTTAATTTTAGTTATTTATTAGTGTTATGAAAATTTGAAACAAAAAATAAAATATGAACGTATTTATTTTCATAGTAGTTAAAATTTAAAGTGATCAAAAATATACTCTTACCACCCTCAACATGAGATTTTTTATCCCACTAAATGTTTTATTAATTTTTAAAGAGGGTGGTAAATCTTATAATCCTAACTATTTCAATCATGGAGTCAGAATCTTGTAACCCTTCCTTTTTATCACATGGAGGCTATACCCAGAATCTTCCTTTTGAAGTGGGAGAAGAACCAACCTTGTTTGTAATAATCCAAAATTGAAAACCCCCTACCTTTATCTAGACCAAGTCCGAACCAACTTAAACATTAATGGGGAGGTATAAGATGACACTAAGGACATTATTTTTAATGAAAAATTATAAACAAAAAATAACACACATGAAAACTATTTGAGAAATATAGTACTATAAAAACTAGTTAGACAATATGATCTTGAGTGTTGAGGTAGTAGTGTTCACTTATATATAATTAGATCTGGATGATAATGTTCTTTATGAAAAAATCCTATAGTATGCGATTGTATGAAAAATTCATATAGTACAATTAAAATATCTTCAACAATGAATCTATAATGCACTATTAATGTTAAACTATTTTTATATAGTTTCTTTATGAACAATAAATAAAAAATTGATAGATGAATGCATAGAAACTTGAATAATCAATCCATTAAATTTTATCATTTCTAAAATAAAATCACACAAATATAACTAAAAAACTACTTTAGAGTCTTTCGATGCTTATTTACAAGATAATCATTCATGTAGAATTCTATCATAAATGAGAAATGTAAATATCCACATTGATTCTATTAATATTATATAAAACATAAAAACTATGTGTAAATTATAACTCATTTGAATATTAAATCATTTAATACTACTATAAATACTATAATAATAATAAATATTAATGTTATCGAATCAATTCTTGAAAAATTGTGGAGAAAAATTTTCATACTCTAACCCATTTAAATTTGAATCTAGTATATTTAATAAATGAAATGTGTAAAGTTATAAACACTTGGTCCCCTTTTATCTATAATTAAATTTTCATAAAACACATAAAAATTAGTTCACATTGAATCAATATTATTAATAAGTATTTATAGAATAAATAAATTAGTAAAAATATTCAACATAAATATCCAATAAATCAAAACATGAAATATAATGAAAAAAGTGATCATGTTTTGAACATTCAAAAAGAAAAGTCTTAAAAATATAATACTTTATTTTTATTTTCTATAAGTTTTAATTTTCATAAGATTCCTAACTGAAAATTTAATACTTTAACATTTCATAATACTTTGGGTGTTTTCATATGACTTACTTTGAAAATATATGACTTTAGAAAATTATTTTAAGAATTTTAAAGGCATTTCACATGACTTAAAATATTCATAAGACTTAAAATCCAAATTCACGACTTTATCAATTTCTATATGACTTCCAATAATTCTCCATGTATTCATTCCCATAAGTCTATTTACTTTGTCAAAATTCTATTATATATTGATATAATAATATCAGGACCAATATTAGAGTATATAAAAGGAACATTTAGATTCTTGTCTAGTCAACTTATATTTATTATAATAAATTTTATCTATCCTTAATTAGAAATATATACCTCAAGACATCATTGAGAAATTTTAACAAAATAAATCTAAAAAACAATAGAATTATGACCAAAAAAGTTTAGTTACATTGGACCAAATTTCAGATAAGATAAATATATATCAAGTATAGCTTGTAGTTGAATGAAATTAATATAGTCATCTTATCCATCCAAAAAAATCAAGAATTGTGCACTTTTGAGGTGTGTATCTCACGTTATGATTAAAATATAGTACAAAAGTTAATATTTAAATTATTCTACTTAAGGATACATTGACACAACACTTTTTCAAGTAAACTCTCAAAAATACATTAGTATAACATAATAATATGTTGGAACACTTTGGTGTATTATTAATACTTAATGATACATTATGAATAGTTCAAAACATGTATAATTAAAGTTATAAGGCACCAAAAGACATATTTATTATAGGAAAATTTCACGTAACTTGTAGAAGATATTATAAATAATCAAAACATAAAATATAAAGATAAACCAAGTAAATGATTATATTATATAATAAATTTAAAAAATAATTTAAATAATACATAAGGTACCAAATAAAATAATCAAACAAAGAATAAATAAATAATAAATAATTAATGAACAATTTAAATAATGAATAAATAATTGAGAATAAAATATTTCAAAATCATTATTTTCTAAACTATTCAAGCTTTAGTGATAACAAAAAATAAGATAAAAATTAATTATTCTATGAGAAATTATAATTACTCAATTAATAAAATTAGAAAAATTTTAACAGTATTAAATAATAATGTTAATTGGAATAAATAAAATAATTTTTTGTAATTATCAAAACATAAATAATGGATCAATGGGTAATTAAAAATCTAATCCTTTTTTATAATTACAAAATAAATATTTTAATACCAAAATCTTTCCCCCTTTTTGAAATTATTCAAAAAGATTATTTTTTAAAGGGTTCTCCCCCTTATTGAAATAAATATAGTTGTGCTTTACGAAAAATAAAGGATATAATATATCTCAAAATAATTTTAACATAAATTTGAAGAAAATTTTAAACAATGATATATCTCCCTAAATGTAATGAATTATAATAATCAAATACCAAAAATAGATTTAACAAATGAAATAATATTGAATTTTATAATAATATTTTCAAGATTAAATTGTAAAAAATATAATTAAAGTTACATAAAAATGAATATAAATATATTAGAAAATTTTCTTGAACTAAAAACATTCAAAACAATCATCAAGGATCCACATATAAGTATTTAATTTTTAAAACAGTAAACTGTAAGCAGTGAACTTTTAGAGCATAGTTTGAACACAGATTTAGAATTTCAGCTTAGTAATATACTCAAGATCCCCATAAACATAGGATGAAAAATTAAATTTACATTATATCAAGTTCAAATTTGATTTTCTAAAACCTATCTAAACACAGGGGCTTAGTAATGATATCATAAAACTAATTTTATGCTAAAAAAATTCTAGATCAATATGTCATTTTTGAACATGATCTCTAAGAAAGATAAATCTTATAATAAGATACAATATCTATGTACTTAGATTCATCACTCAAAATAGAAACATAATTTTGTTTCTTTGAACCCTAAGAAACTAAACATTTACCAAGTAAATGACACATACCTAATTTTTTTTTTCTATCTATATTTTATCTACTAAAATAAGAATCAGATTATTCAAAAAAATCAAAATAATTTTTAACAGGGTAAAATTAGACAATAATTAAAGATCATTGAACATATTTTATAATACTTTTAAAAAACATTAAGTGATTTACCTTAGGATAACATTAAAAATGAGAAAACATGGAAACTAAAAATATAAAATTAAGTCTTGAAGATATTAAATATAATAAACTACCAATCATACCTCTAAAATTTTTAACATCAAGGAATTTTACAAATTTATGTAAGTATAAGCTATAAGTTGTACTCATGGGTGTATTTATAATTTTACTTGAGAATAATCCTGATCTTTTAACCAATTCTTTATCATACTTAGATTTATTAAGAAATACACCATATTTGTTTTGAAATAATTGAATTATAGAAAATTATTTTAATTCTCACATCATAATCATATCAAACTCATAAGACATTAAATATGAAAATTTATTACATAGATTTTCTTGTGAATATCGAAAAATAATATCATCAATATATATTTGAATAATCAAGATATCTTTGGAATTCCTAATAATGAAAAAATATAGATCAACCTTTCATTTTCAAGAAACAATTTTCAAATGAAATAAAGTAAATATATAATACTAGGAGCTTATTTTAAACCATAAATAGATTTTGAATTCATTAAAACATGATTACACTTGGATTAATTTTCAAATCCCAAGGGCTATTTTAAAAAAATAATTTCAAAAATAAACCCTTTTAAAAATTCACATTGACATCCATATGAAAGAATTTAATTACAAAGTGAGATAAATATGCAAGAGAGTTATTATAGATTATAATATAGAAATTGGGGAAAATTATTCTTCAAATTATACACCCCCTTATTGATTATATCCTTTAGTCATTAATCTTTCATTATTTCTAATTGTTTTTTAAATTCATCAAATTTAGTATCAAAGATCCACTTGGTTACAAGAACATTTTTATCCCCATAAGGTTCAACTATGGTCCATAATTTATTTCTATCAAAATTATTTAACTCTTCATTCATTTCCATAATCCAATTTGGATCCTTTAAAACTTCAAAATCCTATTTGGGAACAAAATAATTGATAAAAAAATTATAAACAAAAAATATCATTTATGTTCTATTAGTTTGAATATTTGGTTTAACATTTCTAGTGATACTATCTATCCAATAATATTAATGAGTTTTTGAACTCCAAGTTAAGTGTTCATACCCCCTCAATAAGAAAATTAGTTACACTAAGTTGATCTTCCCCAAAATTAATGTCACTAATATCTTCTTCAAGTTGACATTCATCAATTAATTTTTCATTTAAAAATTTTCATCGAATTTAACATGCATTTATTATTTAGCAACCACAATTATTTTTTTATAAAATCAATGCAATTTACTAGTAATTGAATAACCAAATAATATAATTTCATCATATTTTACATTAAATTTATACAATAAATCCTTGGTATTATGAATGAAAAAATTACAACCAATGATTCTAAAATATCCAATTTTAGGTTTTATTCCTTTATAAATTTTATAAGGGGTATTTTTCAATATAGTTTTTATAGGAATTTTGATTGAAATATAAAAGAAAAATTTATATCTTCATCCAAAAATAATTTATGTAAACTATATTCAATCAAAATGGTTATATAAATTTCTTGAAATGTTCCATTTTTCCTTCCCACAAAACCATATTGTTGTTGTGTATAAAGTGATAAAAACTTTTACAAATAACTGTTTCACTCTCAAAATGGGATAAATTAAAAATTTAAAAACTCTCAACCTTTATCACTTATAATTGATAGAATTAAGTTTACTTTTCATTTTTAACCAATTTAAAATAAGTTATATACTAAGATACAATTTTATATTTTTTTACAATAAAATAAACCCATGTAAATCTACTAAAGTCATCTATAATAAAAAAATATTTTACCAAAAAGACTAGTAGTTTTAACATGTCTAAATAGACAAAGATAAATGAGTTTTAGAGGCTTTATTGTTTGTACCTCTTTAATAGTTTTGAACGAGATTTTGTTCTGTTTACCTTTCATACATGAATAAAAAACATGTGATATGTCCTATTTATGTTTGGGTAACTTCAAAACAGTTTGGATTTTAGAAAAGCTATGAAGAAACCGAAAATTAAGATATCATAATATTATAGGTCACCAAATGTCATAAAACTTTATAAAACTTAAACATTTAACATTTTGATCATTAAATCTGATAAAATTTATTGAATTAATATTGTCTTTTATTTTTGTATAAAACAAGAAAAATTATCCATTAAAAATAATACATTTATCATTTTGGGATTTAATAAAAATTCCATCATCGCATAGTTGAGAAATTCCTATTATATTAAATTTCAAACCTTCAACATATAAAAGTTTCTGAAATAAGGACAAAGTTAAAATTTTCAAATTCTCCAAAAACTTTTACTTTTCCATTAGAATTTTCACTAAAAATAACATTACCACTATCAAAATATTAAAATATATAAATTTGTAGATATTGTCACGAGCCGAATCTAGTCTCCATCCAAACCAGCACCAAATCCAGCCCGTGACAAGGCTCGAAGGGCATTCCCGATCCCCACAGGATGGAACAAGTGTCCAGGTATCATAAAATGAAAATTGAGAATAATTTACCTGAGTTTATAAATATAAAATGGAAAACAAGTCCAATAAAACCAATTTAGTTTTTTCAAACAAAATCATCTTTTACCAAATTTTAGAACAGAATTACATGGTTTTAAACAACTCTAAAAGACTATAACAAATGAATAAAACCAAAAAGGATGTCCCAAGAACCTCCACATGGAAAGAGGCACCGCCCTCAACCCATATCTACAACACCGCATCGTGATGGACAGCTAAAAACCCAAACTATTGGCATAAAAGATGTACCCAAACCTGTGGAAAAAATAACCAAGTATACTTACACCCAAATTAGTAAGTAGGGTGTGAGACAAAGCCTAGTAGGATACCATCACTATGAGACTACATGTGATAAACATTAAAAGATGAAAACCATAAAAGTTTTCATGACATGAAATGCTAGTAATAATTTTTAAAAGATAAAACATAAATAAAAGAAGTTTTCAGGTGGGCCATTTTAAAGAATCGACACTTTTAAAAATAATGTCAACCCTAATGAATTTTACAGCCAACCATAGAATATTATAATAGTAAGCACAAAGTAACTAATTAGAAAAATAAATGGGAAAGTAACCCCTAGGCACTGGCTCGCTGTGGGTCCCAGGTACCTCGTCACTCGGTGAGAGTAACCATTACAATATCCATTCTCATGAAAATGAGCCACTAGTAGGGAACATACCCATAACGTAGTGTCCCCCTAGAATCATCATAATCATAGTTTAGTTAGTGTTTTAAGCGTTAAACTTGCTACATGAAACTGAGGCCAAACCCCACGGGATCACTAGCATACTAGTACACGTCCACCCACCTAGATACCCGAGTATCCCTCTTGTGCTCAAAAAAGTTCAACAAGTCAAGAAATATAATTTTCACATGAAAATACCACTTCCACATCACACATTCACCAAACATACCACATGTATATCACACAAGTCTCATAATCCACTTTTTCATTCAAATGCATTTTGAAATCATACTCACACCAAAATATCCCACAACACTTTTCACATTTCATTAACACTTCCAAAAATCCTTTAATTTTTTTTATAAAACCTTTAAAAGATATTCCAACTCACATATAATCCCAAACAAAAATCACATAATACTTCTGTCATAAACAAAATTTATTTTTCACATCAAACTCGCACAAAACAGCCCACAAACATGTTTCACCTTTCTCTTTCCATTTGATAAAACATTTCAGAAATTTATAAAACATTCTGTAAATGTTTGACATCATAAATAACCACTTTACCTTTAAAAAATAAATATTAGGTGAACACACTCACCCAAACAGTATATATACACCCTTTTCCCACTTTTTTTAACCAAATAAAACATGTACAATTTTCATAAAACAATCCCAAAGGGTATAACTATGTCTTGCACACAAAACCCATTTCAAAACCCCCTTTCAAGGCCAAAATCACACTAATACCCTACCAAATCAGAATTGGAATCCCTTTAAACATTTATTAAACCATTCTTAAGTACTATAAAATCACCTCAAATTATACCACAAAAGATACACATGAAAAACACACATTTTCATAAAACACTCTCAAGGAGTGAAACAAGGTTTTACACATAAAACCTTTTAAAAAACCCTCCTTTAAATTAAAAATAACACCAATACCCTACCAAAGTAGAATTGGCAGACCAAACAATATTTTACAAACCACTTTCATTTGTTATAACATCAACCCAAAGATTACCACAAGGTTTACACATGGAAAACACCCAATTTGAAACAAAGTGCAACTATAAAATTAACCGCTTAACAAACTCCATAAAAAATGGTTTTAACACAATGAAAATCAAATTAGGAAGATTAAAATTAATTAAATCAAGCATACTAACTCTTAAAAAATTTATTACACATGGAATCACCTACCTATTGAATCAAAACCCCCACATCTTGGTGAGAAACATCAACCGCACCACCGTCACACCTCAAGGAAGTGAAATCCAACCTAAAACCCAAATATTTAACCAAAAAGACACCAAATAAAACCCTAGGTATAGAACCCTAACTTCTGGACATTTTATAACTTCATTAAAGATTGAGGAAACCCTAAGGAGAAGGAAGTAAATGAAGAGAGAAACACTTACATGAAGAATTATTGAAGAAATCAGCACAAATTCACCCATATTTGAATATTTAAGTAACCAAAACTGGTAGGGAGGATCAAAGGAGTCATAGTAAGTCAGGTGGTGACTGAATTTGGGGTGAAATAGTGAAAATAAAAGTTGTTATGAAATAAACATTTTACCTCTTTAAATATGGGTGATTTGAGAATGATTAAGAAATATGTCCCTAATCCACATGGGAGATGAGATCCAAAGGGGAATAGAAGAGAATGGGAGTGAAACTTGGGTAAGTGGGCTTAGGTGAGAGTTGGAATCATAGAAAAGACATAAAAATTGAATGAGATATTAAATAATTAAAAACAAATTAAAGAAGAAAATGAGCTTTTGGGCTGGCCCAACACCTTAATAAAAAACCCAAATCCATCATTATTATGGATTCCTATGGGGTCTAAATTAATATGGTGGTTTTAATATTCCAGGAGATGAAAATAGGGAAGTGTAATGGTTCTAAAATTTTGAAAAATTAAGGAGTTATAAAATAAACCAAATTTATTTTTAAATCTGGAAATGGTCTCACGGTTTGGCCCAAATTTTTAAAAACCACTATTTCCACCAAAATGAATGAGAAACCCCCAAAACAAAGAAAGAATGAAAATTAAATGAAAATACCTTTAAAAGAAGTCATGGATGTGACAATTCTACCCACCATAATAATTTCTTCCCTCGAAAAGGCACAAAAATGCGAAAAACAAAAACCAAACCCAACCGAAAGGCCAAAATGGACTCCTTTGCCAAGTTTCACCCACACCCAAAAGGCCAAAATACCTACAATTGATCAATAAAGGAGGGAATACTCTCACCAAAACAAAACATACACCACTTCTTTAAATGAAAAAGTATAGTCATATTTTATCCCAAAATAAGACTCCTCAAACACTATCCAAACAAGATTCCAGCAATTTACCCAAACGAACATCAACAACGAAAAAGGTTACACTTACCTTGATTTAACTAGACCATTGGGCATTCTCCACTCCTAATGTTTACCCAAGGAAGATGTAGGTAGTTAGATAGCTCTGAACATGACTACCTATCGCCAAGCCAAGAATAAGGACCAATCTGAGTTACTAGTATGGGGAGACATAAATAGGCTCCCCACCATAAGAGAAAACTCAAATTTTCCTGAGAGAAGATTGGGACACTAATAGGGGGAGGCCTGAATAGACTCCCTAGTACAAGGGGTAGAACTTTATTCAAAATTTTGAAAGGAACATACAAGATAATCATATTGGGTCTCCCCAATATAACAACCAACCATCTTAACTGACCAGCATGGATCGACATAGGAAGAACCCAAATTTAAAGAGTTGGGATGACTACACGGTTAATACACACAGTTTGAGAAACCGTGGCCTAACCGCATGGATCCTTCTACTTGCATGGTTTTTTGGGGCATGGTTACTACTAACCCTGCACAAACCATGCACTAAACCTATCTAGCCAAATTCCCAACCATACTCCAAAAACTAAATGGAAACCAAAGGGGAAAAGAATAAAATTTGGCGATAACATGGGAACGAGGCCCTCTACCTCTTTCCACCGAATGGGAAAAACTAAGGTAAGATGATGAAACACGAGGTTTAAACTATTCCCATAATTCATACTGAGGATAGAACTTTGTACAAGGGTTTGAGATACCCTGGGACTTCCCATGACTACATGCTAGCTTCACTCCGGGGCCTATGGATGGAGCCCAAAAGATTGAAGCATCTTCGGCCTCGCAATAAGGATTTGGGAACCCATGTATGGAAATTATTATTTCTATGGCACAAAAAACTACACCAAAATCCCAGAAACATTTACCAAGACATAACACACTCCAAACTTATCTTGACTTAACTCGACATTTCACTGAAACAATGGCTTAGAAGATGCACACACATCAACCCTTGTTTCTTCGGATGTGAAATGTAAGGAGGAAAGGATATATATAAAAAACTTCCTCAAAACAAAGGATATCGATATTTACCAAAAGGAGACAAAATTATGGAAAAACAAAGACCCACAAAAAGATTGTACAACTTCACTTTTACAGTCAAACGAGCACACAACATCACAACGCGTCACCGAACATGACCAATGTGACTGATAGAAACAATACATTGAGGGGGACTTTATGCAATGTCCCCAAACATCACACAATTCCATAAAATGGCCACAACATACTCTCATGACCATATTTACCATACTGGTGGTTTAACATAAACCCCTAATTTGAAGAGACTACAAAGGACCCAAAGGACCTCTTACACACCATCCATATACTCATCCCCACAAACAACCCCAAACCACTTCCACCTTCGATGAATCAGGTAACTTAAGAAACTAAGGTATCGTTCAACATTCCATGAGAAATATACCGCTACAAGAGGATACAAAAAACCAAAAAGGAAAGGGTGTAGACTCATTCTACAAAGCTCGAGAAAATATTCCTTATATAGATCAACTGGAGGATTTTCCAATGGCGAAATAATTCGGGTTGCACTTCAGTAGAGCACTAACCCTTAATGGGTGCATACCTTATCCAATGAGAAAACCCAAGTACCGAACCAATATTGTCCATTGGTCAAGACATTCCACAAACTAGATCCAAACATATAAAGGGAACCACCATAATGGAATCCCAAAACATTTCTCATAAGAGACCACTAACCGACCCTTCAACCTAGCTTACCAACAAAAAAAAACCAAAACATGGTTCAAACAATAGGGGTTCTTGGACTCAAAACATCCCACAACATCAATATTTTCAAAAACACATAATACACACCATCCCAAACTAGTTATCAAGACATCAATTTTTCCTTTAAAAACAATTCTTTGAAAAAAAATGGTTCAGCAGTTAGCATATCCACCAATGGTACCATATGTGCTCTCTCACAGAAATACCAATGGTTAAAAAAAAATCATTCCACTTTTCAAAACCAAAACAATAACCAATAGCTCCTTTTCCTCAAGACCTCTAACCATAAAATAAAAATCCCAATAATTCAAATGAGTACTCACTTTCAAGTCATATACATCAATTTAAAAACATATTATCCCAGTAAAACACATTTCAATAGTTTAGAAAACACTATTGGGAACACTTTTTCAAAACCAACTTTAACATAATTTCTTGCATTCAAAAGAGGTGTAAACACACCATTTTTCATTTCAAAACAATTCTGAAAATTCAGTTACACCATTTCAAAAATCAAACCATTACCTCTTTATTAGAAAATTATTTCATAGAAACTTTACACTCTTTAAAACCAAGTCATTTTTTCTTTAAAACCAAACTTCAATGATTTCAAAACTAAATAACACAAGACAAGGCGATAGGAAACTAGTTTTAGTGGGTGACTTGGACATATGGTTGGAATCCATACACTAATAACTTCACCATCATAGGGAGTTATATAGGGAAATATCCCTAGCTCCACATGGCTTTCCAGTCCCTGCAAGCTCACTGAGACCATAAACCCAACTCTCTTTTCATTTCCTCTAATCATCATCAATCCAAGAAAACCAAAGGATTAGACAAATCCCAATATCCCCTGGAGACTCAAATCTAGCCATGGGGTGTGAAGGATAGGTACAATACTGATAACCGGAATGTCAAGTCCCAAAAATCCTAACTCCAGACTATCCTAACTATTCCCCAAATAACATGACCCAAAAGAGAGAACCTCCTTTGATACCATTTTATCATGAACTGAATCTAGTCACCATCAAAACTGGCACCTAAACTAGACCGTGATAAGGCCGTAGGGGCGTTCCCGATCCCCATGGGATGGAACAAGTTCCCAAGTATCATAAAATGAAAATTGGGAAAGATTTACCTGAGTTTATAAACATACAATGACAAACAAGTATAATAAAACCAATATGGATTTTTCAAACAAAACCATCCTTTAAAAAATTTCAGAACTGAATGAAATGGTTTTAAACAAATATAAAAGACTATAAAAAATGAATAAAACCAAAAAGTACAGCCCAAGAACCTCCACATGGTGAGATGCACCTCCCTCAAGCCATCTACACAACACCACATCATGATGGACCGCTAAAAACCCGACCTGTTGGCATAAAAGTTGTACCCAAACCTGTGGAAAAAATAACCAAGTATACTTACACCCAAAGGTGTAAGTAGTGTGTGAGAAAAATCCTAGTAGGCTACCAGAACTAAGATATTCCATGTGGTAAACATTCAAAGATGAAAAACAAGCAAGTTTTCATGACATGAAATGGTAGTAACAATTTTTAAAAGATGAAACATAAATAAAAGAAGTTTTCAAGTGGGACATTCTAAAGAATCAATAATTTTAAAAATAATGTCAAAGCTATTAAATAGTCCAGCCAACCATACTGTATTCCAATTGTAAGCATAGAGTAACTAATTAGCACAAGCAATGGGAAAGTATCAACTAGGAACTAGCTCGCTGTGGGTCCCAGGTAACTCGTATCTCGGTGAGAGTAACCATCACAATATCCGTTCTTGTGCACAATATCCACTAGTAGGAATCATAACCATAACCTAGTGGCCCCCCATCATCATCATCATCATCATAGTTAAGTTAGTGTTTTAAGCATCAAAATTTCTATGTGAAACTGAGGCCAGACCCCATGGGATCACTAGCATACTAGTACACGTCCACCCACCTAGATAACTAGGTTTCCCTCTTATGCTCAAACAAGTTCAACATGTCAAGAAATATATTTTTCACATGAAAATACCACTTAAACATCACAAATTCACAAAATAGACAACATCTATATCACGCAAGTCACATAATCCACTTTTTCATTCAAATGCAATTTGAAATCATACTCACACCAAAATAGCTCATAACACTTTTCACCTTTCTTTAACACTTCAAAAAATCCTTTAAACAATTTTATAAAACCTTTAAAATATATTCCAACTCAAATAACATCCCACACACACATCAAATAATACTTCTTTCATCAACAAAATTCATTTTGCACATCACACTCACACAAAACAACCCACAAACACGTTTCACCTCTCTCTTTCCATTTGATAATACATTTCAACAATTTATAAAATTTTTGAAAATGTTTAACATCTTAAAAGACCACTTTAACTTTAAAAAATCCATATTAGGTGAACACACTCACCCAAACTCTACATATACACCCTTTTCCCACTTTTTTTAACCAAATAAAACTTTTATAATTTTCACAAAACAATCCCAAATGGTATAACTATGTGTTGCACACAAAACCCGTTTCAAAACCCCCTTTCAAGGAAAAAATCACACCAAGACCCTACCAATATAGAATTTTCATCCCTTGAAACATTTATTAATGCATTCTCAAGTACTATAAAATCACCTCAAATTATTCCACAAAAGATACACATGAAAAACACACATTTTCATAAAACACTTTCAAGGAGAGAAACGATGTTCTACATATAAAACCTATTTAAAAACCCTCTTTTAAACCCTAAAATCACACCAATACCCTACCAAAATAGAATTGGAATCCCAAAAAATATTTAACAAACCACTTTCATATGTTATAACATCAACCCAAAGATTACCACAAGGTTTACACAAGGAAAACACCCAATTTGAAACAAAGTGCAACTATAAAATTAACTACTAAACAAACTCCATAAAAAATGGTTTTTGAACAATGGACATCATATGAGGAACATTAAAATTAATCAAATCAAGCATGATAACGCATAAAAAAATTATTACACATTGAATCACCTACATTTGGAATCAAAACCCCTAAATCTTGGTACGAAACATCAACCGCACCAACGCCATACTTCAAGGAAGGGAAATCCAACCTGAAACCGAAATATTTGACAAAAAAGACACCAAATAAAACCCTATATTCTAACCTTAACTTTTGGAGATTTTAGAACTTCATTAAAGAGGGAGGAAACCCTATGGAGAAGGAAGGAAATGAAGAGAGAAACACTTACATGAAGAAATATTGAATAAATAGGCCTAAATCCACCAATAGTTGAATATTGAAGTAACCAAAACTAGTATTGAGGATAGAAGGATTCATAGTAGGTCAGGTGGGGACTTAAATTGGGGGAAAAAGTAAAAACTGAACGAATTATGAAAGAAACATTTTACCTCTTCAAATCTAGGAAATTTGAGAATGATTAAGAAATATTTCCCTAATGCATGGGGGATATGAGCTCCAAAGAGAGGGAGGGGTAGAATGGGAACACGCCTCGGTTTAATGGGCTTAGGTGAGATTTAGAATAACCGAAAAACCATAAATATTGAATGAGATATTAAAGAATTAAAAAAAATTAAAGCAGAAAATGGGCTTTTGGGCTGTCCAAACACCTTAATAAAAAACGAAAATCCATATTTATTATGGATTCCTATGGGGTCCAAATTGATATGTTAGTTTTAATATTCCAGGATATTCCAATTGGGAAGTGGAATGAGTCTAAAATGTTGAAAAATGAGGGAATTATAAAAGAAAAAAAATTTATTTTTAAACATGGAAATGGGCTCACAGTTTGTCCCAAATTTTGAAAACCCACAATTTCCACCAAAATGAATGGGAAAACCCCAAACCAACCAAGAATGGAAATTAAATGAAAAATAACATTAAAATAATTCATAGATGTGACAAATATCTCCAGTCATATATCTAGATCATCCATTATCCATCTATTATGTTTTATTTTTGATACATCCAAGATACATTTCTTACATAAATATATTTATGCCAACATTGGTTTCCATGAAAATTTGGGTCCAATTGGGTTAGAGAAAGAATTATTTGGAACCCAAAATGATTCAAAATATTTATTTTTAGGTAATCTAGTGGGTAAATATTTTGAAAAAAAATATTTGGTATGTATAAGAAATTATTGAAATCTAAAGGAACACTCATTTTCATAATAACCCTTAATTATATATATATAACATGTACCATTTGATATACTTCTATTAGAATTATTAACAAATAATGTCCTATATATCTTGGTTAATTGATTAATATAACCAAGAACAGTTTTATCTTTTTTTAATTTATTAAAAATTATAATTTTACTATAACTGTATCTCCCATGAATAAATGTGGACATATTTGACTTTAGACTCTAAGTTTTATTTTTGAGAACTTCATTCTCTTCAAGAACTATATTAAAATTCTTTTCTTGTTTCTTGTGATTTTTATTCAAAAAGTCAATTTTTTTCATTTTACTCATGTTTTTTTGTTTTATTTTAGTACATTTTCCTTTTCAACATGTGAAGAATTTAGTTTTTCTTTAACATATTTGAAATATGAATTTTATGTTATTAAGTTTATTTGAGTATATATCAAGTCTATCTTGATATATTTATTTAGTTTTTCATTTTCCTTAATAAATTCTTTATGTTTTCCCATAAGATATTTTTATATTTTAGAAAAATGTTAATTTTTATTAATTAATTCAATTTCTTTATAAAGTTCATATTCAATGGGTTTTTACAGATTAGATTTAGAAAAGGAATAACAATCAAATTCAATTTCCTGGTTTGATGAAGTCATTAAGCAAAAATTATAAAATTCTTTTTCTGAACTAGATTCTTTACTTGAACTAGAATACCCCAAACAAATCTATACTAGATCCATATATTTATTTTCTTTCATAAAATAATTTCTCTTATTATTATAATTCTAGAGTTGTTGGAATTCAAGTTTAATGTAACCTCTCTTTATATATTCATAGAAAATAATATTAAAAGTATCATTATATATTACATTAACTTTCTAGTTTCCTTTATTTTATTCTCCTGGGAAATCCTTTTTAAATATTTTAGATTATAATTTCTTCATTATTCTTTTAGTAACATGAGAATCAACATCCTATACACTAGTCTATATATAAGATTCATAAGATTAAGTAGTGATATTTTATATAAAAGAAATTATATTATTTTTCAAAATATATTATTTAATAATATTTTAAGATACAACACATATTGTAACAATGACCCAATAATATCATAAAGTTTATATTATTTAATATTTTTCTTTAATATATAAAAACTTTTTTAGCATTCTATTTCATAGGTATGGTTCTAAGTACTCTCTCGACTAGAAAAAAATTATACATATTTTCTATTAAATAACTCAAACCATTTACAATGCCAATAAATATATAGAATATTTTATTTATAGTTTCTTCTTAACCCATTTTATATTCTTAATATTCAAACCTCAATATGACTAACTTAATTCTTATTAAATTATTTGATCTAGATGAGTAACTTGTATGATTTTCCAAACTTCATATGCAATTTTACATGTAGATATATGGATATACATATTTATATTAATTCCATAATTTAAAATAATCTTCACCTTATAATTAAACACATATTTTAACACATGATTACAATCTAATGATTCAATATTGACTTCAGTTAGTTTGTATGTTTCCACCATGATACTCCAACTATCAATAATATGATATTTTAGGGAGTATTCAATTCCAGATTTCCAATATCCATAGTTAGTTCCATCAAAATGAGGTGGTATTTGAATAATCCATTCATCATTGAAACTTGTTCCTGCTCTCTCAAGAAGATATTTTCCCTTTTAAGGATAAGTTAAGAAATGGTTATCATAAATAAATAAATAAATAAATATTGGATCTATTGGTTTGTCTATGATACTAATTATTAGTCCCATATACAGAGGATGGATGAATGGTAAAGAGGGGGGGGGGGGGGGCTGAATTGACCCTTTATTGAATTTTAATTAGATATCATAGTTGTGTAAATTTGTAGTGGAAAATAAAAGTTTAAAACACATATTTTTATAGTAGTTCAGATCAAATTTGTCTTATATCCATTTCTAACACTCTAAATATCATAGTATAAAAACTAATAAATGGTATATCACTTTTAAAGGAGATCAAACACTCTTATAATCTTGAATATTACACAACTATATTAATAACCCAATAATCCTACAATTTTATCACTTGGAAGGACTACACATATTATTTTCTTTTGAAGTGGAGGAAGAAAAAACCTTGCCTTTTTTTTGGACCGAATCAAAAACAATACCCCATATTTATTCTTAAAAAGGCCCAAAAAAACATACATTTTAAAGGGGAGGTATAACCTGAAACTATGGTCCTACTTTTTAATGAAAAAATATAAACCAGAAATAAAACACAAAGAAATGATAGGAAGAATACAGTACTATAACAATTAGTTAGGCAATATATGAGCATGCGTATTGGTGAAGAAGGGTTCACTTTATAACACATGATATAAACAATGTTTTTTTCAATTCCAAAGTCCAATTTTTTGTGATTTCAAGAAAAATTCACAAAGTAGAATTATAATATCCTCATCCATGATTCTCTAATGTAATGGTTCTATGCAACTCTTTTTACATAGTTTCTTCCTGCACAACAACTCCCCAAGTTACATCCACTTGCATAAGAACTTGAATAATCTATGCATTTCATTTCATCCTTCATAAAGTATAGTCATACATGTAAAACTAACAAGTTACTTTATAATTTTTCAATTATTATTTCTCAGATAATTTTTCATGTGTAACTCTATCATAAACGAGAAATAGAAATATTCATGTGGCTTCTATTAATATTTTGTAAAATATAATAAATAAGTATACATCAGAAATCCTTAGAATAATAAAAAATTTAATATAATAGAAAATAATCCCATAATAATATATATTAATGTTCATATAATAATCCTTGAAAAAATTTGAAACAAACTTTTCATATTCCAACTAATTTAAATTTTTATCTCATATTTTTCATAAATGGAGTGTAAATATTTACATATTCCTGATCCTTTTTGATATATATTTAATTTTTTATAAAAAATAAAAATTATTTTTCATATAATAAATATTATTAATAAGTATTTATAGAACAAATTGATCAATAAAAATATTTAATATGAAAACATAGTTATTAAAATCATGAAATAATAAAAAAAAATATAGCATGATTTAAAAATTCAAAAAGAAAATTATTGAAAATGTAATTGTGAAAAACTAGTTATTGTCAATAATAAATAAATTTCATTTATTAAAAATATTCATTATTAAATTTTATGGATTTATATTCACTATAATAATTTTAAGTATTTTTTCAATTGAAAAAGAAATAGTTTTATTTTAACCAAAGTGTTTTCCATCTAATTTATGGTCTTACTTAAAAGTTAAATTTATAAATTTTAGATATTAAATCTAATAAAATGGATTTAATTTTTATATAAATATATTTAATATATATTATGGGTAATGTTTTTTATTTTTTTGAAAATATTGATTTTTGGGTGAATAATGAAAAATACCATTTTTTATAAAAACAATCGTTTTTTCTTATATTTAAAAAATAAATTATATTTTAGATTAGTTTTAATGTAAAATTAGTCCCATTTTATTAAATATAAACCTATTAATTCTATAATAATCAACATTATACATGATTTTGGTGTAAAGAAATTTTAGTCTTAATTTTTTTTTTGAAAAAACTGATTTTCATTTCATTTTGTGCGCTTATATTAAAATTAATTTCTGGAATTTTTACAAATTTCATTTTGAAAAATAGATTTTATATTTTTAATTATTAATCTCAATTTTAATAATGAATTTAATTTCATTTATGGCTATAATGAATTTTAACCATGGTAAGAATGTTCACCATGGTAAAGGGTAAAATATGTTAATTAATGTTACAACTAAGCAATACGGTCACAAAATACCAAATTAAATATTATTGGATGAGTATATTTCAACCATTATACTCTTATAGTAAAAATTATATTGTTTTAAGGCCAATTTTCTCTAAATAAGAGTTTATATTATTTTAAAACTTTAATGAAATCATAAGAGTCCCACACCCCTCACTTATAAAAGGTAACCCACTCTCCTATCTTATGCACATAATTGGAGACATTTATATAGAAAAAAAACTGCCTAAATAACTTCTAAAAATACATACCAACATTATAGTGGTATTTAGTTCACAAAAATACTAATGTAATACGACTTAAGGTGTAAGAAAAGGGGGTTTTACAAAGATGCAGTATAATTATTTACTGAGTGTTTCATGTTTATTTATTATTTTACCTCCTTAAAATATTCTTAAATTATGTTGAAATAATAAAATAATTCTTTTAAATATTATTAAATGTTTTTATTAATATTTTATAATCTGTTTTCATCTCCCTTTACACGCTATGGGAAATAAAATCATCGTTTGTGCGTACATGAAGACTTCTACCTCCATAAAGCGATGCATTTTTTTCATATCCACCTCACATAAATGGTTATTATAATAAATTTAATGAATATATATGATATTAGTGGGATAATTGTTATTTTTGAAAGATAATATATTAATTAACTTTCTACCATTCCATTATTTTGAAAAATGCTTGCATCACTCGTGCATATGTGTGGACCACCACCTCCATGAAGTAATACAGTTCATTTTTCATGTCCTTATTTAATGAATGGTTATATAATTATATCATATTTATAAACATGATAATTATTTCTTTATTAATATTTCTTATATAATGTAATAATGACCCATTTGACCAAGTTCAACCCACCAAAGTTGTTTTATAATTATGAATCAAACATCCCCAAAACATCCGACATGAAGTTATCTAATTTAATGACTATATAAGGCATGATAATAAATGAAATAAAAGGGAATATAATAAATTAATAAACATAAAAATGAAATTAATAAAGTATAAAATTAATATAAGTTTATTATAAATGATTTAAAGTATGTATATGGTGAGTGAAACATGAGGTAATGATTTTTATTTAAAAACTTATTTTAAAAGTTTAATGCTCTTTCATCCCCTTTTCCTCCAAAAACATGTTCTTTAAAATATTTCAGTTATGATATTAGTCTATTGAATTGAATATTAAAATTCATTTTAAATGATTATTTAATTTATTTATGAAGGAATAAAAAATATCTTTTAAACATCTTCCAAACATGTTATTTCTTCCATTTTTACAAAAGCGTGAAATAAATATTTTTTTAAGATATACGACATGAAAATAATTTCTCATCATCTATAATATTATTATTTATGAATATTACTCTAATATTTTCCATATTGTTTCAAAATAATATCCTATTTACTATTTTTTGGAATTTTTTTTAAATAGTTTTCAAATAAAAATATTTTTATCCTTATTTTTACGTGAATCCCAAAAGTGATTTTGTATATGTGTTAAACGGAATAATTTATGAGATTTTATTATAGAAATGAAATATTATATGTGTTTTATGTATTTTATGGTCCTTTTACATTGTTCATAATGATTTGATAGGTTGATAAAGATCTCTAATGCATTGGGTAATGATTTTGTTCTCTGGGGGATATATGTTGGAATTAACCAAGTAGGTTATTCCATTTATAAGAGTGCTTGTAAGAGTTATATAAAGATGATATACCGTGGTACCTAAATGACTACTCTATGATTTATAATGAGTTTTCATGGTTGTATTTTTATTTCATAAGTTAATCTTATGTGATTATGTTTAATGATAAGTTTTTCCCCTTTTAAGGGTGAAAATCATGTTTCTCAAGAAAATGTTTTCATGAGTACCCATGTTTTTCAAGAAACCCACACAATAATGATTTTTAATTTAATATTTACTATAATATATTTTTATTAAAATAATTAATCTATGAAGCTTATTTCATGAGTAATAAAATTAATATTATAGCTCAATGTTTATTACTCAAAAAGGGAAATATTTCTTATGGGATTTCATGATTTTCCAAATAGACTAATGAGTTTATTTATTTTTTATAATTTAATGAGGTTTTTGAGATCATAGAAAGTTTTAAAATGTCATTCATAAGGAATTATGATGAGTAGGAACCATATAAATGTTTAAATTTACTCTATAGGGATTCGTCTTTAAATAATGGGATCTGTTTTGAAATACGCAAGACTTTAAATTTAAGATTCATGTTTTTGTGGGAAAAATTGATATTGGGTAGAAGTGTAAACTTTTTATTATAATTATTTTATATATAAGAGTTTTTCTTAAATAATTAAAACTATGAACCAAAAATATCTTTGATATATAACAAATGGAAACCCTTGTTATAAACCATATAATTTTGGGTATCTTAAGTTATGGGTTTTTATAGTAATAATAAAATTTTATTTCTTTATGACTTTAAATTTTAACAAGACTTAATTTTTTTTTCAAAATTATAAGTAAAAACATAAGAATTTAAAATTTTCATAATAATTTATGTGATTTTTATTAATTCCTTTCAAAATGTATGACTTTAAATTTTTTTTGTAAGACTTCGAATAATATTTTGTATGACTTAAAAAATGTGTATGAATTTATTTATAAAAACTTGAAATCATAAGTTTTTGACTAATATTGGATCATATAAAAGGAATATTTAGCTTCTATTCCATTTTAATTTCATTTTTAATATTTAGTTTTAATTTATAATATCCAATTATATCTTTAATAATTTTTTTATATATGAATATATCACTAAAAAATGGTATAAAATCAATGTAAGAAAATGTGAAATTATGACTAAAAGCTTACAGTGACTTTGAACCAAATTTCAAACCTATAAATGATATATTCATATTACCCTATAGTTTAATGAAATGTATATAATAGTATTACATATCTAAAAAAAATTAGAATTTTGAAATTAAATTTTTTTTATATCATTTCATTATCAAAATGTAGTAGAAAAATTAATATGTAAATCAAACTACTTAAGGATATGTTGGCACATCACTTTATCAAGTAAAAAATTGACTATATGTTGGTAGCACTTCCAAATAAACTGCAACTCTATAATTTTTTGGGACCACTTAATGATATTTTAGGTATAGTAAAACATATATAATATAATTACAAGGTACAAAAATATATATTTAACCTTGGATAATTAAATAAAACTCATAGCACATGTTATAAATAATAAAAACATAAAATATAAAGGTAATGAAAGGAAAATAAATATATGATATAATCAAAGTAAAACATAATTTAAACAATACACAAGGTAACAAATAAAAAAATTAAACAAAAAACTAAAAAATAATAATTAATTAAATAATTATTTAAGTAATGAGTAAATAATTAATAATAAACTATTTTAATATCATTATTTTAAAAATTGTATAAGATTCAGTAATAATCATAAACTAGATAAAACTTAATAATTCTTTGAGAAATTATAATTACTCAATTTATGAAATTATCAAAACATTAATACTTTAAAATAATCATGTTAAATTGAATAAAAAATGAATTTTTGTGATTAATATGTCATGAATAGTAGATCAAGGAACCACTAACAATAATAAGTCTTCAATATATCCCATAAAATTCTCTACACATAATACCATTCTATAAATATCATAAATAATACCTCTCTTCACACCTTAGGGAAATGGAAAACATAGGAAAAGGGTGAGATCAGATGTCTAATAAGGGTATATAAGAGAGAATTAATCGAAGATCATAAGTGATTATAAGAAAAATATATTGGAAAGAGAATATAACCAGAGTGAATAGAGATAAAATTAAAGAATTGTACCTAGTAAAACATAGATCATAACTCTAGAATCATGATATAAAGAATAAAAAATATGGGTATCGATGTATAAATCAATATCGATGTGCCATAAAAACATAATATAACGTAAAAATGTGGAATATAAGTATGGAACACACATAATAATATATATTATTATCCTTAAGAATCACCCTTAGAGTGGAACATCTTCATTAGTTAATTGCAACAAAATTTCTACAGATAATTAATCATTACTCAATGAAATGTAGGGATATATTAGACCCACCCATCATATAATGAAAAATAATACATATGTATCTCACAAGAACTTGAAACATTCATAACTACATCATAACCTAATTAAGAAATGGAAATCAAATAGTTTTCATAAAAATTTCAACTGTATATGATCATAAGCAATCTAGATAAATAAGGTGAATTGTAATAAAGGAACATATCCATGGTTTAATTAGGTTATGATGGAGTTATGAATGTTTCAAGTTCTTGTGAGATACATATGTATTATTTTTCCCCAGTGGATCATAAGAAAAAAATTTAAAGATGATGAGATATCTGAAATACCAATGGAAAGGCAATGAGTTACATAATATTTTCATATAGTAGCATATAAAATGAAAAAAATATTTTGATCAGTTGATGCCAAATATTCAATCATCCAGAAGATGCGTACAGTAAGATCATTTAGAGGATGATCATGAAAATTAATACATAAGTTATTGAGAGGAAAATGGAAGAGAAACTATAAAAAAATGTTCATTAAAGATTTCGTAATTTTTTTGTAAAAAAAGTTATAAATTTCTTCTAAAAATATTTTCACAATATCTCAAGGATACCTTTCAAACATTATTTGAAAAATAAGTTACAAAAATAGACCCTTTAAATGAAATGTAACATCCCAAATAATTATAGAATAAAATATTTTCATATTTATTAAAGTTCATGAATTAGATAGTATTTTTACCTTAAAGGGTGTTCTTTGTTCTATAGTGTACCCGACATGCAACAATGAGATTCTCTGAAATCATATGTTGTATGCAAGATTGAGTTGTACAGAAAAATAATATAATGTTAATATTATTATTTTATGTGGAAGTTATCACAAAGAAACTATATCAGTGATAACTATTAGAACTAAATATATTATGTTCAAAATTTTTTATTAAATGTTTTTACATTCATTCAATAAATTTTATAGGATTAAAATAATAATAAATCCAATTTCAAGCATAAAAAGATCAAATATTTTTAAGAGGTAGTTTTACTGCCTTTTGATGGAGAACCAATTTTAAATATATTTTTTGACACATTTATAATTTTCATATGAAAAATTAAACTTTATATTTGAAATTGAAACATAAAATATTGGTTAGGATAATTTTTTTGTAATTTTTTTGAGGACATTCATATTTTGATCAAAAGCGAATAAAACAAAACATTAGTTCAAAATAGGATTTTCATCCAATTTATTTATATCGTTAAATTATATTATAAATTGGTTTTAAATCAAAATTAGTTAAATTATAAATAAATAAAACAAATTTAGGTCATTATAATAAATTTAAAATTGAAATTAGATATAAAAAACTTTTCAAATGTTTGAACGTTTAACTTTAAATACCTGATTTTTTCATTTTGACTACAAAATTAATTTTAAATATAATAATTAAAATTATGTGAATTGAATTAGATAAAATGGATTAAATATTTTGAATCATAAGTTAAAAATTATGTTTTAATTTCAATTTCATTTTTTAGGAATAAAGAATTACCATGGTATAAAAATTATTTACCACGGTATAGGTAAAACAAACATGGTAAAGTTAAAAGGGTAAAGGCTTAAAATACCTAAACACTATGAAATTAAAAGTTTGGTAAAGGTTTGGATATAACATAAACATCCTAAAAAACATTAATTGAAAGTATAATTCCTTTAAATTAACTCCACCTCAATGTGGTTAGCATTAAATATAAAATAATCTATAATTTAATCACTTGAACACACCTCTCCTCAAGTATAAATACCGCCCTCACCTACCCATTTCAACCCAAAAATCTTTTTATATCATAAAATTTCTGCCCAAAACTCTCATCTTCACTCTATCCATATCCAAGTTCTTATGGTCTCACTAGAAACAAAATCCAAGGTTCTCAAGGGTCTCTCAAGGAGGAGATATTAAAGTGTTAATTTTCCCAAAGTACCCCTCTTAATTTATTTTCTTTATCCACATTATCCTCACCTACTTCATAAATAAATGAATTATAAATCTATATTCATTTATAAATTTGATTTTAATGTTAATAATACAATATCTCATATAAATTTCATTTCTCACATCCTCTTATTCAAAGAAACAAAATTGTTGTTCAAGTTATACCGGTTAATCGCCTCCGTGAATAATGTTTTTGTTCTTTTTTCCATTACCACCTACATGGATGGTTTTAAAAATATTTTTATTGTTAAATAATATTTTAATATTTATATTAAAACTTATTTAATATTATTTAAATTTTATATTAAAAATACCTTCATGATTTCCATATTATGGATATACGTTAACTTTGTTAGTGGATGAGTGGACAACAACCTCCTCAAAGTGATGTGATTCATTCACACATGAAATTTAATGTATTAAGGATTGTTTTATTAATAATATATGACATAAATTAAAATTTTATACTATTTTTATGATTATAAATATATATAAATATTTATATACATGTAATTTACTTACTTTCTTTCAATACGATAGAAAAACGAAAATAGCGTTCATGCGTACATACGACCTACCGTCTCCATGAATGGTGTTTTTAATTTATCATCAATGATTATTATAAATACTTATATATTAAATATATAGGATATTTATATCTTTTTTAATATTTTTGAAATAATTAAATATTGTGAATCAAGAATAAGAAGTCCAAACATGCACGATTAGTAAAGAAAATATCACCCGAAATGTAACTTAAACATAGAGTAATTAATAAATGAGTAATATAATATATTAATTAAATAATATATGTTATTATACATATGAATATGGATCTTTTATATATTAATAATAAACTTAAACTTTTTATAAAGGATTTTTGTATGAGTACGAATTGATTCACGACATAAGGTAAGGGAATTTATTAACCTAATATACAGTCTTTGAGTTAAACTTCTACTTCTTGATTATGTCATTATAATATTACATGTGAAATTAATTTTTAATATATTATGTTGTATTTAAACCTTTTTATGTGGATTTATAGAATATACACATATTCATTTCATTTTATTAATTTTCACATCCATGTTATGATATTTATAAGGGATTTCATCTCATTCTCCTTTCATTGAGGCATATCTTGATGTTATCCACATTTAATATTTTTTAAGGTGTATATATATCTACTATGAAAATTCAAATCCATATTTTATCTATGATCATATTATTTAATGTTATGTTAAATTTGATATTTTATTGGGATTATGATTTAAATGTTCAAAGTGGCATGGGAACCTTGAATATTTAAATAATTTAATATCAAATAATTTTCTCCATGTTAATATTATTGATATTATTTTAAATATTTATTTATATGAATATTAAAAGGATTATAAATTAAATTTTATGACAATTTTTTTAGTTTAGTTCAAATTTCCTTAAAAGGAATATCTTTAAGTGTTATATAAGGAATATTTTTAAAAATGAAAAAATGAATGTTTTATTTATAACAAACATGACAACAATGAATTTTCCACCACTGTAAATATTATTTAATTTATATATTACTTTACAATATTAAATGTTTTCTTAAATTAAAAATCCTCTTTCATTATTTTTAGGTTTTTGGTATAGAAAATGATTTCTTAAAAGAAAAATCTATTTTTATACAAAAGTGTTTTTCATATGGGATTAAAAGAGTTTTTCAAAGGGTTTTATGCTGATGTAGTTATATAGATGAAATTTTCCTTGATAATTATATGAAACAGGTGATCCTGATATAGCTTATACAAAGGTTTTATCCCCATTATAGCTCATGGGAAAGCCCAATACAACTTATATGAAGGGATGAGCCCTATTCTAGATTATACGTGAGCCTAATATAGCTTATATGAAGGGATGAGCCATATTATTGCTCATAGGTGAGCCTAATATAGCTTATAAAAAGGGTTAACCCCATTAAATATCTCCAATTCATTGGATAATAATAATTATTAGAATTTGTCCACATGGTTATTCCAATTGAAAGTGTTTTAGTAGGGTTTTATGTATATGATGCTCTAATACACCTAAAGGAGTTTTAATTTAGTTATATTGGTTATAATCACTACTAAAAATTTGGGCTATAGCCATGGACCTATAGCCACAGTTTTATAGGTCTGTGGCTATAACTTTTTTATTGCCACGGTTTAATTCAATCTCCATGGCTAAAACAATATTACACCACGAGCATTGTTGTTTTCCCAATCTGTATTGGGCTCCTCATCCTCCCCTGATCCGCAGCCCTCCTCCTCCTCCCTCGATTCGCACCCCTATCACCGCATAGTCCTCCTCCCCGACGATGTCTCTTTTTCCCCGAAACCCTCCTCTCCTCCCTCGATTCGCATCCCTATCACCGCGAATCCCTCCTCCCCGATGGCATCTCCTCCTCCCCAAAACCCTCCTCCTCCTCCCCCGATTCGCAGCCCTATCACCACCAAGCCCTCCACCCCGATGATGTCTCCTCCTTCCGAATATCTCCCAAATGATCTCACCACGCAACCCTCTCTCAAAAGCGACACCCTCCTCCTCGACGAACTCTCCCACATCAGCGCCCTCCTCCCCGACGACCTCTGCTCAGCGGTCTCACCATTTGTAGGTAGAAGCATATCGCTCTTCATGCAATTGATATTGATTCTCTAATGGTCTTAAATTCCCTTCTCGGATGCGGTCTCACACCATGGACTACTGAATAAACCATGTGTAGAAGAAAAATGTTTATGAAAAACAACCTAGAGGTTATTCATGCATGGCATGAAAGGAACACAATGGCCAAATTTCTAGGTTCAAAGGTGAATTATGAATAAGAGGTTACTCTATTCGCAGGTCTCAGATCACTTCCGGGGGAGGGGGAAAAGCTGGTCATCACAGATGCTCCTGATCTTCACCATTACAGGTTGGAATAATTCCAGGTGAGAGTTTTTTTCTTCCCCTTTGTTTGATTCTTTTATGAACTTGGTTTTTACCTTCTCATAACTCTTTCATTTATTTTAAAAATTAGTTTTTGAATCATGATTTATTCATCATTGGAAAACATAACCAATCCACCTTTAGCATATTTGATATCTGTAATAAGATTTTTATTTCAGGTCTTGTGTGAGGTACATATTCTATCTAAAAACCAAAAATTGGGAATGTATATATCATTCAAAGAAACATTAGACACATTTTACTTCTGGTACCATTTCATCTTCTTCTATGACCGTTGAGGAACTTATTCTAATGTTTTATACTTATGAGGATATTTTTGTTCAGAACACTCCCTTTCATCATAAAAAAACTAATTTTTTTTATGTGTTGGAAGATGTTTTAAGCTACTGATATCCATGTTTATGGGTCTTAGGAGTCACCTTTCGTTGTACCCTAGTGGCATAGTAGGAATCCTTGTTTCCATATGAGTAGTAGATTATTATACACGCGCCTTTAAATTTTATCATGGTTTTATCTATTAATATGGTTTACACATAATACTACCACAATTTTCATTAATTTATAATATGATGTAGGGGAGTGAGGGGTGATGAAGGAGTAATTAAGCATTCTCAAGGACCATGGGTAGGTGAAAGCAGTGTATCAAAAATCATTTTTTTCACTACCTAACCTAACACACTAAAGAGAGAGTGAATGGATTGGGATATTGGGTCATTCTAGGGTATTATTTAGGGGGGTCAATTTATTTTATAAGAGATTATTATATAATTCAAAAGATAATTATAAAAGGGCACCCTTCATTATATTAATCATTTTTCACTTTTATTTAATTTCTTCCATGCACATGTGGTTCTGTTCCTTCATTATTTCATTATTTTCAAATTAATAGTGTTATATTAGTGTAGGTGCGAGGAAAATTAATGATTATATCATTCCATGCACTTGTGGTTCCCTATGAGTTCTTAATCAGATCTACCTATTGAATCAGAAATCACTGGTGTTTTGTATGCTGCACTTTGATCATCCTTCTAGAATCATGCTTTTGTTTAAGGACATTCTTATTAAAGACTATATGTTAATGCCTATCTGATAGAATGATTTAAATTTATGTTTCTTATAATCATGCTTAGTTGAATCTGCATTTGATTAACAAGGAAAGAGGGCTGGACAATGCTTATTTACTTGATTGTTAGGTTGGTCTGAGAGGAATATGAAGACTTTTTGTTGATGAAGTGAAACACTTCTAATTATGGAAGAGCGGAAAAAGTTGATGTTGCAACAGGATTTTCAATATGAAGTTCTTCTACGCTTTCTGGCTCATATGGTGACTCCTTTTTCTCATTATATGATGTTTTATTATAAGTCATGTTTATATCCTCTTTCAATTACTTGATGGTGCATGCTCATTGCACCTCATGTTTTCACTGTATCTTGAACCTTAAAATGGGTTGGAAAACCAACTCATTTATTTTTTCACTATTGTAGTTCATTTGTTTTGCATTTAATATTTACCTATCAAAAATAGTGAGCTTAAAATGGGTGTTGTGCAGCCTGTGGTCTATGGTTTTCATTGCTGGCTTCAAAAGGGGAATTTGGATTTGTAATTGTCTGCCTGTACAAGTTCAACTTTTTAATTGATATGTTGTTAAACCTAAACCAGGTTTGATGGAAAATGATGAGTTAAAAATGATGCAAAATAGGTGAAGAGGGGGAACTACAACACCACTAAGGTCCCATGAGGTTAACATATTTTATTCTACTGTGTTTGGAAAAACCTGGTTATTGTGATTCTTTATTTTCAATTCTGCGAAGCACATAAAAATATCAGTGTCCTTTTTATGATTTCTTTACTGCTTTATATTGATTGGTGTTGTTGGCGATCACTTTTATTTGATATTGTTTTCTCATACTAATCATTATTTTTGATTTGGTGTTAATCAAAATGGTTATTTTAGTTTTTGTTCAGCATGTTAAGATGCTATAATTTTTACATGAATCTTTTCCATGTAATGTCTTGTTCTTGTGAGTTTATATTTTTGAATCAATATGTATAGATTTAATTTTATTGTAATACATTTCAGGATTGGTATTATTCAAGTATTCATAATTCTATCTTCTATTTACATAATAATACATGTATTGAACTGTTGTTTTGAAAATTTTAGGGGTGTTGGGGCAGGCTAGGGGGATGGGGGGGGGGGTGCAGGTGGGTAGGGGATAGTTGTGGGGGATGGGACTGGTTTGGGGGGGGTAGGGGCTGGTTTGGGGGACAGGCTTGTATAGGGTATAGAGTGGGGGTGGTGCAGGGGGGCTCGTGCAGGCTAGGGGGTTGGGGGGCTGGTTCATGCAAGGGGGCTGGGGGGTGGTGTGTGGGGGTGACTGGTTTTGAAGGGAGGGGACCGGTTTTGCTGGGAGGTTAGTACAGGGGAAGGGTGGGGGTGGTGTAGGGGGGGTTTGGGGGGGGGGATGGTGCATGCTGGGGGGGTGTGGGGGGTGTGGGGATGGTTGTGGGGGAGGGGACTGGTTTAGGGGGGAGGCTAGTACATGGGGAGGTGGGGGGGGGAGATGGATTGGATAGACATAGATTTGAGGTGGCTTGTTCAGAGAAAATGCTCGGGGATTCTAGGAGATTCATTATGGAGCATGGGTATTTGTGATAGTAGTGGTCAACAATACAGATAAAGAGTGATCCAATAGTATGTGAAATGTGTGGGATCTTCTCAGTACTTCATGTTCTGTAGAATTTTCATATATATGTCTTTTTTTCCTTGTATTTATCTCATGGGATATATATTTGTGTCTATTGTCTCTTGCATATATTATATATAGTTCAGTTGATTATATATATTATACTGGTATTTTGGATTTATCTTTTGTTCATTTGATTATATATATTATACTGGTATTTTGGATTTATCTTCTGTCCGGGTAGGGGGTGAAAGGGGGTGGGGCAAGGGGGGCAATGGGGGGAGAGAAAACTGGTAGGGGGAGAGTGCAGGAGGGCAGGGGGCAGGGGGAGGGGGCAGGGTGGTGGGGGGAAGGGGGTAGGGGGGATGTTTACAGGGCAGGGGGGAGGGGGAGGGGGGAGGTCTGTAGGGCAGGGGGGAGGTCTATAGGGCATGGGGGAGAGGGGTGGGCAGGGTGGAGTGGGGAGGTCTACATGGAAGGGGGAAGGAGGGTGGTCTGCAGGGGGGTCTACAGGGTAGGGGAGAGGGGTTGGGAAGTGGGGCAGTGGGGCAAGGGGGTGGGGCAGGGGGTGTAGTTAGTCTCTATAGGTTTCTTTAATCTTAGATAAGGTTTAATAACCATTAAAATACATCTCTAACTCCCATGTTTCTTCATGATTAGGTTTATCCAAATATGCCCTCTTATTTACAACAGATTTCTTTCACTAAATCATGGCTTGATATTAGTTCCAACAAATTAGATTTTATATGATACCACTAGTTGTTATTGGTATGGCTTTAACATCTTTTCTTTTAAAAATCTAGGCCATTATGTCCACTTTTCTCTTCTTTCACATGTTTATTAATGTTTGAAAATTGCACATTCACTTGAGCAATTAGATAACTCTCAATGTTTTATGTTTTTTTGGTTTATCCTTTTATAACTCATCAGACTATATGATCAAAAATTATTTCTTATCATGTTCAGCCTTATTTATAGGTGTGGATCCATTTGTTGTTATGATATATTCTATTTGATTAGAAATTGTGTCCTCTAGTAAAATTTTATTATCAGGTGGGATAAAAACTTGTACTGAACAAAACCAAATTAAGATGAAACTCTAGAAAAGCTAATTATATTCCATTAACAGGAATAATAATTGTTAATTAATAGGAATATACTATTTGATAGTATCATTTTAAAACATGGATCTATTTCCCCCTTGCTCGCAGGAACATGATTTGACCCATGGGGCATTGTGGTTCCTATATGTTGGGCGGTGATGTGTATAGTCATAAAAAACATGTATGTTTTAGTTTAGTTTTTATTTAATTTTCTTTATCGCATTGGCCACTTAGGTCTTTTACTTCTTTCTGTGGACAAAGGGTAATTATATTCTACGAAGGGGGGAAAATGGGGTTCATATTGATTCAGTCCACCGACTTTGATACGAGGTAAGATTATATGATTACTACTTGTCTCGCACCACATGTATTTGGGGATTTCAGTGCTTTTGACTCCACATTATGTTTTCAGTAGGGTTTTTGATCATTTCATATTATTTCGGGTGGATTTGGTTCTCCCAATCGAGGTAAGGCTTTAATGTTGTTGGTTGGTTTCTCACTGGTTATGCAACATACTTTATGTGTTTTAATGTTTCTAATATCCTTTGTGTAGTGCGTTGATCCCTGCTCATTGGTTTCGAGTATCCAAGTTAAAGGACACTTTCCTGTGTGTGCAGAGGTAAGAAAGTATAGGTATTTGGGTTCCCCCGTTACATGTATAGTCAACCATGGTAGTGATTATGCATGTGTGGGGCTATGTGTGCCCATGTATATATATATAAATGCATACTCAGGTGAGTGGAGACTGGTATATGAATATAAGCATATGTGCAAGGATCCCCTTGCACATTCTCATGGCCATGTGGGTGTGTGCATAGGGGCTAGGTGTCCTTGCATGTGTGTGAAGGTGAGTATACCCAGTGGGGGGAGAAACAACTTTTAGTTAGAAATCTCCAAGAGCTGAAGTGGACGGTTTGGTTCCACCTTGAGGTAGGATCGCTCTTCTAGCATCATTAATTGAAGAATGATTTAAATTGAATTTAGCTTCTTTCTTAATTCTACTTAATTATATTGAATTGAATATCTTGAATAAGTGTTCTTTAATATAATTATTTCATTTGACAAATAAAGTCATGTTTTTATAATAAAACCCCTCCAACAAAGGTGCGTTGTCTATGAAAAATCACAGTGATAGTTATGTTGATCTAGTTTCTTAAATTATTGCATTTGATTTGTGCTGAATGAGTTTTAGAATAAATGTTAAATATAATTAAATGAATTGTGTGATAAATAAATGCCATGATTTTATAATAAAACCCTTCCAAAGGAGGTGCGCTGTCTTATAAACCAAAGAGTATTGATAGTTATTTGTATCATGTTTAGATTTGGTTTGAGTCTTTCATATGCCTCTTGTTGGTGTTTGTATTGTGGATAGTTAGTTTTTGTTTTATTTGAAATAATATAAATTGTCTTATCATACTCGTTTAACTCAAATGAAATTGTCTGAGTAGGCATATTCCTTGACCATGACACTCCTTTTCATGCTTTGAATATTATAAATAAAATTTCCATGTTTAGTCAAAGTGAATGAATTTGTAAATGGTTTGTGTAGGGTGTGTGATTTTTTTCTTTCATTTTGTTGCCCTTTAGATGTTGCGTCATTGTGCTGCTCGCTACAACCTTCTCTGGTGATCCCTTGTTATAGCATATTAAATAGTTGATCTGTTCTATCATCTACCGATGGGGCAATGGTTGAAATTTTGACCCACCTCCTCCAGCTCCCTTCGCTCCTGGCCGGTAGATGCAGCCTCGCAGATGTCACTGGACTAGGACAACACACCACGGTCACGCCGCGGTAACACTGTGGTCACGCCGTGATTTGTCCCTGCACCAGGATGACACCCCGCGGTGGTTCACAATGATAGTATTCCATGAGTCTTGTTATCAATGTTGAGAGTGACTAATTGCAATTTCTACCAGTGGGGCGATGACCAGAATGTTTCCCTGCCTCCTCCCGCTCCCTTCACTCTTGGCTGAAAGATACTGCCCTACGGATGTCGCTGGACCGGGCTAACATGCAGCAGTCACGCTGCTGTCACGTCGCGGTCATGCCGCGGTCACGCTGCGGTCAAGACGCGGTCATGCTGTGGTCACGCCGTGGTCACACCAAGGTCATGCCTCTGTCACGCCACTGTCACGCCGTGATTTGGCCCTGCTCTAGGACGACACCCCACAGTGGTTCGTAGTGATAGTATTCCATGAGTCTTGTGATCAATGTTGATACCGACTAATCATAATTTCTGCTGGCGGGGCGACGACCGAAATATTGCCCTGCCTCCTCCCGCTCCCTTCACTTCTAGCCAGAAGATGCTGCCCCACAGATGTCGCTGGACCGGGCCAACATGCTGCGGTCACGCCGTGGTCACACCATGGTCATGCCGTGGTCACGCCGCGGTCACTCCACGGTCAGGCTGTGGTAATGCCGTGATTTGGCCATGCTCTAGAACAACACACTGCGGCGGTTCGATGTGAAAGTATTCTATGGATCTTGTGATCAATATTGAGACTGACTAATCACAATTTCTATCAGTGGGGCGATGACCGGAATGATTCCCCGCCTCCTCCTGACCCCTTCGCTCCTGGATGGAAGATGCTGCCCCACGGATGTCGCTGGACGGGGCCAACACGCCGCAGTCACGCAGCGGTCACAACATGGTCACGGCGCAGTCACGCTGCGGTAATGCCGTGATTTGGCCCTACTTCAGGACGACACCCTATGGAGGTTCACAGTGATAATATTCCATGAGTCTTGTGATCAATGTTGAGACTGACTAATCACAATTTCTGCTGGCGGGGCGACAACCGGAATGTTTCCCCACCTCCTCCTTCTCCCTTCGCTCCTGGCCCGAAGATGCTGCCCCATGAATGTCGCTGGACCGGGCCAACATGTCGAGGTCACGTCGCGGTCACACTGCGGTCACACTGTAGTCATGCCGCGGTCATGCTGCCATCACGTCGCGGTCACACCGCGATAATGTAGTGATTTTGCCCTGCTCCAGGATGACACCCTACAGCGGTTCACAATGATAGTATTCTATGAGTCTTGTGATCAATGTTGAGACAGACTAATCACAATTTATGCCAGTGGGGTGATGACCAGAATGTTGCCCCACCTCCTCCTGCTCCCTTGTTTCCCTGCAGATGTCGCTGGAATGGGCCAACACGCCACGGTCATGTCGCGGTCATACTGTGGTCATGCCACGGTAATGCTCTGATTTCGCCCTGATCAAGGACGACACCCCGCGGCGGTTCTCAATGATAGTATTCCATGAGTCTTGTGATCAATGTTGAGACTGCAAAATCACAATTTCTGTTGGAGGGGCGATGACTGGAATATTGCCCCGCCTCCTCCTACACCCTTATCTCCTGGCCGGAAGATGATACCCCATGGATATCACTGGACTGGGCCAACACACCGCGGTTACGCCACGGTCACACTGCGGTAATGCCGTGATTTGGCCCTGCTCCAGCCACATCCATCCCACACCAGCCCCCTTCCACCTTCATTTCAGCCCGCTGCCACCAACATTCCATCCCGCAATAGCCCCCCCTTCCACCTTCGAATCAGCCCACACCATCCCCCCCAACACCTACAACAAGCCCCCTTCCACCAGCATTCCAGCCCCCTTCCACCTGCATTCGATCCCCCTTCCACCTGCATTCGAGCCCGTACCAGCCCCCAGCCACCTGAAATCCAGCATGCACCAGCCACCACACCAGCCACCACCCCACAGCCTTCTGAAAAACACTCATGCCAGCCCTCTAACACCTACAAAATAACCCCATCCACCAGTTCTATCCCTCACCAGCCCCCGACCTCCAATGTCATGGTGGAAATCTCCAATGTTTTTATGGTGATGTCAAAAAGTCTTCTCGGTGGATACATTGTCCCCTAAATCCATGAACATGTGTAAAGAAATTAAAAATCGTGGGTTAGGGTTTAGATGTTTTTTGGGCCAGGTATTTTGACATGTATCCCTCACATTTGGTTATAATTAGCCACCTCTTTGTACCCATTGAAGGTTAATTACGAATTTTGAAATTTTCTAAAATTCTTATGTTTGTGTTTCTTGTGTTCTTAAGTGAATTCATGTAAGGATTATCAAAGGAGTGATCAAAATTTTTGGTGCTTTATAATTAGGGTTTTAAGGATAATGTATCCTTGGGGTCCTAATTGATTACCCCCCTTCCCCTTTTATTTCCTTTTCACTTCTTTTAATTTCCATTTTTACAACTTCCATCACTTGTGTTTCCACATTTCATCAAATGAATACCCCATATATATATTTTTTCATATCAATAGCACACTAAAAACTCACCAAATAGCATAAGATCCTAGCATATGAACCACTTACAAACCAGTAGAAGGAATCACAGAAGCTCCCAAGCACAAATCCAACAAGCACTCCGAGGGGAAGTATAACCAAGGAAACAAGGCGGCTAAAGGAGAAATATAAAAACCCAAAAAGAAGTAGTCACAAATGATAGAAACCAACAACACACACACATTCATGAAATCACTCACAACCACCCACCCCCCACACACACCCACCCACCCACACACAAGTTTCCAAAATCCATCACCCATCCAAAAGTCTTGCTTTATCCAAAGAAATAGAACCACTGAACCCCCATCCCCGCATCGAACATCAACCAACTAGACCAGCATCCCTATCCAAACAAATCCTAGAGTGAAAGACCTCTAGAAAACCATGCCAGTTAATGGCCACTACACCAACACCTACTTGCACAAGAACCCTAAACCACACCAGATCCAACCACAATAAGCACCTATAGTAGACACAACACCTAAAATATTAGCTAGAAACCAAATCATCTACAGACCACCATCTGGACCCATCCATCACCATCTGAACACCTTGCATCAAAATGGACCACCACACCATAAGAAAGTCTAAAAAACCAAAAATAAACTAGTACCATCCATCCGAAATTCCCCGAATCACCCACGCCTAACCCATCATACAACCTAAAGAATCCCCAAGCATTCCCTGATCCAAATGTGAGCTAATACCCACCCTTAATCCAACACCTATAGACCCACCAAGTAGTCAACATGCACCCACCCTAGAAAGAGAACCACCCATCTACCAGAAACATGCCTCCCAAACTGCAGCATCCAGGATCTCAAGGGAATTTTAGAACATCCACCATAGAAATCCCTACACCATCAACAACCAGAATACACAATATGGGGAAACCGAGCACAAGCCAACTGAACTTACTCCACTATGGATGGAAATCACATTACTCCTCCAACCAATTCCAAGTTTCTAAAATATTAATTCACATAAGGAAACCATGTGTCCTAGTTTCATGATGTTAAAATTTATAATTACTATCTTCCTCACCAAATGATGTTAAACTACATATCTATATCTGAGGCACATGGCGTTAAACTATACACAAGGTTGAGCTGCAATAGGAGTTCAGTATCGAGCTGCAAGGCCACCCCTTTATCATATCAATGATTTAATTAATTGTATGGAATGGGATGGGCTTGGGTACGAGGGCCAAAGGTTCTTACATCTATAATGAAGGTATCCATTTACAGGTATCATTTCTCACTATTTCAGAATCCAAAAAACTAGTCAATCATACAAACTGCGTAAATCGTATGGGTTTTTATAGATGTTTTCATGAAAATCCATGCAATTGTGAGATATGGGTGTTTGGGAAGCGTAACATTGAGGTGGAAAGGGTTGATGTCTCAACTTATCAAATGAATGTGAATGTTAAAGTGGGAGTCACAATGTTCTTTGTATAATTTGTATATGATAACTATGATTTCATTGGCAGGAGGGAGTTATGGTAGTCTTTAGAAATGTTCTGCACTGGGAATATGTCTTGGTTTGTGGCATGTGTTTTTTACACTATTTATGAGGCTTGTAAGAACAAAGGGGGTGAAGATTATTCCAATGTTTCCATGTAGGACTTAAAATTCTTGATGGATTCAAATTGATTATTTGATTTGTGGAATGAATGGGGAAGTTTCATATGATGTAATAATAGAAGAGGCAATAGGTGTATATGGAGAAGAATCGATTGCTGCATAGGAAGCATAAATTTCTTGGATTCTTTCACTTATATGTCGATCAAGAACCTACCTAGAACCCTCTATAATAATTATTTGGTAGTGATCAATATAAAAAGGGGAATAGGGGTCTTTAACCCTTTATCTACTCAAGAATTTGGTCAAATATGGAAGGCTTCACACAATTTGTCATTGACTCGTGGTTGAATCCAACTGAAGAGAGTCCATAGGAATGCCTAATGAAATAGTTGAAACATCTATGAAATGGCCTTTTTTATTGGAGGAGTGGAAGAAGCAAGAATGACTATTCTATGGAGTTGATTTAAAAAGATATTGAAAGGGTTGAAGGAAGTCTGGAATGAAGTTGGGATGCTGATGTGTTTTCAGATCTCAGTGACAAGCAAAGGTTACTTAATGATAAAATGCTGGAGGTTGAGAGGACTTATAAGGATAAAGATATTTCTCTCTGATAGAAGGAAGTTGATCAAAAGATGGCCTATTTTTAAGCATGTATTAAAGAGAAAAGTGTGTCATGTAAGGTTAATATCAAACTGCAAGATGGATCCTTCACTAATGATGTGGTTATCGCTCGGAACTTGGACCTTAATCATTTCAAGCCTCTACTGGAAGAACCATCTTACTACCCGAAAAAGAGGTTGGATAGGGATGACAAGGAGACATGATTCTAGAAGGGCATCCATTTTTTTATTAATGATATTGACAATAATTTCTTTGAGGCATTGCCAACTAGGGAGGAGACAAAGGAAGCTATTTTCAGTATGAAAGCTGAGAGCACACCAGGGCCAAATGGATTCCCTGGATCGTTTTTTATGGATGTATGGGGGATTATTAGAGGTCAGGTGAATGAAGCTGTTTGGTATTCCTTCAAATTGGGGGCTCTGCTGAGAAAATCTTGTGCATCCATGGTGGTCTTTATCCCTAAGGTGGAGCAGCCTGAAGCATTGATTTAGTATCACCCCATTTTCTTATGCAACTTTGTGTATAAAATCTTATCAACCATCGTGAATAAGAGGATGTATACCTTTGTTATGAGATTGGTTTCTGAGGAACAAAATTGGTTTATTCATGGGAGATGCATCCAAGGTGAGGTAGGAATTGCGCAAGAAATGGTGGAGGATATCAGTAAAAAGACTATGGGATCAAACATCATCATCAAAGTTGACATGGAAAAAGTTCATGATAGGATTTATTGGTGCTACCTCATTAGAATTTTTAGGATTTTAAACTTTAGTACATGGGTTTGTGATTTTATGTTCAGGTTTTTTTCTTCCCTACAACTATCCATTTCCTTCACAGGGAAGAAATTTGGATTCATCAAAATAGTTCAAGGTCTTTGGCAGGATGACCTCATATATCCTAATTTATTTATCATGGATCATAATCAAATATCAAGGAATATAAAACAAAACATGGAGGAGGGGATCATTTTTCCTTATAAAAATAGGGAAGGAGATAGTATGATATCACATTTGATGTTCGTTGATGATATTATTTTCTTCATTAATGGTAGGAAGCGTTGCTCCATAAAAGGATGGGAAAACTTAATAAATATATATGGGGAAAACAATTGGGTAGAGGATGAGCCTAGAAAAGGGAAATGTTTACATCTCTTGAAAATGTGGGGAACATCGAGCCAGGGATATCTGTAATAATTTGGGTGTGTATAAGAGATCTTCCTATGATTTATTTGGGTGTACCCATTTCGAACCGCAGAATCAATAAGTGTTTGTTTGAAGAGTTGGTATATAAAATAATAGGTCGAATATATAATTGTAAGAATGTCTTGCTATCCATTGGGGGTCTCATAACATTGATAGACAATGTGCTATCATCTAAGGAAATGCATGTTCTCTCCATTTGTAGGGTACCAAATGGAACGATCAATAGAATTGAAAAAAACGTGAAAAAGTTTCTTTAGGATGCCAGAAATATGTGTAGATTCCAATGGGTGAGCTACAAGCGGTTGGTACTACCAACTAATGAAGGGGGAGTCAACTTATGGGATATTACAGAAACCATGCATGCCATGAAAGCGAAGCTTTAATGGGAGATAATTTAATGGGATTCTAGTTGGGTGAGATTCATGAAGCACTGATACATAGAGATGTGGAATGAATGGACCTGTGGAGGGAGTTTTGAGATCAGTTACTGGAGATACAACTTGAGTGGGGAACCATTATTCATTCTAGGCTGCTCAACACTAGATTTATCCTTCAAATAAGTAGCTGGGTATCCGACTCTCATCCAGGAAATGCTCAATAATAAACAATGTGAGATTTTTGACAATATTGTATTGAACGAGGAACTGGAAAAATGAATCCTTATAGCTCCATAATCATGGTGTTTTAATGGAAGTGGACTTCGAGAATGTTTTCATGTTAGGAATGGAAATGACGAATGGGAAACAACCCTCTGGTGAAAATGTATCACATCGAAGGTAAATTTCCTGGTTTGGAAATTGATGGATAGGTCTCTTCCGATAGAGGTATATATATAGAAAAATGTCTATCTCTATCCTCTTGTTACTCATGTTGTGACAAAATAAATCGTACAACGTACACAATTGTACACCACTAAGCAACGCTCTTGACTTTGCTCCCAGAGAGTTACTAGGTCCATAATATGCACTAAATCCCAAAGTGACTGAACCTTTGTTATCCCTTGTCATCCCTCCACCTCTCATGAAGCCATCAACACATGATCCGTCCACATTGAGTTTTAGCCTAAATGACCGTGGGTTCCAACATACCCACGCTCCCCTATTGGAATTTTTATTTTCATCTTCTAACAGAACTACCCTTGGAATAAACATCCTATGAGATGGGGAGGCATACCCACCAGCATAGAGACTCCCTAGTTTAGCCACCCAGTTTCGTATCTGCACCTGTATCCTATATTGAGAGAATTATTTTACCACCCCTTGTTCTAAGACTCCAAAATAACCCATAACCCAATAGAGAAATACATGAGGTGTGATTTAGCCTCCTCACCACATGTATCTATCCCCTTAAACCAATTAAAAATTCATTAATCCATGGATTCACCACCTTCATTCACATCCATGAAGCATGCCATAAATCTCCATAATCCTACCAAAACATCACTCTTGAAGGAAATATTTGAGAATGACTCTTGACTTAGTGGAAAATGACTCAAAAAATCTAGTGGAAATGATGGAATGGAGGATGAAGGTACCATGGGAGATGACTTATATTATCAAGAATGGGAGGATCTTGTTGGATCCTGAACATAAGGTTGGGCATACACCACCTGAAGACCCACCCCAAACTATATCCACAACACTAGACAATCGAGAGAACCCGAAGCCTACAATAGTAATCCAAAACAAAGAAGAAACACCAGAACACCAACCTATATGCACCCAAAACATGTTAAAAACCATAGTAGAAATCACAAACCAACCAGAACCATGCACCATGTAAGTGTATCCTGTACTACACCATGTAGAAAAATCCAAACCACAACACCCCCAGCTGAAACCCATCTTAAAAGGTCCTATAATTCCAAACAACAACAAGAAACTCACAACCTCACCTACTAAATCCTCCACAAGAAACCTATAACCCCACTATGAGAATCTCTGTTAAGTCTCTATTGGATAAACCCATCATCTACTTACTTCAACATTATGAAGCATCCAAAGTAAGGGGGGCAGCTGTGCTGGGGGGCCAGTAGGGGGGGCAACTGTTCAGGGGGGTCCAGCAGGGGGGTAGGTGTTCAGGGGAGGTCCAGCAGGGGGGGGGGCTATCCAGAGGGCAGCTACTATCTAGGGGGGGGGAGTCCAGGGGGGCTGCTGTCTAGGGGGTACAGCAGGGGGGGTTCTGTCTGGGGGGGTGCAGTCCAGGGGGTCCAGGGGGCGGCTATCCAAGGGGGTCCAGCAGGGGGGCTGCTGTCTAGGGGGGTCCAGTAGTGGGGGGGGGGGGGGGGCTGCTGTCCAGGGGGGTCCAACAGGGGGGGGGATGAACTATTATTTTTTATTGATTTATATTCTTTGTGAATATTCTAAGATGTTTTGTTTTCCCATAATTTTAGGGGATGCGCACTACTATGTTATACCTTGTGTTGTAGGTACTTTTGAGATGGTTTCGGACTTCTTTGATAATTTTTCTTATAGGGAGACTTATGTAAGTGCAGTTATGTGTTTTTTATATATTTTTATTTTTTTAATTATTAGTATGTAAGTATCTTTCATGTATAATTTAATTTGGAGGGGACTGGAAGGAGGAGGGGGGAAACTCGAAGGGGGGAAGGGACTGGAAGGGGGTGTAAGTGGGGGATGGTATTGGGTGTAAGTAGGGGATGACAGGGGAATGGGTGAGGGGAAATGAGTAGGGTGTGGGTGGGGTGAAAGTCTGGGGGGGGGGGGTTCCAGGGTCTATCCAGAAGGGTGGGGGGTGGCTGTCCAGGGGAGTGGAGGTCTGAGCTGTAATTCCATGACCCTAGATACCCAGAGTCGGTGCATTATTACAAAACATTGGCATGATCACAATAAAGATCAAGTCTCGAAAGACCGATTAGTTTAGTAGACTTGGAAACACTAGATATATTCATATGTCTTACATTACATCATAAGGTAAAAAAACTACAACAAAATCTTCTCTTCATATCCCCTCCTACTATCCCTGCAGGTCATTCATAAATTAATTCTTCACATCCTGGGAAAAATAAAACATTGAAATGGGTGAGCTCAGATGCTCAGTAAGGATAAAAATATAGCAGAAACTTCCATAGATAAGCATAAACACTTAAGGCAATGTATGACTAAAACAAAAGCCTTTTAAACTTGAACTTTAGAATATTATGGCAATGATAAAATTAAATAATTCCATTTACTCACTCACATGGATATTCTACTAGTCGAATAATCACATGCAATATCAATAACCACTTTCATAAAGATGGAATGCATAATGCCAGACTATCATAACCACGTAGCCAAGACCTCGTGCCAAGACTACAAATAAGATTTTGTCAAGGCCTTGTGCTAAGACAGTAGTTTGTCTCATGAGACCTACCGATGCGTCAAGGAGTTATAGCGGGCTCCACCCATCACTTACTAAGTCCGATGCATTCCTCATATGAAATGTTTGAAACATAACATAAACATTCATATTAAAACTAGCATACAAAATGTCAATACTTATCCACAAACCATGAATGGTATAAAAATAGCACATCCATAGTCAAACATAACTTATTCGATACAATATTGGAGATTTTATTGTATCATATTAACCTCAATCGAGAATAATGAAGGATATTTACATAGATGAAAATAATCATAAAAAATATTTGAGAGAAATAACCCCCTTTTTCTTGAAATCATTTAAAAGTCACACTATTTGTCAACAATCCATTTAAAAATAGATTTTTGATTCAAAGTGTCCCATACAACTTTGAAACTTTTAAAAGGAGTTTTAATTTTAAAAATTTAATGTCCATATAAATAAATCCTTAAAACCATTTTTAAAACTTGGACATTAATGAGAAAGATTTAGAAGAATAAGTCTTTAAAACATTTAAAAATGGTATTTTAGTTAGAGTTTCTAACCAAAAGAGAGACACCTGAATACAAATAATCGAGGTAATAAAAACTTTTTAATATCATGAGAATAAATGGATTTATGATATACTATGTCAAATTACATTATATACACCACATAAAAGTGATTTGGTGTATAAAAACAAAGAAGTCTCAATGGAATGTAAATTGAGATGAAATCTCTCATAAAGGTTGTATCCTTATGTTAAGGATAAATCAATGACATAATTATGTGTGACAAATATAAATACACTAAATATGGTTGGATATTCAGTGTAAAATAATCAAAGTACATTCACACATATTCTTGTAAAAACAACACCAATGAATTGGATGTTTATCTCAACAAATCGAGATTGAGTAAATATTACTCTTATCAAGTTCATACCAATGACTTGAGAATTTATAAATGGAGTTATTATGTGTATAAAAAGTATATCCACATAAAGGGGAGTTGAAATTATGACATAATCAAATGAATAGTTATTCTACACATAATCTTGGAGTAAAATAATCAATGAAGTATGCGTAAAGCCGAATGAGTGGAAATTGAAATTTCAAATTCCCTTATTGATTTGGTAACATACAAACACATACACCCATTAAAGAAGGATCACACGATGATGATTTAAATATACACGAATTAAAGTATATTACACAATGAATAAAAACATGGGCAGTACACACACCACATGTAATAAATAAGTGGTGAACAATGGAATTCTCACAGAATTAAAAGTGAGATAAGAAACCCCTTACCTTGTACTTTTCCTTGGTTGGGGGTAGGTTAACCTCATAAATAATGGTGAAATAATTGTTATTAAATTATACAAGAATCATATACATTAATATGATATCATATATGATCTTTTAACATTGCTTTGTTAATAATATCTTAATATTGTTGTCGTTTCGGGTGTTAACTTACTCATTTTCTTTTATATGTTTTGTTATGTAAGCCATGTTTGTTATGGATAGGTTGTATCTTATTCATATCCAGAATTATATTAACTACTTAAACATTATTATTAATCTTTAAATGAGAATTATACTTGAATGGATACGATGGAGAATGAATCTCATCACGTTCGTGGAGACGGTAGTCCGTACGTACGCACGACCGACAATATCATTCTTTTGATGTTAAAATAATATATAATTGGATGTTATATCATATAGACAGAATAATTATCATGTTATATTTATTATTTACATGAATTACACATCATTATTATACCCATCCAAATAATAATTTATTGAATGACAATTACACCACGACGTGGAGACGGTAAGCCGTACGTACGCACGTATGGTGACATGCCATTCAAAGGATGGATAGAATACTGAATATAGTTGTACCATATTTATAATAACATCACAGTATATAGAAAAAACTGGATTTATTATTTTATAATATTAATAAAAAAGAAATAAGAAGTTTAAGAAGAAAGAAACTTGAAAGAGGGTGGTGAAAACATTACCTCTTCTTCGGGTTCTTCCTTTTGATTTGATCAAAAGGGCTCCTTAAGTTGGCTTTCTGATCAAACTAAGGCCTCTAGGTTGTATTGAGGGAAGTTGATAGAGTATTTGGTCATGTTTTGGCTGAGCCAAAAGGCTTTGAATGTGTGAATTAGTGAGAAGGGGGAGTGCCCTTTTATAAGAGGGGTGAGGGGTACCTTTGGAAAAGCTAAAAATATTATTTTATAATAAATTCATATTCGGTTTCTAATGGCTAAAAAGTGGATTATTTAAAGGTTAAGGTGGGTATGGGTTTAAAACCACTCAACCAATATAATTTAGACAGGTTTGGGCATTATATTAACCTTATCTTTAAGTATTAACTCTTAGTTAATTAGTTTCACTTTTACAATGTCTCTTTGTATTTTTATATTATATGGTTAATAAACATACTATATACATCCAAGAGACCCCCAAGTGGTCCATTAATGATACACATATCATGAAATAAGTCTCTTGGCCGAACCTTAGATTTTTAGGAATTGAATATAAATTAATAATATAATATTTGTTTTAAAAACTCCTTTATGTCAATTTTGACACTATTGGGTATTTTTTTTTGATAAATTCATAACAGCCTTATTACTTAGAAAAAATTTATATAATCAATCCTAATATGTAATATTAACCTCAAAAATTAGTGTAATTCATAAAAAGTCTCAAATTACATTTATTTTGATAATTATAATATCAATTATTTTAATATTTCATTAATTAGGTAATTACCGCATCACCATTGTATCATAAATAAATTAAATTATTTAATGTCTAAAAATTATAAATAAAATACCATTATGTAGGAAATAGTTTTATATTTATAATGAATATTTACAATCGAATTTATCTTATGCATAACCCTATATTAAAAATGTTTTAGTAATTAAACTTTGATTTTAACTCTTTTAACTCTTCTTTGAATTAAATAATAATAAATGTCCTAATCTAATAAAAGCGGACCTAAATGATAATATTTTACTCCTAAGGTTGTTTTTGGTCGAGATACACTTGTCCAATAGAATTAGGACAAGTGTTAGGGTAATATTAATATCATTTTTACCCTTAATTACCCTATTTACTTTTAACTGTGGTAAATAAAAGTAAAAAGTTACTATTCACCAAAAATTATTTTCGTCTCATTGAACCAAATTTTACTCCTTGATATTAACCGTGTCTCTCGAATTTTCTAAATTCCACTCACAGAAGTGGTAAAATTAATTTTTATGAAAAAAATCAGTTTTTTAACTACCACTTAGTGGTTTCACTATTTCTCAAAAAATGAAAGTTTCCAGCAAAATACCAAAAATTAGGCCTAAGATATATTTGATATTATGAATTCAAAAATGATGTCTATTTTACCAAATTCAAAACATATCAGTTTCATTAATTAATTTAAAAAATTAATTCCCGTTGTCAAAACAAATAGCGTGTTTTTAAGAGATAATAACTATCAAAAGATTGACACTTGTTTATGTCTGGTTTAAATGTGAAATTACATACAATGACCAAAATTGTATTAAATGGTAAAAATATATTCTAAATATACCTTAAAACCAATCAAATTAATAATTTATCACTATTAATTATTTCGATTAAAAAAGTTGTTTTTAATTAAAATTTAGTAATTTTCACTATTCATCAAAATATGAAAGTTATCTAAAAAGTACCAAAATTTCACCCTAATCTAATTTCAATATTACGAATCCAAAAATGAAGTCCATTTCGAAAGATAAAATTTATAAAATTTCAAAAAGTAGGTATTACTATTCATAACGGCTAGTTTGATTGGTCGTGGTGTGTTAGAATCTCGAAGTTGCGTACAATGCACACCATTGCATTATTCAAAGGGAAACGTACCGTGGAAGCTTGGGGTGTTACATTCTCCCCTCGTTTATTAAATTGCATCCTTGCTATTTTTAAAATTGGTCTTGGGAATGTAATGGAAAGTCCCACATCAGAAAAAGAGTCAATAAAACTATAACTTTAAAATAAATGAAGAGAGGTATAAAGGTCACCCAAGATAACCCATAATAGGATTCCATGTGGGAAAACATGAATATGAACGATAAACTAAGTGTTATGTTCTGATGGAGAGGGATAAAAAACATGAGTAGGAGAAAGTTAACAATAAGAAATTCACAAACTTGTGTTGGGACAAACGATCCTTAGTCTCCCAGTAGGAAAAGTAAACATACAACCATTTTTGTTTTAAGTTACAATACATAAGGATGAGGAATTCATTTATAATATTGACTAATAATATAAAGAGATATACTTACATTATAAGTAGAGTTTTATTATTTAATAAATTTTTACCACCAACTCATTTTTTTTGAACAATGAGTATTCAAGAAGACTGGTCACAATGGAAGAGCTAGAATAAACTTCTATAGAAATACATGATCCACGTAGAATAAACTATATATCTACCTTGTCTTTAGAGATTAATCAAAACCAAAAAGGTTAGTATAATATCCGATGATCCCCCAAATGGATATTCCATTAGAGAAAAAAACTAATCTTAATTTCTAAAATTAAACCATCAGTACCCCAAATTTAAATAAATACCATTCAATAATCAATTGTCCTTAAAATATTTCAATATAATCCAAACTAGTATTGAAACCCAAAACATATAAGAATGTATTCTTCCACGTTAAATTGTATCTCCAAATGACATTAATTACTCTTAAAGTCACATACTTAAAAGTAATTAACCTAATCATTTCCATAAATAACCCAAATCACTATAAATCCACAATAAAAACATAGATAAAATCCACCATTACTCCTCAAATGAAATCCCATACTATTCTATTTTCCTTGGGCATATAGTGTTCACAACAAAGCGAACAACTTCCAAAATAACATTTATCACTTAAACACCAAATCATTTTCCCATACTAAGGGTATTCATTTGATAAGACATAAGATCCCAAATCAAATTATTATTGATCAATAAAATCATTTAACAATAAATAATAGTCACACTAACCAGGGACTTCACATAGTCCAGTGGTAGGCGATAAATCCCAATCACACTTTGGTTGTGGGTTCGATTCCCATAGCCTTGTCCGACGCGATGGGTTGTCACACGGTCTGCGTGTTGTCCTTTTTCAAAAACTATATTTTATAACATTACCAAAATGAGAAAAATTCCTCAAAATAATCATAACTTAATTTTAACCAGAAATGTTATCTCATACCTTGCATTTTCATCCCAAAATATAATAACATGTAATTTCCTCAAACCCAATGATCATATAAAACCAAATGTTTATTTATAACTATATCCACAAGGGAAAAGATAAGAATTCCTCAAATATCATTCTCAAATGGAAAACTAAGGGGTTAAAAATATAAGATAAAATTATTCCAAAGTAATCCCATCAACAAGGAGAACTAATAATTTTAAACATTTATCCAACCATTTATTTCTACAAAGCTTATTCTTTGACCAAGAAAATATTCTATAGAATAGGGCATTCACTCGGGTAATGGTCAGGTCCCCTACATTTACGAAAAATGACTGTAAATGGATTCTTGGGACCATTTCTATTTTCTTCCATAGTACTCTTCATTTTTATTCGGAAATTATTCACTTTATGTCCTTCTTTACCACACGTAAAGAATTTCTTTATTCTTTTGAGACACTTTCCTGGGTGTCTCCTTCCACATTTCCGGCATGATGGAAATTCAGAATTACATTCTCCATGGTTTCCACTACTGGAGCTCTTATCATTCATCACCTTTCTCTTCTTTATTAAGTCCGGGAATTGGTTAATATATATATTGTTAATCATACTTTTGGAAATTTTATTTTGCATAAAGATGATATCTTTTACGCCTATCAACAGTCCATTTTGTTGCTCATTTCCACCACCGTTCCCATGTTGTACATCATTCTGAAAGTCACTATGAATTCCTTGGAATCCAGCCATTGACTAAAACCAGAAAGCATTGTGTGAGTAACAGTAGTCATAAAATCATTTAGAGAATATCATGTCACCATATTCTTAATTTGAAACACATTAGTATTAACCAAGGTCATTTACTCTTATCTTATATATAATATTTCAAATCGGTTTGTAAAGAAAATGTAAATTATCCTAAGAATATCCTCCGGGAGTGTCGTAACCAAGAGTGCAGCAAGGCCCGTTGTCGTGCACCAGTTCCTGTTCGAGTCTAGCTCGAAGTGGTGTTTTCGGGTTTTACCCCTAGGTACATCTATGCCAGAGTCGCCTCTACCTGCTTGTATCTAGACAGGGATTTATTGATCAGAAAACTCACAAAATCTCTACAGTACCAAAATTCTAGGAAGTTCTTCTATACTAATCCTCAAAGTTCATCTTAGGTTTACGTGCTCTAATCAGAGTTTATCTAAATCTATCTTCCATGGTTTGTACTAAACTTCCTCTGATACCAACTGTAATTCCCTGACCCTAGATACCCAGAGTCGGTGCATTATTACATAACATTGGCATGATCACAACAAAGATCAAGTCTCGAAAGACTGATTATTTTAGTATCCTTGGAAACACTAGATATATTCAAATGTCTTACATTACATCATAAGGTAAAAAAAAACTACAACAACATCTTGTCTTCATATACCCTCATACTATCCCTGCAGGTCATTCATAAATTACTTCTTCACATCCTGGAAAAAATAAAACATTGAAAGGGGTGAGCTCAGATGCTCAGTAAGGATAAAAATATAGCAGAAACTTTCATAGATAAGCATAAACACTTAAGGCAATGTATGACTAAAACAAAAGCCATTTAAACTTGAACATCAGAATATTTTGGCAATGATAAAATGAAATAATTCCATTTACTTACTCACATTGATATTCTACTAGTCAAATAATCACATGCAATATCAATAACAACTTTAATAAAGATGGAATGCATAATGCCAGACTATCATAACCACGTAGCCAAGGCCTCGTGCCAAGACTACAAATAAGATTTTGTCAAGGCCTCGTGCCAAGACACTAGTTTATCTCATGAGACCTACCAATGCATCGAGGAGCTATAGTGGGATCCACCCGTCACTTACTAAGTCCAATGCATTCCTCATATGAAATGTTTGAAGCATAACATAAACATTCATATTAAAACTAGCATACGAAATTTCAATACTTATCCACAAACCATGAATGGTATAAAAATAGCACATCCACAGTAAAACATAACTTCTTCGATACAATATGGGATATTGTATTGTATCATATTAACCTCAATCGAGAATAATGAAGGATATTCACATAGATGAAAATAATCATCAAAACTATTTGAGAGAAATATCCCCCTTTTTGTTGAAATCATTTAAAAGTCACACTATTTGTCAAGAAGCCATTTAAAAATAGATTTTTGAATGAAAGTGTCCCATACCACTTTGAAACTTTTAAAAGGAGTTTTAATTTTTAAACTTTAAGGTCCGTATAAATAAATCCTTAAAACCATTTTTAAAACATGGACATTAATGAGCAAGATTTAGAAGAATACGTCTTTAAAACATTTAAAAATGGTATTTTAGTTAGAGTTTCTAACCAAAAGAGAGACACCTGAATACAAATAATTGTGGTAATAAAAAATTTGTAATATCATGAGAATAAAGGGATTCATGATATACTATGTAAAAGTACATTATATACACCACATAAAAGTGATTTGGTGTATAACAACAAAGAAGTCTCAATGGAATGTAAATTGAGATGAAATCTCTCATAAAGGCCGTATCCTTAGGTTAAGGATAAATCAATGAAATAATTATGTGTGACAAATATATATACACTAAATATGGTTGGATATTCAGTATAAAACAATCAAAGTACAGTCACACATATTCTTTTAAAAACAACACCAAGGAATTGGATGTTTATCTCAACAAATTGAGATTGAGTAAAAATTACTCTTATCAAGTTCATACCGATGACTTGAGAATTTATCAATGGAGTGATTATTTGTATACAAAGTATATCCACAGAAAGGGGAGTGGAAATTATGACATAATCAAATGAATAGTGATTCTACACATAATCTTGGAGTAAAATAATCAATGAAGTATGCATAAAGCCGAATGAGTGGAAATTGAAATTTCAAATTCCCTTATTGATTTGGTAACTTACAAAAACATACACCATGAAATAAGGATCATAAAATTATGATGTAAATATACATGAATTAAAGTATATTACACAATGAAAACAAACATGGGCAGTACAAACACCACATGTAATAAATAAGTGGTGAACAATGGAATTCTCAAGGAATTAAAAGTGAGATAAGAAACCCCTTACCTTGTACTTTTACTTGGTTGGGGGTAGTTTAACCTCCTGTATAATGGTGAAATAATTTTTATTAAATTATAAAAGAATCATATACATTAATATGATATCATATGTGATCTTTTAACATTGCTTTGTTAATAATATCTTAATATTATTGTCATTTCGGGTGTTAACTTACTCATTTTATTTTATATGTTTTGTTATGTAAGACATGTTTTTTATGGATAGGTTGTATCTTATTCATATCCAAAATTATATTAAGTCCTTAAACATTATTATTAATCTTTAAATGAGAATTATACATGAATGGATACGATGAAGAATGAATCTCATCGCGTTCGTGGAGACGGTAGTCCGTACGTACGCACGAGCGACAATATCATTATTTTGATGTTAAAATAATATATAATTGGATGGTATATCATATAGAAAGAATAATTACAATGTTATATTTATTATTTACATGAATTAAACATCATTATTATACCCGTCCAAATAATAATTTATTGAATGACAATTACACCAGGATGTGGAGACGATAAGCCGTACGTACACACATATGGTGACATGCCATTCAAAGGACCGATAGAATACTGAATATGGTTGTAGCATATTTATAATAACATCACAGTATATAGAAGATACTGGATTTATTATTTTAGAATAGAAATAACAAAGAAAGAAGAAGTTGAAGAAGAAAGGAACTTGAAAGAGGGTGGTGAAAACATTACCTCTTCTTCGGGTTCTTCCTTTTGATTTGATCAAAAGGGATCCTTAGGTTGGATTTATGATTAAACTAAGGCCTCTAGGTTTCAGTGATGGAAGTTGAGAGAGTATTTGGGTAGGGTTTGTCCGAGGCAAAAGGCTCTGAATGTGTGAATTAGTGAGAAGGGGGGGGGGGGTTCCCTTTTATAAGAGGGGTGAGGGGAATCTTTGGAAAAGCTAAAAATATTATTTTATAATAAATTCATATTCAGTTTATAATGGCTCCAAAGTGAATTATTTAATGGTTAAGGTAGGGATGGGTTCAAAACCACTCATCCAATAGAATTTAGACCGGTTTGGGTCATTATATTAACCTTATCTTTAATTATTAACTCTTAGTTAATTAGTTTCACTTTTACAATGTCTCTTTGTATTTTTATATTATATGGTTAATAAACTTACTATATACATCCAAGAGACCCCCAAGTGGTCCATTAATGATACAACTATCATGAAATAATTCTCTTGCCCGAACCATATATTTTTAGGAATTGAATATAAATTAATAATATAATATTTTTTTAAAAACTCCTTTATGTCAATTTTGACACTATTAGGTATTTTGTTTTTGATAAATTTATAACATCATTATTACTTCGAAAAAAATTTATATAATCAATCCTAATATGTCATATTAACCTAAAAGTAGTGGAATTCATAAAAAGTCTCAAATTACATTTATTTTGATATTTACAATATCAATTATTTTAATTTTTCATTAATTCGGTAATTACTGCATCACCATTGTATCATAAATAAATTAAATTATTTAATGTCTAAAAATTATAAATAAAATACCATTATGTAGGAAATAGTTTTATCTTTCTATGTAATATTTACAATCGAATTTATCTTATGTATAACCCTATATTAATTTTTTTTTGTAATTAAACTTTGATTTTAACTCTTTTAACTCTTCTTTGAATTGAATAATAATAAATGTACTAATCTAATAAAAGTGGACCTAAATGATAATATTTTCCTCCTAAGGTTGTTTTTGGTCGAGATACACTTGTCCAATAGAATTAGGACATGTGTTAGGATAATATTAATATCATTTTTACCATTAATTACCCTATTTACTTTTAACCGTGGTAAATAAAAGTAAAAAGTTACTATTCAACAAAAATTATTTGCATCTCATTGAACCACATTTTACTCCTTGATATTAACCATGTCTCTCTGATTTTTGAAATTCCACTCACAGAAGCGGTAAAATTAAGTTTTATGAAAAAAATCAGTTTTTTAACTACCACTTAGTGGTTTCACTATTCATCAAAAAATGAAAGTTTCCAGAAAAATACCAAAAATTAGGCCTAAGCTATATTTGATATTATGAATTCAAAAATGATGTCTATTTTACCAAATTCAAAACATATCATTTGCATTAATTAATTTAAAAAATTAATCCCCGTTGTCAAAACAAATAGCATGTTTTTAAGAGATAATAACTATCAAAAGATTGACACTTGTTTATGTCTGGTTTAAATGTGAAATTAAATCCAATGACCAAAATTGTATTAAATGGTAAAAATATATTCTAAATATACTTTAAAACCAATAAAATTAATAATTTATCACTATTAATTATTTCGATTAAAAAAGTTGTTTTTAATTAAAATTTAGTAATTTTCACTATTCATCAAAATATGAAAGTTATCCAAAAAGTACCAAAATTTCACCCTAAGCTAATTTAGATATTACGAATCCAAAAATGAAGTCCATTTCGAAAGGTAAAATTTATAAAATTTCAAAAAGTAGGTATTACTATTCATAACGGCTAGTTTGATTGGTTGTGGTGTGTTAGAATCTCGAAGTTGCGTACAATGCACGCCATTGCATTATTCAAAGGGAAACATACCGTGGAAGCTTGGGGTATTACATGAGCTATTCAGGGGGATCTGTCTAGGGTCTGGGGGTGTCCAGGGTATGGGGGGGGGGGTGTTTAGGTTCTAGGGGGGGTCTAGGGTCTGTCCAGGAGGGTGTGGGTGGCTGTCTAGGGGAGTGGAGGTCTGGGCTGTCCAGGGTATGTTCGGTGGGGGGGGGGGGTGTCGAGGGTCTTTCCGAGGGGTTTCCAGGGTCTATCTGGGGGGGGGGGGGGTGTCCAGGGTATGGGGGGTGTCCAGGGTCTGGGGGGTGTCCAGGGTGTGGGGGGGTGTCCAGGATCTGGGGGGGGGGGGTTCCAGGGTCTGTCCAGGAGGGGGGCGGTGGCTGTCTAGGGGAGTGAAGGTCTGGGCTGTCCAGGGTCTGGGGGGTGGTGTCAAGAGTCCATCTGGGGGGTGTCCAAGGTCTGTATTGGGGGGTGTCCAGGGTCTGGGGGTGTCTCGGGTTTGTTTGGGGGTGGGGGGGGGGGTGGGTTGGCTGTCTAGGGGAGTGTAGGTCTGGGCTGTCCAGGGGGATCTGTCCAGGGTCTGTCCGGGGGGGGGTGTCCAGGGTCTGTCCAGGGGGTGTCCAAGGTCTGTCTGGGGGAGTGTCCAGGGTCTGTCCGGGAGGGGGGGGGGGGTCCAGGGTCTGTCTGGGGGGGGGGGTGTCCAGGGTCTGTCCAAGAGGGGGGCTTTGCAGGGGGGGCTGTCCAGGGGAGGGGGTTTATGTAGGGTAGGGGTATCCAATGTCTAGGAGGGAGGGGTCTGCAGGGGGTGTCCAACAGGGGGGATGGGCTGCAAGGGGTGTCCTGAAGGGCGGGGGGGGGGATTCTTTCTAGGTGGGGTTGTCCTGGGGGGTGTCCCAGAGGGGGGGGGGTATGTCCAGGGGGGTGAGTGGGGTCTGTCCAGGGTGGGAAGGGGGGCTACAGATGGAGGGGTGGGTGGGGGGATTTAAGGTGCAGGTGGGGTGCAAGGGGGAGAGTGGGGGGGGGGGGGGTATTTACAGGGGCGGTGGGGAGGATGCAAGGGGCCAACACCGACTGAACGGTGCTGGTTTTTTTTATGAAATGTGTAGGCCTATAACTATGGTTTTAAACCGTAACTATAGGTCTACAACCACATTTCCTAACTATGGATATATGTCTATAGCCACGGTGGAGACCATGGATTTAGGAGATGAGTGATTTTAACCTATGCCACGGGTTAAAAACCATGGATTTACGGTTGTTGCTACAGTTGGAATCACGACTATAGGGCTATAGCCACAGTTCAAACCATGGATAAAGGAGGAGAGTGGGGGAGATTTTCAGGCGGTGGTGGGGAGGATGCAAGGGGCCTGTACTGGCTGAACAGTGCAGGTTTTTTTACGAAATGTGTAGGCTTATAGCCACACTTTTAAACCGTAGCTATAGGTCTACAACCACGGTTCCTAACCGTGGCTATATGTCTATAACCACGGTTGAAACCGTGGCTCTAGGATATGAGTGATTTTCGCCTATGCCATGGGTTGAAAACCGTGGCTTTAGGGTTGTTTCCACGGTTGGAACCGTGGCTATAGGGATATATCCACGGTTCAAACCATTGCTAAAGGGCTATAGCCATCGTTGGGAATTGTGGCTATAGGTTTTACCCTATATACACGCCAATAACAGCCACAGTTATGGGAACCATGTCTATAACCTATAGCCATGGTTTTTGGGCCTATAGCCACAGTTTCAAACCGTGTCTATAGCCTAGTTTTATAGTAGTGAATGATTTTATTTGAGAAACAAATATGTGTGTTATTCATATAAAATGTTTAATTTCATTCATTAAAATGCTTTTATTATTTTTCACTATACTAATGGTTTTATTTATTTTTATGTCCCTTATCGATCTTTTGTGCTCATATAAAGTCTTAAAATGTTTTTTCACAGGGTTAAAGGATGAGTAGGGACAAGGACAAGGACAATATGGGAATTGAGATGTCATAAAGAAACCATGTTTTATTTGGTAAAAAATGGATACAGAGTATAAGTGTGCACTTGTAATGTATGGGTTTACTTTGTAAATTTTCTTCATAATTATCTAAAACTCTAAACTAAAAAGATCCTAAAATGTGAATTCTAGTTCAAAAAACACTAGAATACATAATGTAAAAGGTCGGGGCCACACATTTGGGATGAAAGGATGGTTTAGAAAACATTAGAGGTTAGGATAGTGTTAATATAATTTCTTTAGAAGATTTTAATTTATGGTTAAGTTAAAATTATGTATCATTTTAAGACTACCTTATTGTTTCATCTAAACTATGTTTTTTAATAATGGTTTTCTTTAGAGGAGATAATAATGTTCTTTTGGGAAGGCATCAAGAGGAAAAGATCTTTCCAAATCAACATCATGAGGTGGTTAGAATCAAAACTAAATAGTTTGTTTCTATTATGGACTAGTTGACACATGCTATTAATGTTGGTGGAATCCATGCATGAGATCATCCAGATAAACCACAAAGAAATATTTCACTAGTGGAACATTTTATGAGGAAAAATTCCCCATCATTAAATGTATAATATAACTTAATCACATCCAAAGAAGGGATCAATTCAATGGATAATATATTTTATGTCATGGGATGCTCGAAAAATAAAAAGGTAACTCTTTGCATCAATATTTTTGAAGTTTAAGTTGATCTTTGGTGGTCACTGGTTAAGAATACTAAAGATAAAAATGGTCTTGATTCCATGGAATGGGAATCCTTTAAGGATATTTTCTCTAAGAAATATTTCTTTAAATTCGTTAGGAATTTCATGGAGAAAAAATTCATGGAATTAAATCAAAAGGATTATGATTTAGTTTCCACATATAAAGAAAACGTCACAAGATTAAATATGTATGTTTTGGATTTTATTTGAGACATTTCCCATAAAATTAATATATTTTACTCACGAATGAAACCAATATACAAATTGCATTATCCTATAGAGTATTTAAAATATATGAAAAAGTGGTTAGATGTGATGAGAAAGTTGAAATGGAGTTTTCCAAAACATACATTTCATGGGATGATAAGACTAACAAATAGGCAAGATGGAAGGAAATAGAAAAGAAAACAATTAATAATTATGAAGTTAATCCTAAAACTTGTTCCAAGTGTAGTAAAATACATTTTGGGGAATTTATGTCAGGATCTGGAAAGTGTTACAAATGTGGTAAGTTTGGTCACAAGGTTTATGACTATAACAAAAAAGGTACAAAAGAGTCCAAAATGGGATAACAGATAACCAATCTATATTAATATGCTTTAGCTCTAATTATTTGGGACATTATGAAAATTTGTTTCTGAAGAAAGTTACTCAGGGTGGAAATCATTATGATCAAAAACAAAAAGGTGTGGTAAAATCTTTTTCTACTGTTTTAGTTGATGTTGAGACATCTGGTGATGTGCAGAAATCTCTAGAGAGGCTGATATTTTTAAAATGATAACCATACGTTCATGATTTTAGAAACACCTTATGAGGTTTTATGTGATGTGATAATAAGTCTTTAATGCCCTTTCTGGGAATTTTTTTTTGGGTTTACGATTACATAAAGATTTTGTTTAATTTGAATAATTCCTTTACTTTTGGGAATATGTTTTAATGTATTGATAAAATTTAGGGTTTGTGTGATCTTTGATGATTAAGGTTATTCTTATATATGTTCATCACAATTCTAAAATATTAAGAGGATGAAAATTTTCTTATAAAATTGAAATAAATTAAGTAAGTATATGAATTCCACAATTACAGGAAAATTATTTTTAAAAATGAATAATTTTATCCATTTACTTTTATTACTAAGAAATTAATGAACTTTTAATCAATCACAAATTTATGGTTTTGTGATTGTTAACTTTCTCCTGACCATGTTTTTTTATCACTCTCCATTAGAACTTCATGTATATTTTTCTCTTCTATATCCATGTTTTTCTGCATGGATCATGATTATATATTATTTAAGGTGACCTCGATACCTCAATTTCTATTTTTTAAAGTGGAAGTTTTAATAATATTTTTCCGACGTGGGATTTCAATAATGGTATTTTGAAACGTCAAGATAGAGTTTTCGATTCAAAATTCAAAATTTGGAGGATGAAATTTCAAAAAATTGGGGGGGGGGGAGATTTAACTACCTATATAATTATAGAATAATAATTTTTTATATTTATTAATTTTTAGGAATTAGATAGTAATTTTACCTTAAAGGGGGTGCTATGTTAGATAGTCTACCTATAACACCCCAAGATTTTTATGTGATAGATTTTTTAAATTTTGTTGATGTCTTGTGGTGTAAGCTACACCAAGATACACTTGAACTACACACAAAACAGGATTAGCTTGTGGTATACTCAACACTATGCATTTATTGTGTTACAAACAATTTCAAGTTCTTTTGATAGAATTCATTCCACATAAGACCAAGTTTAAGCGAACAACTAAATATTATTATCTTACCTTATAAAACCTAGATATTATAGTGGAAGATATGGAAAATGATAACTAAATTATTAAATTAATCTTTACACAAGTATATATAATTAATTATTTGGTGAGTAATTAATTATATATAAAAGTAAAACCCTTTTTAAATAAAAGGAAATATTTTTATGAAAAACATTTTAAATGCAAATAAGTGAGTTTATAAAATTATAAAATCACTCTTGATGTATTTTATTAATTAAATATCTATGTAATATATTAAATATAATGTTTAAAATTCATTTTATATGTTTTCTAAACATTATATAAGAACAAATTCATTTTTTCTGAATAAAATAATTTCTTTTTTCAAAAAATGATGTTTTTCACCCTTTCAATAGAACATCCATTTTAAATAAAGTTTTTAACAAAATTTTACATTATATTTGACAAAATAAACTACTTATTTAGAATAAAGCTATATAAAGTTACTTTGGATAAATTTTTGATATTTTTATGATAAGTTTCAAGTTTTGATGAATAGTAAAAACATACTAAATTTTAATTAAAAACAAATTTTTTCATTGAAATAATTTATATGATTAAGTTATTTTACATAATTATTAAAAAATATTAATAGATTATATTTTTATCATTTAATATAATTTAGGTCATTGAAATTAATTTTAAAATGTAATTTGATATAAAAATGTTTCAATCTATTTCAATGTTTTATTTTTTAAAACCCGTTTTCTCATTCCGACCATGGGATTAATTTTAAATTAATTATTATAACTTCTATGTTTTGAGTTTTGAAAAGTGGATTCTATGTTTGGAATTATTGGGTCCAAATTATGTAAATATCCTTCTTTAATTTTCGGGCTGTATGAATAGCAACTTTAGTAATTTTTTTAATATGGTAAAAAGGTAAATTGGGGAATTAAAGGTAGATATAATAATATAAAATTACTCTAACACTTGTAATAATATAATTTTATGATTTATTTTCGGCCTAAATCATCATTTGGTCGAAATTGAATCCTTTGAAAGACACTTGGGTGAGATTATAACATTTATATATTTTATTGAATGAAAAGTTAAATATGTCTTACTCAAATATTAATAAATTTATCATTTTTAAAATAAGGTTATATAGAAGTTAAATTAGACTATAAATAATAATCTGAAATCTAACTTTTTTTATTTATCTTGATAAATTATTTTTAATTTTTTAAAAATAAATAATTACTTTAAAGGCTTATACATTGATGATGGATAACTTATTCAATTAATAAAAAATTAATAAAATAATATTTATTAAAATGATAATAACCCTTAGAAGAGAAAAACACTTGAAAAAATCTCATTGGTATATTATATCTCGGCCCTAGTCATCCAAGGATCATGTTATTAACCATTTAGAACCATTGGAAATTTTTTGACACTTATAATATTTTATTTAAAGTGATGTTAAAGTTGTCACATTTAGGTTTTATTAAATAAAACATTTTTTATGTAGTATTTTACAAAAAATATATTCCACTATAAGTATTATTATGAAATATATAATAATAATCTTTGTTAGGATATTTTTTTTAATTTTTACCAAAAAAATAAGTATATTAAATAAATACACAAAGCTGATGTAGTAATTATTTTATTAATGAAAATATCAAATTAATGTTATTAAAAATATCAAAAAAATATATTTTGGGATAATTAATATATTCAATGAATTTTATAGATTACTTTGACCCCTGAGTGATATAAGAATTTTTTTCGAGGATAAAATCTTATATTGATAATTTTAAAAATCAATTAATTGAATAGTGTCAAAATTGACACCATTTATTGTTTATCAAAATAATGTATTATTAAATTGTTTAAAAATCATAAAACTTTTTTAAAAATAGTTATTAAGTATTATATGTTGTAAAATGTTTTAATTATTTATTTATGGTCAAATTGATATTAAATAAGTAAATATTTCATCCTTTTAATATTGAAATATTTGTTACTATAGTAAAAAATTAAATAGAATAACTATGTTTTAATTAAAATGATAAGGTTTAAATTGACAGAAAAACTTATCTAAAATTTATTGTTTTATGTGATTAAAAACTTTTCTTATATAATATTCTAAATTATGAATTTTTGAAGGTTTTTTGATCGATTTTTATTTTTTTATATAAATTAATATTTTCAGAGGTTCCAAATGTGCCCCTCACCTCAATTACAAAAGGGAACATACTAACCCACCACTTAACTTCACATTGAGCCTTCAAGATCAGACATTACCTACCCATTTCCATATAAAATTCCTTAGTGACATTCTATAGGTGATTTTATTCTAAAAATAACAACTCTAGTGCCTTTAAGAGGAGATCTATAGGGAGCTCATTGAAGAAGTGGTAATCTCCTTTACCAATTCTTTCAAAATTATTTCTTATTCTACCTCCTATTAATTAGTTTTACCCATTATAAAGTAATAAATTGAGTATAAAATATATTCTAAGAAATTATTATGATTATTTAATAATCATATTCCACCTTATATCCATCCTATGAAAAATAAAATCACCCCTCGTGCGTACGTGTGGCTTACCATCTCCACACCGTGGCGTAATCTATTTTTCACCACCACCTTACATGGATGGGTATAATGATGGAAATAATGACTGTATATGATAATTATAACAATATTTTGAATATATAAGAATATATATACCATCCACTTCCATACCATTCCACAATTAAGGGAATGATATCATCGGTCGTGGGTATGTGCAACCTACCGTCTCCACAATGCGATGCAATAAATTCTACATGATCTTAATGAAAGCATGATTATATACATTTTTATAATGAATAAATATGATTTATATTATATTAAAAAAATTACATAAATTATATAACTATAACCAAAGAAGAGGAATACAAACTTATTTGAGAAAACATGCGTAGGAAAATAAAGCAGTTAATACTCGAAGGATGAGTAATAATGTTATTAACAAACAGGTAATATTATGATTATTAATGATATCATAAAAATGAATATGACTTTAAAATAAGTTAATGAAATTATTTAAACCATTATATAAGAGTTTTGGACATATATAAAGAAACCCAAACGTAAGGTAAAAGATTCTTTTGTCTCACTTTTGTTTCTGTGGGATATATGCCTTAAACACCACCTATTTTTTGTGGTGTTTATGCTACCAATGAATGTTTTTATGATTATTATTATGAAGGTTATGATATTTAAATATTTATATAATTTTATTTATTATATGAGGCATACGATTCTACTGGTTATAAATTGGTAAGGGATTTTTTATACACAAGTATTTAATGGGGTATATTTATCATTCATATCCAGGTTTCCTAAAAATACTTTCATAAAATGTTTTACTATTATTATATGAATGTTTAAAGTCATTTTTACCCATTTTTTACTTTTTACTACATTGTTTGGAAGAAAAGATTATTTTATTTTCAAAACAAACTACTTTCCGACTTTTCTGGAAAAAGTATCAGAAGAATGTTTTTTTGACTTACATGGAATGAAAAGATTTTTACATTTTCATAACACCTTATTTATATGAATCTTATTCTAAATTTTTTAAAGATTATTTTCAAATAAAATATTTTCTTCTAAAATTTGTGTGTCATTTTAATAAAAAGATGTTTTCAAATATGAAAATATATTTTCTTCAAGAATTATTTTAAAGTGATATCTTAAATGTTACCTATTTTTTAATGGAGACATTTTTAAAGAATACTATCCATATTATTATTATGGTTTAATTGTGTTTATGATGGAATGATATTTATGAAATCCATTTTTTTAACATGAATTTTGTTCTGATGGAAGAAGTTTAAGAAACCCAGTTTATTATTTATGTTATGCTATAATGAATGATTTATGTTTTTGAGGCACACATAATAATGATTTAATTATGAGATTAGTGGGACCTATATATTCCTCCAATACATTGGGTAAAGATTTATATTTCATGAGATGGATATGTATAGAATAGAAAATGATCTTGGTTTAGTAATACGAGGCTGGAATGGTAAGTAAACATGGTTTAGTAATACATGGCTAGAATGAGGAGTGAACTAGGTTCATTAAAATAATTTGTACACTGTAATGGTATTGGAAATGATCCTTGTATAATATGAAAATTATTTTCTATTCTTATGTGTTTTCCATAATTCCATGTTTTTATGCCAATACTATTTTCTCATGGTTCTTGTTCTATTATGATTTCTGCCTTATGAACTACCAAGATTTATTTCATGACTCAATTGTTTGATATATGTTATTCATGGTATGATTTTCAAATGTTTTGTTCAATTTTTACATTATTATGTTCACGTTCTGTTTGATATTTTCCTTATTTACCCTTATTGAGAATATGAGCATAAACTTTTTATTTTTTCTTTTCCCTAGGATATAATGAAATGTTTTAGGTATGAAAACCAAAGGGGAAGATCTTTATTGGTGATTTTTGAAGATATTTCACCAAATTAGAATAATATGTTCCATGTTTCTAAATGAACTAAACTAATATAGTATTTGGGAATCTATTTGTGTAATGTGTTAAGTATTCTATAAAAGTTATGTAATGTCCATGTATGTAAAGATTGGGTTGTTAGAGTTAGTATCATAGTGAAGGTTTAGTCAACCTTTGGAAACTAGGATGCAAAAACTTTAGTGGTATCCCAAGAGATATTTCTAAGGATATGTCTGGGGATGTACCTAACTATAAATATAATTATAAGTTATAATACTGTAATTTTGGTAACGATCATGGATAACATAGGATTAAACAAAAGATTTTATAAATTGAAAATACTTTCCCTTGATTATGAGGTTTTTCCAGTATGATTATTTCTACTTACACTTTTCTTTTTGGGTTTTTAGAAAATGACTGGAAACCATAGGATTCATGTTAATAGAGAATATTATGGACAATGAAATGGTATTCCTCATAAGGAACCAAATAAAATGGGATTTGGAAGATGAAACATCATTATTATTCCTAATCAGTAATCTCATAATATGATCAATAACTTTTTTGAGTTTCCTGACCCACCTAATAAAAGAAATATGGAGTTTCATGGTGACCACATAGTAAATAAAGGTCAATTTTACTCATTTAAATCACGTTGGAAGAGTTATAAAGGAGAATTATTTAGAGGAATTGAAAGATTATTTGGGTGTGGAAAGAAGGGAATAAAGTAAGTAATTTCAAAGGAAAAGGTTCAATTAACACAATGGACCAGGAAAATGGTATTGCTAAGGCATCAACGATAGTTAAATGTTTTAAATATAGAATGTATGGGCATTATGAAAATTGATTCCCTAGGGAGAAATATCAAGATGATAATCATAAAGGCTATACGAATAATGGTTATATTTTTGATGATGAAGAGTCTATGAATGATATGTGATATTAAATAAGTGTTAAGGAATAAAAGGATGAATATTGATTGATATTTTAAGAAGATATTGGAATGATTTCATGTATATGTATTAGAATTCTAGAATAATGTTGTGTAAGTAAATTTATGGTATTATGGAATAATGAAACACCTATATATTGGTCTACTGTAGTTTTTCCATAAGGATTTAAGGGCATATACTGAATAGTTTTAGTATCCATAAAAAGTGATTAAGGTAATAAGTTGATTTTTTTGTAAAATACCTGATTATGGGAAGGATAAACCTTAATATGAGAATGATAATGAGATAATGATATTTGGATATTGATATGGTTGTTATGAATAATTGGATGGTAAATATTTCCTTAGAACTGATTAAGGATTTGTTGAAAAGTAGTTTAAGTTATCATGGATGTAGTTTACAGCTTTTTTATCTTATGAATAAAGAAACATCCATGTTTTAAATAAGGATGTATAGTAAATTAGGTTATTATAATGTTTTAAGAGAATAAATGTATGGTATTCACATGATTGGAATGTGAAAACCAATAAATTCGTTATGAGATATGGGGAATAAATGTTAAGCTAATCTAGTTAACCACTTTCTAAAGTTTAGGATTTTTAGTTTTCAAAAGGATTGTAAGGTTATAAATTTATGGAAAGTTTAAGTTAAACTTTGGATGATTTTTTTTAGAATAATTTTTTATCTTACCATGGTTGGACTTATTCATATTGGATAACTTGTGATAACCTTTTGTTAGATAGATGGAATAAACTCTCATTCTATTTATAGATCACATTATTTGCTAATGCCTAAAGAATGAAAAATTTAACTTCATTTTTTGGAATAATAGATGAATTGGAAATTGATCAAGGAATAAGGAAAGGATGAGATTATACTTAATGAAGTTAGTATTTATTCTAATTATTAAACTATAGGGAAAATATCTTAGAAAAAATGTTACCATAGTACCATTATTTATGATGAATCAAATGGCCCCTTAAATCATTAGAGATTTATAGATTTTTTATTTTTACCTTTATCCTAACCTTGTTTTCTATCACTCTCCATCATAACTTGATGGTCATATTTCTCTTCCATATTCGTGTTTTCACCTTCCACCTACGTCATCCTATGTGGAAACCCAGTTATGAGTGAATTTGGGTAACCGTTATTTTTATAACACTCCTTTCAAAATGATTTTTTAGTCCTTTTTTTATGATGTGGGTTTCTATGAAATATACTTTCACGTATTAATCCTTTAACAAACCATACAAATTTTGAGGGTGAAATTCATTTTTAGGGGGTAGAATGTACCACCACAAGATTTTTATGAGATAGATTTTTTTTAATTTCTTTGATGTATTGTGTTGCATGCTACACCAATATAATATTGAACTACAAGAAACACCAGATTAGATTTAGGTATACACAACACTATTCTTGGATTATGTTACATACAATTTTAAGTTCTTTTGGTTGAATTAATTCCACGCAAGACCAAGTTTAAGAGAACAACTAAATATTTTTATATTATCTTATAAACCCTAGACATTATAATGGCGGATATGAACTATATTAAGTGAGATATGAAATTATACTTAAAAAATGTATATATAATCAATTATTTGGTGAGAAATTAATTATAAATAAAAATAAAACCCTTTTTAAATAAAAAAAAATGTTTTTCCAGAAAACTATTTAAATGAAAATAAATGAGTTTATAAAATAATAAAATCACTATTTTTTGTTTTATTAAGGAAATATATATTTTATATATTCAATATAATTTTTAGAATTAATCTTATATGTTTTCTAAACATGATATAAGAACAAATTACATTTTTCAAAATAAAAGAAGTATTTAAAAAAATGAAGTTTTGTAGCTTTTTGATGGAACACACACTTTAAATTAATAATTTAACAAAATTTAATATTATATTTGATAAAATAAACTTCTTCTTTGGAAGTAGGATATAAAAATTTACTTTGGATAATTTTTTTATTTTTTTCTAATAAGTTTCATGTTTTGACAAATAGTAAAATATACAAAATTTTAATTGAAGACAACTTTTTTCATCGAAATAATTTATATAGTTTAGTTATATAATTTACTTATCTTAAAATTTTAATATCTTACAGTTTTAAAATTTAATATAATTTAGGTCATTCGCATTAATTTTACAATGTATTTTGATATAAATACATTTCAACCTTTTATAGTGTCTTAATTTTTAAAACCCATTTTCTCATTCCGACTATGAGATTAATTTTAAATTAATTATTAAAAATTATGTATTTAGAATTTTGAAAAATGGATTCCATATTTGGAATCAGTGGGAATTTTTTTTAAATAGATTTATTTTATTTTTTAGAATTATGAATTGGAACTTCAATAATTTTTATTAATACAGTAAAAAAGGAAAATCGGGTAATTAAGAGTAAATATAATAATATAAAATTACCCCAACATTTGTACTAATATAATTGGATGATTTATTTTTTACCTAAATAATCCTTGGGTCGAAATGGTATCATTTGGAAGCCACTTGGGTGAGATTAATACATTTTATATATTTTAATTAAAGAAAGGTTAAATATGTCTTACCTAAATTTTAATAACATTATCATTTTTAAAATAAGGTTATTCCAAAGATAAATTATACTATAAATAATAATTTGAAATATAATTTTTTTCTTTATCGTGTTAATTTATTTTTAATTTTTAGGAAATAAATAATTACATTAAAGTCTTTTATATTAATGGTGTAGAAATTTATTAATTGATGAAAAATCAATAAAATAATAAACATTAAAATGATAATAACCATTAAAATACTTAAACGCTTGAAAATTATTATTTATTGATTATATATTAATAATAATAATACAAGGGTCTAGTGATTGACCATTTGGTACCATATGGAAAAGATCATGACACTTATATATTTTATTTAAAGTGATGTTACATTTTTCATATTCAGGTTTTATTAAATAAAACATTTCTAATGTTTCATTTCCAGGTGGTATATTCCAATATAAGTATTTTTATGAAATATATAATAATTATCTTAATTGCGGTATTTTATTTTTAAATTCTACCCAATAAATAAGTATATTAAATAATTACACAATACAGATGTAGTAATTAATTTTTTAATGAAAATATAAAATTAATGTTTTTAAAAATATTAAAGAAATATATTTTAGTATAATTAATACATAAAATTAATTTTATAGATGACTTTGATCCCTTATAGATATAATTAAATATTTTTTTCGAGGATAACATCTTATCTTTATATTTTTAAAAATAAATTGAATGAATAATGTTAAAATTGAAACTATTAATTGTTTATCAAAATAATGTATTATTAAATTATTTAAAAATCATAATTTTTTTATAAATATATATTAATTATTATTTTCTGTAAAATTTTTTAATTACTCATTTATGGTGTAATTTATATAAAATAAGAAAATATTTCACCCTTTTAATATTGAAATATTTGTTACCATAGTTAAAAATTAAATAGAATAACTAAGTGTTAATTAAAAGGATAAGGTTTAAATTGATATAGAAACATGTATGAATTTTTTTTATGGTGTTACAACCTTATCTCATCTCCTATTTGAAAATATGACATTTTGGAGTTTTTTGGAAGTTTTTTTGTTTTTTTATAAATTAATACTTTTGGTGATTCCAAATGTGCATCTTACCTCAATTATAAAAGGGAACATACCACCTCAAAAATTCACATAAATTTTATACTTCAATACAAGACATAAACTGACCATTTACCTTATAAAATTTTTTATTTACATTCTATAGGTGATGGTATTCTCAAAAGACCAACTCTAGTTCCTTTAAGAGGATATTTAGAGGGAATTCATCGAAGAAGAGGTAATCTCCTCTACCTATTATTTCAAACTTATTTTTCTTCTATGTCATCTTCCTGAGTTGTATCCATTATAAAGTAATAATTATTGTATAACCTATATTATGATATGTTATTATAATTATTGAACAACTATATTACACCTTCTATCCAGTTTATGAAAAAAATCACCACGTATTCGTACGTACAACTTATCGTCTCCATACCATGGTGTAATATTTTTTTCACCAACACCTTACATGAATGTGTATAATGATGGAAAAAATAATTATATATAATTATTATAAAAATATTTTGATTATAAAACAATATATATACCATCCAATTCCTCACCATTACACAATTAAGGGAATGATATCATCGCTCGTACGTACATATGACATACCATATCCACGATGTGATGCAATTCATTATACATGATATTTATTAAAGAATGATTATATAAATGTTAAGAAATACTAAATATGATATATATTATACTAAAATCGTTATAAAAATGATATTACTATAACAAAATAATAGGAACAATAACTTATCTGACAAAACATACCTAAGAAAATAAAGTAGTTAATACCCAAAGTGTGAATAATAATATTAATAAAAAATGGGTAATAATATGATCATTTATGATATCATGAAAATTAATATTATTATGGAATTGGTTAATGAAAATTTTGAAACCCTTATACAAGAGGTTTGGATATGTTAGAAGGAACCCATTCCTAATGTAAGGGATTATTTTTTCTCACATTAATTTTTGGGGGACATATGCCTTATACACCACCTATTTATTTTTGGTGGTGTTTATTCTACCCATGAATGTTTCTATGATTCTTATTTTGAAGGTTTCGATATTTAAATATTCATATAATTTTCTTTATTTTATGAGGAATATGATCTTACTGATTATAAATTGGTAATATATTGTTTGAATTGGGTATATTTATCATACACATCTATGTTTTCTAAAAATTCTTTCATAAAATGATTTAATATTTTCCTATATATTTTTAAAGTAATTTTTTCCCATTTTAGAATTTCTAATACACATTTTAGAAGGAATCTTTCTTTTATTTTCAAAATGAAGTACTTTTTGACTTTTCCAAAAAAATTATGAGAAAAATGTTTTTTAACTGATATGTCATGAACAAATTTTTACATTTTCATAACGCCTTATTTCCATTAATATTCCATTATAAGATTTCAAGTTTATTTTAAAATAAATTCTTTTCTTCAAAAATTTGTCCACCAATTTAATAAAGTAAAATATTTTCAAATATGATAAGATATTTTACTGATGAATTATTTTAAAGTGATATCTTAAATGTTACTTATGTCTTAATGGGTATATTTTTCAAGTATACTATCCCAATTATAACTATAATTTAACTGTGTTTATGATGGAATAACATTTATGAAATCGATTTGTTTTACATGAATTATTTTATGATGGTAGATGTTTAAGAAACCCATTTTATTCCTTGTGTTATGCTATGATGAAATATTTATGTTTCTGAGGCACACATAATAATGATTTCATTATGATATGGGTGGGACCTATATCTCCCTCCAATGAATTGGGTAAAGATTTATATTTCATGAGATATAGAGGACTAGAATGGGAAATGATATCGGTTTAGTAATACAAGTCTGGAATGGTAAGTAAACCCAATTCAATAATATAGGGCTAGAATGAGGAGTGATCTCGGTTCAGTAAAGGACTTTGTCCACTGTAATGCTCTTAATAATGAGCCTTGGATAATATGGAAATTATTTTCAATGATTATGTGTATGACACAATTCCATGTTTTATTCCAATTTTATTTTCTCATGGTTCATGTTAATTTATGATTTATGCCTTATGAACTGCCAATATTTATTTTATAACTCAAGATTTTGATATATGTTATACATGGTATGATTTTCAAAAGCTATGTTCATGTTTTACATTATTATGTTCATGTTATGTTTAATACTTTCCTTATTTACCCTTATTGAGAATATGAGCTCACCATTTGTTATGTTTTATTTTCCCCAGGATATAAAGAATGGTTTTAGGTAGGAAAACCAAAGGGGAATGTCTTTATGTAAGATGTTGAATATCTTTCACCAAATTAGTAGAATGTGATCCATGTTTCCAAAGGCACTAAAAAAATATGGCCTTTGAGAATATATTTTTATAATGTATTAAGTATTGTGAAAAAGTAATTTAATGTCCCTTTTCATTATGCTTGGGTCATTAGAGTACCCAAAATGCAACAATGAGTTTCTCAGAAATCATACGTTTCATGTAACACTGAGTTATAATGAAAAATAACATAATTTCAATATTATTATTTAATGTGGAAGTTATAACCAAGAAATTATATATGTGAAAAATAATTGAAATAACTATATTATGTTTAAAGATATTTATTAAATGTTTTTACATTAATACAATCAATTTTATTGGCTTAAAATAAGAATAAATCCAATTTTAAGAATAAAAAGTTCGAATATTTTTAAGAGGTTGTTTTACCACCTTTTGATGGAGTACCCATTTTAAATATATTTATTTTAAAAAATTATAATTTATATATGAAAAATTAGATTTCATATTTTAAAATGAAACATAAAAATTAGGTTGTGGTAATTTTTTGGTATTTTTCTAATAATTTTCATATTTCAATGAATAGTGAAATAAACAAAATATTAGTTCAAAACTGTTTTTTCATCCAATATATTCATATAGTTAAATTATATTATAATTTTTTTAATGTATAATTATTTAAATTATAAATAAATAAAACCAATTTAGTTAATTGGAATCAATTTCAAATTTAAATTAGATATTAAAATATTTCAAAATTTTGAATGTTTCAATTTAAAAATCCACGTTTTCATTTTTTATGTGAAATTAATTTTAAATGTAATTCTTTGATTTTTTTGAATTGAATTAGGTAAAATGGATTCCATATTCGGAATTAAATTGTCAAAAATTATTTTGTAATTCCAATTTAATTTTTAAGGTATGAAAAAGTTTCCATGGTGATAAAATTATTTACCGCGGTATAGGTAAAAAATGAAAGATTTCAAAGTTAAAATGATAAAGGCTTAAAATACCTAAAAAATACAACATTTAAAGGTTTTTTGAGGTGTGGATAAACCCTAACCAGCCTGAAAAACATTAATTTAAAGTATAATTCTTTTAAATTAATGCCACCTCAATTTAGTTAGCTTTAAATATAAAATAATCAATAATTTAATTACTTGAACCCACCTCTCCTCAAGTATTAATACCATCCCTCACCTCCCAATTTCGACCCAAAAATCCTTTTATCTCATAAAATATATTTCCAAACCTCTCCTCCAAACTGTATCCACATCTATGAGCTTATGGTCTCACCAAAAGACCAAATCAAAGGTCCTCAAGGGTCTCTCAAGGAGGTGATACTCAAGAGGTAATTTTCCCAAAGTACCTCTCTTAATTTCTTTTATTTATCAACTTTATCCTCACATACTTAATCCCTAAATTCATGATAACTATAGAATCATGTATATAATATATTTTTATGTTTATAATGTAATATTTTACATACATTCCATTTCTCACCTCCTCTTATTTAATGAAAACAAATTGTTGTCTATGTTATGCCGGTTAATCGCCTCCGTTAATAATGTTTTTATTCTTTTTTCCATTGATTCCTACATGGATGGTATTAAAACTATTTTTTATGGTTAAATAATATTTTAATTTTTATATTATAACCTATTTAATTTTCATTAAATTTTATATTAAATATACCTTCATGTTTTCCATATTGTGGATATATGATTACTTTGTTTGTGGATGTGTGGACTACCACCTCCTCAATGTGATGTGGTTCATTCACACATCACATGAAATGAAATAAGGATTGTTTTAGTAAAAATATATGATAAAAATTACATATTTATTCAAAAACACTAATATATATATACATACATTCCATTTACTTTTGTTCTTTCAATACGAAAGGAAAACGAAAATAGTGTTCATGCGTACGTATGGCCAACCGTCTCCATGAACGGTGTTTTTAATTTACCTTTAAATATTATTATAAAAACTTATATATTGAAAATATAATATATTTATATGATGTTTCTGATGAAGCTCACATTTTCATATATTTTATACTGTAAAACATTGTTTATAATCCCACAAAAGTGTTATTGAATGGGTAATTATCATGTTTTTTTAGGATTTAGTGCTATTTTGAACCCAAATGTGAAAAACGACTAATTCTGGATTTTTGACAGAATTTTACGTCAGGGGAATTTTGGTCATTTCAGGAAAATTAAAATTCCAAATTTTATGATTCAAATTTTTTTAGAATCCTTATTTTATTTCCTTCATTTTTGTCTTCTGGACCAGGAGATGATTTTGTCATCTATAGGGTCTAAAAAATCATTGAAGATTGGAAGTTTTCCAGGAGGACAACATGGACCAACCCAAGTTAACGGGCATCAAACGCGGCCTAAACATGTCCAAATGATGTGTTTACACCTTGGATACCTCGAGGACAGATAGGGACGTCTCGAAAATAAATTTGGAGGATTTTTGAGGTCATTAAGGAGGCTATTGAATGACATTAGTTTGGAGGAACCTTCCTGAATGCTTCATCCAGAAACAGAAACCCAGAATGAAAAATTCATAACTCCTACATACGGTTTCCAAATCATCTGAAATTTGGAGAGGAGACGCCCAAGACATTTATAAACAACAATTATGAAGGGTGGAACGCGTGAATATGTCATTAAAGGGGTCTACAACGCGTCTAAATTTGAGGGAAAAATTATCCCTATAAAACGAGACCCTCACCTCCTTCCCAAAGCATCCATTCTCCATCCATTACTTCAAGGCACCAAGGAGGAGATCTCCAACGAGGGAGGCCGACCAGAAATCTTCCCCATTTCATTTATTTTCTTTATTTTAGTTTTAATTTGTAATTCATATTTCTAATAAAATTCATGCATTGTTTTTATTTTTGTGTCCACCCTTCCTCCCTGTTTTCTTCTTCATCTTTTCTCCTTCTTTTATTCTTTTATTATTCTCATATTATCCACCGTGACCTCTTACCCTAAAATATGAGGGGTTAACCCGAGACTTGGCCCGGGGGAGGTATGTGGAAATTTCATTAATTCGGTGCTTAAATTCCTATGTTTTATTAAGTTTGTGACGAGTAAGAGTGATGTGCACGGGTGTGGCGATCGTCCACCACGACACTGATCTCAAACTCATTTCTATTCTTTTATTAAATATTTTCCCTCCCTTCTACTGGATACAAGCTCTTCATACGATGGAGTTGATCCATTCAGTGGTTGAAATGGCATACGATGGAGCTAGGTCTTAGAAGATGACACACTCTCGATCGAGGTGTGCCATCAACCTTGATTATAGGAGGAGGTGAAGTTAAGATTGCAAAATGCATTCAAGATTTCACACCAATAAATAAAAGAATAGTAATTCATGAAAGAGATCTCATAATTGAATTATCAAACTTAATTTAAATATCAACAAGGAGAATGATGAAACCCACATACCAACCCATAAAGGCCAAGTTCTTTCTCAATTAATTTCATTTTGTCATTGCATGTTAGTTTTATCTTTTATTAAATTGTATTACATTCATAAAATATTAAACAACAAAAAAAGAATTAGATTAGGTGGAATAGAAGTAGTGATTTATTAACCACAAAAGCTCCTCAATAGAACGACCTAGGTCAGCCCCTGTGCTGCACTTAGCTATAAATATTTTTGAGAGCGTGCACGACAACGCTTCGTCAGTTTCATATTATATAAACAATTAAATTTTGAGAATAAAGAATAAAAAGTCAAAACACATATGATTAACAGAGAAAATATCACCTGAAAAGTAACTCAAACATGGAGTAATTTATATAAGAGTAATATAATGTCTTAAGTAAATCATATATGGTATTATAAATATGAATATTTTTGTGTTATATATGAATAATAAACTTAAACTAATTATATATTATTTTTGTATGAGTATGAATAGTTTCAAGACATAAGGTAAGGGAATTTCTTAACCCAATTTCCATTCTTTCGGATAAACTTTCACTTCTTTATTATGTTGTTATAATATTATGTGTGAAATGAATTTTGCATATATAATGTTGTATTTAAACTTTTTTATGTGGATTTAAATAATATATAAATATTAATTTCATTTGATAAATTCCTACATCCATGTTATGATATTTGTAAGGGATTTCATCCCAATCTCCTTTTATTAAGGCATATCTTGATGTTATGAACCATTATTATTTTATATGGTTTATATACATCTAATATGATATTTGATATCCATATTTTATCTATAATTATATTATTTAATGTTATGGTAAATTTATTATTTGACAGGTATTATGATGTAAATGTTCAAAGTGTTATGGGACACCTTGAATGTTTAATGATTTTATAATAAAATCATTTAATTCATGTTAATATTTTTGATATTATTTTAGATATTTATTTATATGGATATTAAAGTATTATAAGGAAAATTTTATGACTATTTTTTTAGTCCCATTAATTTTTGTTCAAAAGTAATCTTTTTAAGTGTTTTATTAGGAACATTTTGAAAAACTACAAAAGGAATGTTTTATTTTTAACGCACATAGCAAAAAAGAATTTTACACTACCATGATTATTATTTTATTTCTAGATTCCTTTGAAATATTATATTTTTTATTAAATTAAAAACCCTCTTTTATTCTTTATGGGGTTTTGGTATTTAAAATGGGTTCATAAAAGAAAAATTCATTTTTATATGTAATTGTTTTTCTTACGAGATTAATCGAGTTTTTTAGAGGGTCTATAATGATTTTTTTATACATAAAAAGGTTATTTATTATTATATGGAATGGATGATACCATAATAGATTATACAAATATTTGATCCCCACTATAGCTCATGGATGAGACCGATACAACTTATATGAAGGGATGATCCCCATTATAGCTCACGAGTGAGCCCTATAGAGCTTATATAAAGGGATGATCCCCATTATAGATCATAGGTGAGCATGATATATCTTATAATAATGGAGATCCCCTTTAAAGATCTTAAACTCATTTGACAATAATAATTATTGTAAGTCATCCGTACGGTTATTCCAACAAAAAGGGTTTTGAAAGGGTTTTGTGTATATGATGCTATAAGACACCTAAAAGAGTTTTAATTGATTTATATTGGTTTTAATGATTTTATTTGAGAAACAATATGTGTGTTACTCATAATTTTTTTTAATATCATTCATAAAATAATTTTTCCTGATTTTTACTAAACTAATTTTTTATTTATTTTTATTCCCCTTACTAAGATTTCGGGATCATCCCATGTTTTAAAATGTTTTTCATAGGGTTTAAGGATGAGTATGGAAAATGATGAAGAAAATATCGGAATTGAGATGTTATAAATAAACTATGTTTTACATTTTAATGTTTTATTTGGAAAATGTTTTTCATATTGAGTATAAGTGTACACTTATAATGTATGGGTTTACTTTGTAATAGTTCTTCCTAATTCTCTAAAACTCTAAATTGAAAAGACCCTCAAATGTGAAATCTAGTTTAAAAAACAAAATAATATGTAATGTTTAAGTTCATGTAATTACATGAAACCATGATTCATTAGATAAATGTGTATTTGAAGATAAAAATATATAAAAGTAAAATAAAATGCCTATATTGTTTTTTAAATCGATAACCTTTTCTGTTGATATATTCTATAAAAAACTTCATAGAATAATGGAAAAAGTATTTTATTTAAAAAACATGGAAAATTGTAAAGGAAAATTAATAATTTAGTATGTACATATTTTAAAAAACAAGTAAAAAATGGTAAATGTTAAAAAACATTATCTTAAAACTTTTTTAAATAACTCAAAATTGAATCATATGGAATACATTTAAAAACAGGAATTTAATATTTTTTTTAAAAAAAATTATAAAATAAAATGGTGTTAATATATAATTTTAGTTTATATTAGAAAATTTATAAAATAATATAAGAATATATATATATAGAGGAGAATTATTCCCGATTGAAAGGAAAAGATAAGTTCGTTTCCACTTAGAAGAAATATTTCAGTTTATTTGAGTACCAAAGAAATAAAAAATAGAAATAATACATTAAAAAAATTCACTACATAATAAGAAAATATATTGGGTTTAAGAGATAAATATCATACAATCCCCCCCCCCCCCAATTTAAACATCAATAACCTATATTGGAAATTAAATTGAGAAATAAACCCTTATAAATTTAGTAACATTTAAATCAAAACCCATTGAATGTTAAAAATTAAAAAAGAAATTTTAATACCATTAAAAATGATAGAATTATGATATAATATTTCAAAGGGGAATTATGTACACCTTATAAGAGAATATAGATGAATAATACAAAAAAAGCCTCAAAAATGGAAAATAGAGACTAAAAATCCTTACAATATTAATAATGGTTGAATCAGAATCCAATGAATAAATGAGCATAAAAAGGTTTTCTAAATATCATGAGTTACATGAATAAATATGTAAAAATAAATTTATAGGGAAATATTTACACCATATAAAATAAATCATGACACACAATATGAAATATGTCTCAAGAAATTGAAATTGAGATAATGAACCTTTATCTCGAGTTTCAAATTTCTTCGTACTCACTCTACTCTCATGAGTTATAAAATTATAATTTTTATTTAAATGATTTATAATATTTTTCATATTAATTCCCTTTTAGTCATTCTTTTTATTTCATTTATTATCATGTTTCATTTATTTACAATATTGGTTTAGTTTATATCAGTCATTTTGGGGTCATTTGTTTCATAATCTAAAAAATATCTTCGGTTTATTGATTATGGTCAAAGGTGTTATAAAATGGTCCTATAATATTTATAATTTTATTGATATATTTTATTTATAATTCCATTATCAAAACATTTGTATAGTTCACTAGGATGTTGAAAATAAACTGAAATTAAGAAAAGTGTCTTGGTATGCACGTTTTATGCAGTTAAATTTTTATTGAGCATTCAATTGTTAATATTATTAATAGAATTACCAAATTTTATTTAAAAACTATTAATCATGTTATATAAATCACATTTATTCATTAAATATACATTTATAACCTTTCATGTAAGGTGGTAATGAAAAATGAAATACATCGTTCATGGCAGCGGTAATCCGACCATAACACGAGTGAAGTTCTCATTTTCCAAGGAAAGACTATGAAGGTTGATAATAGATATTAAAATAATAATAATAATATAATTATAGAATGATAACGTTATGGATTAAATTATATCATTATGGGTATAATATTCCTGTAGAAGGTGTAAGAGGAATGAAACTTGAAAGAACATGGTTAGAATAATTGCCTCTTCCTTGTATATCCTCTATAAAGGCTCTCCTTAGGCCTCTATAGATTATAAATTTTGGGGGAAAATCCTATAGAAAGTTGGAAATATATTTGGGGAAATATTATTATATTTAAGGATTGAGATAATGTTCTGAATGTGTATGTATAATTACGGTGGTGAAGGGATCCATTTATAAGAGAGAGGAGTGCCATTCTTGTAAATATAAATTTATAAATATAAAAAATAGATTAATTATTAAGAGAATTTGATCCAATATTGATAATAATAGTATATTAGATAAGTTAAATTATTTAATTCCATAATATACTCATTTAGGTATGATGTCTTTTGATAATTTTAGACTTTACCTCTTGATTTATTACTTTTACCTCATTTTTACCTATATAGTGAAAACTATTTTTTTTTAATTAGGTAACTTAATTTTGTGACCAAAAATGAGATGGAAGTTATTCAATAATTTTAAAATTATGATTCAAAATATAATTTTTTTTAAAAGATTAAATTTATGGAGTTGGTACAATTAAATTTTAATATAAGTATGCATAATACAATGAAATACAATTTCTCAAAAAATTCATTTTTAAGAATACAAATGAATTTACACCAAAATCATATATATTATTGATTATAATGAAATTTATTAGTGTATTACTAAAAAAATTTGAGTTATGTGATTTTAAAACTAATCCAAAACCCAATTGAACCTTATTAATACATAATTAATAGAAAATGACCAAAAACAATTTTTATAAGAATAAAATATCTCTTAGGTTTCAAAATATAGAACTTATGTTTATAAATTAACCACATTATTTTTGAATAATTTATTTTACTTGTTGGATATATATGTGTTTGGTTCAAAGGTTTGATAAATTTTTAACACCTTCTTATATCATAATTATGTCACACAAGTCATGGTAGTTGTAAACAATCTATTTTACACTATTTAGATAAAAATAAACTTTGTTAGAAAAATCCAAAAAACACACTCTAAGATAATTTCAACATGATGATATCAAAAAATAATTCAATTTTATATAATTAAAATTCTAAAAATTTTAATTTAATTTTTAAATAAAAACATTAATATAATGAGAAAATATTTTGATAGAAAATTGAATTTTTAAACTTTATGTATTCTTAACCTAATTTCATATCAATCACCAATGAGTGTTAATTTTTTTATTTTCACATTGAATAATTTTATTTGAATATTAATTTAAAAATTGAAAATTTATTTCAATATAAATATATAATACTTTTTAAAAATGTTCTCTAAAAAAATATCTTTTTAATATTAAATAGTTTTAACCATATCACTTTAAAATTAATTATTTATATTGTAAAAATTAAATTTAATCAACTAATTGGTATTATAATTTATCAATAATTATTTAATAATATTAATATATAATAATTAACATATATATGTTTTTATAATAAGTAATTTTATTATATTTTTATTTACTTTTGGTTTTACACTTATTGTAATTTTCTTAATAATGTTTCAAATTATACAATCATAATGCATTAATGTTTACATTTCATTGCAATGAAGTATATCATGGTTCATTTTAGTTTGTTATTTATTGTGTTATAATCTATTCAATAAAGTATTTATTTAATGAAGTACATAATAAAACCTCAGGGTGTTATAGATAATTTATTATTTATTACATAATCATGGGTTTGATAAATGAAACATAACACCATTATATATAAAATTTTAAAGGAATTCAATGGAATTGGAAGAGAAAAATAAATATAAACGTACATAATACTTAACCTTTATAATTCCCTTCACAAATTTTGAGAATGATCTCCTTAGATACTTTGGGGTTTTGGATCTTCAAAAAAATGTAGATATGGATTTGAGAACCCTTAACTCACTATGTATCTTGAGAAAAACTCTCAATAAAGATTTCAAATATAGAAATTAGGATAGATTTTGAAACAATTAACTACCAAAGTCTCTTCCCATAGCTTATTAAGAGGTAAAATGAGTAATAAAATAGGTTTAATGCTTTTGGAATGGAGAGAAATGGGAGGATATGTGGGTATTTATATCAAATGAGGGAGAATTGTTTATTTATTTCTAAACATAGGCCTTAGACTTTAGGGTGTATAAAAATAAAAAATCACAAGCTTTTCTAAAATTATAAACCATGATATTTGATATATATGACCTGGTTTTAGAATTTTACAAGTTTAAACCCATAATTTATATTATTCTGGAAATGGATTTTTTTAATTTATAAATATTTTTTTAAATATTAAAATATGTTTTAGGTTTTGGAAAAACCTTTATAGGGTTATAAAGTTAATTTTATTGTTTTAAATACGTGATTTTAATGTATAAACAATTGTTTTTTCATGAAATACATTATATTATTTATTGATTCATTTTTATATATTAATTAATTAATAAATCTTATCGTATACACATACCATATTTAACAATTTACCCAAAAATTAATCCACCTCAGAAAATTATGAAAAATTTATTATTAGTTAATTTTGATGTCCTGATTCTAAAATTGAATCCTTTTTATGAGAATACTTTTCTATATATAAAAAATTTAATTATTAAATAAATCACTTAGTATATTTCAAAACCATTCATTTTTAAAAAAAATTTAAAAACCATTTTTTAATAAATCATATTTTTTACTCTAAGAAATATTTGTGCAATTGTGTTAATATTCATTTATCAGTATATATTATAAATAATTAATAATTATATTATTATTATTTTATTTTATGTATTTTAATGTAAACTTGTTTGTATCAAAATTATATTACTCCAGAGTTTTAGTGGATTAGAACACAATTGAAGGAATGATTGTTTATTATGCCAGAGTTTTGGTTGATGCTGATATTTAGAATCCACTCAATGGTAATGCTAATTTGGTTATCAATGGAGACATCTTGGAAATAGACTTTTAATATTAATTTATTCAATAATTCTTTAATTACTATAAGTTAGTGGGATGATGATTCTAACTCTATGTATATTCAAAAACTTCCAGCTAAGAAGGACAAGACATCTATCCAAAGGGAGGATAAAAAAATAAGATTCTTGAGTCAGGAGAATCCTAAAAACCCCAAGGGCCTATTGGAAAAGTTGTTAAGGTTTAGGGGGGAATTATTATAAAGGAGGGTGCTAGTGGTGACATTATACTCTCCGATCTTAACAAGGGAAAGGGTAAGGTTGAAGGGGTGATTCTTTCTAGGAATATAGAAATAACTCATAGAAAATAGGGAGACTTAGTATAAGAGGAATCTCATGAACCCCTTCTCATGTCTATGGAACCAAGGGAGATTATTCCTTGTAATAAGGTGTTCCCTAATAAATATATATTTTCAAATCAAACTAATAAATATTATTAGGTTAGTTCTTATAAAATTCCTAAGTATCTAACTAATACATTAGATAACGATGATCCTAAAATCTCAAGTAAATTCAATGAGTTACTTAAACGAGGGGAGGTTCCCTCCAACAATTATTGTCATCGAAATTAGGATACTAAGGAATTATATGCTTCCCTAGTAAAATAATAATAAAATATGAAATTTAATACAAAGGAATAACTTGGGAGGAATAATAAACACTCCAATGGAATGAAATAAAAAGAAAAAAGTGGTAAAAATGAATATTCTTCTTTTGAATTATTAGGGGTTAGAAAACTCTCATACAGTTAACACCCCAAAAAATTTCATTTTAAAGCATCATCTTTTAATGAATGGTATTTTTGAACCAAAGGTGAACATGAACTTCTATAAAGGTATTAATTTCTTATCCATGGTTTATCATACATTTGGTATTGATAAAAACACTTATGAGTTTGAAACTCTTTGGTTATTAGTTTCTAAAAGAGTTACTAGCTACTCTAGGGTTCATAATAGTCAGTAGATTCCTAATTGCCTGGTTACATTAGAAGGTACTTCAATTTATAACCCTTTATTTATTACCTAAATAACTATTAACATTAAAGAACTCTTTGGGAAGATATTTTTAATCTTAGGAAAAATATTCAAGGGGCCTCACTAATTTCATGGGACTTTAATGTTACATATGGAATGTATAAAAGAAGGATAAAACCTGCACTTTCCATTTCTAGATGTTAATTTAAGGAATTTATTAAAACTAAAAACAATAATAAGTATATTTTCATGGGAAAGGTACACTTGGTATAGATACCAGGGAAAATAATGATAACCAACAAGTTAGATATAACTTTTGTTAACTTTAGTGCCTTTGGACAGTGAGAGGATATATAATCAAAGAAATTGATGAAGGTTAATTCTGATCATTGGACAATTAATTCTAAAATTATAATAATAAATTAAATGTGTCCCATTACTTTTATATTTAATAATTCATTGGTGATGAATTTGGACTACAGAACTATACAAGAGTCTGAGTCAATAGTAAATGCAGTGATGATCTCTATGCTCAAGTCATAAATCTTAGGAACTTGAAATATAGTTTGAGAACATGGATTAACGAGGTATTATCTAAAATTAATGGGGAAATTTTTGAATTATAAATGGACCTTAAATAACTTCAAAATAGTAATGAAGAGGATTTTGAAATTTCCATCTTCAATAAATAATCTGAGCTATCCTCAAGGATAAATGAGAAAGTCAATTTGAAGGAAGATATCATAGATGATAAATTTAGGGCCACATAAAGGTGACAGAAACAATTATTTCTTTAATGATATTCCAAAATTCAATAAATATTCAAAACATATTACTTATATAAATAATGGATGTGAAGTCATTTATCCTAAGTTGGAAATTGAGGTGCACTGGTGTCGTTCTGACTGAAGTGTTATTTTCAGTAGCCCAAATTAACTTACCCAATCTTACTACTAGTATAGAATAAGTACGGGGTTGATCCACATGGATAGTTAAAGTGATCTAATTATTGAATCACAATTAATTAGGTGACAGTTTTAATGAATTTAGAGTTTATGTTTTAATTTTGTGAAGGATGTTTCGAATGATTTCATGATTTATTATTCAATTTACTTAATTATTCAATTTAAAATAGAAAAACATAGAAAATATTTTTTAACAATCAATGGGAGAAATGCATCGGGGATGTGGGTGTTTATGAAGATAATCAAGAATCCATTTTCCTATTGTGTTGTATTGATCCTAATAAATCACATATCTATGTTTCAAATGTTTCAAAATACTATTGGTTCGGTGAGTTCTGATTGAATTAGTAGAGATCAATTTCCTGGTCTGGAAATTGATTTCTATTAAATTTATTAAAATATTCCATTAAGAGATGAAAAGTGAATCCATTTATCATGGGTTTACTTTATATAAGTTCCCTATAATTCCCTAGAAACTCTGTTCTTGATCTGATATAGGGTTTCTAATAAGATTAAAAAAGAGTTTTCAAAGAAATTATGAGAGGAAGATAAAACAATACAAACAAAATAAGAAAATTAATTTACAATGAACCTATATTTCCCAAAACCCCAAAACATGAAAGGGATTAACTACACATTTAATAAATTATGAAAAACAAGATATTAATATCTGATATGTTCATTATAGTTGATATAGAAAAAGAAAACACCAACTAATCATAAGATAAATCCTCAAAATTTCTTAGAATGGGTTTCAAGATCTCCTCCAGCCAAGATGTGTATCTCCCAGATGATGATACTCATTCAAATGAGACCAATAAACATTAATTGGCCATACCCCAATAAATTTGGTCCGGTTAGTGGTCAAAATACCAAGTCAAATGATGAGTAGGAGGGGTAGATAAATGATAGGTGGTGACCTATTAACTCCTTTATGGTTAAGGTGCATGGTTAATTAAACCTTATACCAAACATGCTTATAGTTATATCCAATAATGAAGAGGCAGGCATGTACATGGGCTACCCTTCATAGATTCCAAACTGTGGAGAGGCCATGAAGTAAGCCTATACCTCTAAACATTCACACCCCACACGGTTTCCTGGAGGGTCTGCACAGTCTGAAAAACTGTGCAAAGACCATGTGGGAGGTTCTGCCTTAGTAATCCAAGTTCCACATGTCTTTGGGGGTTGGGGTATAATTCCCCAGCCTTAAAACATTACTTAATCTTGATTTAAATCTATAATTAACATTGAGGATCTTTTCAGGTTTATATTTTTAGATAATTATGCCCTAACTATTAAATTACATATCAAATATTACAAAGTAGACACTTCTACTCAATATCCATTTTTTTCATAAAATAAAAACTCTTAAAAGAAAACAAGAATTATTTTCTTGATATAAATATTCTTGAATTATTCCTTTCTCTTACCCTTCCTTATACCCTGTGAAAAACATTTCAAAAACTAGGGTTTAGCATAAAAATCTTAGTAAGGGTTATAAAATAAAGAAAGAAAAATTAGTCCATCAATACATACAAAACATAATCTCTTTAACATACCTCATGAAATCATAAGATTTATGAATAACATATAGAAATCATAAATCATAAAGGTAACTTATGGAATCCATATCATACTTACATTGTATCTTTCATAGATACATATAGAGTTACGTTTGGAATACCCATCAGAGTATATTCCCTAAATCTCTTAGGAGAAACATTAAAGTTTACCTTCTTCATGTTATCCAATGCATTGGAGAGCTATCTCAGGCTCACCCACCCTAGGTTTATCATGGAACCACCAATATACATAAACAATTCCCAATAACCATAAAATAATAATAACACATGAACAAGAATAAAGGTAAGATAACATTTACACATTGAAATCACAAGATATCTATTCAAGATATTGACACAATCAATCCATTATCAAAACCATTTTGAATACCAAAATATATAAAAAGGTTATATGGTATTTAATTTTCCTTGTAAAAACATTATGGATTGTTTAGGAATAAAAATATAAAATAATGCTCATGGTGGCGAAAATCTTGTTGTCAATGAATACGTTAAAAAAAACATTATTTTTGTCATTTAGTAAAACTCTTCATAGAAAATGATTCCTTTTGAAAACCATTTAAAACATTTAATAAAAATATCTTTGAATCAAAGTGTCCTATAGAATTTTGAAACTTTTATAAGAATTAACATTTTAAAACATAAATTTCCATATAAATAAATCCTTAAAAATATTTTTAAAACATTTACATTAATTAGAAATATTTAAAAAAGTATATCTTTAAAACATTTAAAATAATGTTTTAGTTAAAGAGTTCGTTACCACATGAGAAAATACTTAAATAAATATAATTAGAGAATAAAATTAAAAAAAACTTATAATATAATGAGAATAATTATAATCATGATATAATATGTCAAATGTAATTATATATACCTTTTAGGATATAAAGGTTCACAATATCAAGATATTCCTCAATGAAAGGATATTGAGATGTATTCCCTTACGAAAACCTGACAGCCTAACGACGTCACATTAAAATTCAGAAAATGAGTTGATGGGAGAGAAATTGGTCTCTCATTACATGGAAATAAAATATACATCAATAAGGGTATATAAGAACATATCCAAACATAAGAAAATGGAAATAAAAATACACTACATAAAGAAGTCTTTGACTAAAAGAGGAGGGTGAAATGTTCCCTTACCTCGAGTTTGACTTGTCTTGTATGTTCCTTTTTATTCCTAAATAATAAACCTAATTTAATTTATACTTGATTTATAACCTTTTTAAAGTTTATTATTCCTTTTATACCACTTATTACCTTGCTACAACAATTAATTAATTATTTGAATTCATATCGTACATTTTGTCGATGTTCGTAACTTGAGTAAAAAATGAACAAGTTATAATTAAAAATTGTCCATGTGGTCAAAATTCCATTATCTTCTGAATGATATTCATGATTTAGATATAATATATATCATATATATCCAGTATATATGTATTTATAATAGTCTATATCATTTGGATATATGAAAATGAAATGCACAGTTCATGGAGATGGTAAGCCGTACGTATGCATTAACGATACTTTCATTTCATTTTTTCGTTTTTAAAGGAATGAAAACCAAATGATACATAGGTATAATATAATTAAAGTATAATATAATATTTTTTATACATTACATAAGCTCTTTAACACCATCCTTTATACATTCCATGAATGGCATGGACGAGTCATATCACTTTGAGGGGGCGGTAGTCCGCACTTCCTCAAATGAAATTATCAAATTTATAAAACATGAAAAGAATAAGGGTATGTTATAAATGATAATTACAAAATCATAGAGATAAAATAAATATCATAAATATCATATATAATTATAGTTCCAACATAATGGACACCATGAGAGGTGGTATGAAAATATTGAACAATCATCGTTTTGTGAGGCAGTATTTCACCGTCCACAGAAACAATATGTTCTATAACCATTAGACATAGGTGTGTGTAAGTGTAGTTCGAATACTTCTCAAAAAAACAACCTAGTATATTTTATACTTTTTTGTTATTTAATAAAATAAAAATAATATAATATGGAGTGAATAAGTAGAATAATGGAAAGGAATTTTAGAGAAGACGCTACCTCTTAAAATGTGTAACTCTCTTTGATTTGAGCCAAAAGGCTTTCATGAATTGCCTTCTACCAAGGGGAAAGATTATATGAGGAAGAGGGAGATGTTGTTAGATTATTGGAGTAGATTTTGGATGAGCCAATAGGCTTGATAGGTGTGTGTAATGGGTTAGAGGTGGTGGCATTTTATAAAAGGGAGGATGGGATCTTTTGGAAAGTTTGAAAGTATTATTTTATTATAAAAAGATTTTCAATCTCAAAAGGTCCAAAACTCCTTAAATTTGAAGATAAAATGAATATAAGTAGAAATAAAATCATCTAATAATAATTGGACATGTTTTGGATATTTTTTAATCCTTACCTTCTTTATTTAACCATTTTTACTCTTAACATTTTATCAAGCATTTAACACTTTGAGAATAAAAATAGTTTCCAAAACATGAAAAATATACAAATAAAGAGTCATTAATAAAATTTGAGACTTATGATAAATATTTGGTCTAATATTATATTTTTTGGAATTTTATGATATTTAATAAAATATTTTATATTTTAAAATATGAATTATGTAAATTTTGACACTATTCATATCATGAATTTTTAAAAAATCCAAAACAACTTGATTGATTCGAATAAAATTCATTAATAAAAATTTAACGTGTAACTATCATCCAAAAAATTCATGTATGATAACCAAATAACATTTATTTTAAAATTTATAATATCATTTATTTGAATCCTTTATTAATGAAGCAAACACTACATCATCATTATGTCATAATTAAATATATTTATTTAATGTCTAAAAATTATGAATAAAATACCATGATGTAGGAAATATTTTTATATTTTTAATTAATAATTATAATTGAATGTATCACTTATATAACCCCATATACAAACTGTTTTACTAAAAGATATATGTTTATGTTACATTTTCCTTAACATTAAATTAATTTTCATAAAATGTCATTTTCACTTACAAGTGGCTCCATGGAGTCCAAAAATCGACCCAAGGATGACCATGGTCGGAAATGTATTGTAAAATAGGGTTAAGACACGTGTTAGGGTAATTTAATATTATTATAATATTATTGTTTACCCTTATTTACCAGATTTACCCGTTAACCATGGTAAATAAAATATTTACTGAAGTTTCTATTCATAATGTCTAAAAATAAAAGTTACCTATTTACAAAATTTTGAACTCATGATTCCAAATATGGAATCAATTTTTCAAAATTCAAAACACAGAAGTTGATGAAATTAATTTAAAATTAATTCCCGTTGTCAAAACCAAAAAACACATTTTTAAGAAGTAGAAACTACCAAAAGATTGACATGTGTTTATGTCAAATTTCAAAGTGAAATTAATTTAAATGAATAAAATTGGATTATATGGTAAAACTAAAATCTAATTACACTTTAAACCAAATAAAAGGATAGTCTAATCATATAAATAAATTAGATTAAAAGGTAGTTTTGAAATAAAATGCAATATTTTTCACTATTCATCCAAAAATGAACTTTATCAGAAAAATACAAAAAAATTTACCCAAAGTAAATTTGGATGTCCCTATTTTAAATAAGTAGTTTATTTTTTCAAATTTAAGATATAAAAGTGACAAAACTATATATAAAAAGTGTTTACCATTAAAAGGTAGGAAATCAACCTTATAAAGAATATTAGAGTATTTCACGTTTAAAATCAGATTCATTCTTATTTTAAGCCTCTAAAATTTATTGGATAAAATAAAAAAATAAAAAAACATGTGTAATAATATTTTAGTTAGTTCTATTCATTCCTTCCAATACAATTTCTAGGCGTTAACTACGTTTTAATATAATAATAATATTTTTTTTTGTATAATTCGAAGTTGTGTGCAATATAAAATTTCAAAGAAACCCATTGTTGCGTGTTGAGTATGCTATCAGAAATAGCATACCCTTAAAGGTAAAATTAATATTTATTTCACAAATATTATTAAATATGAAAATTTCATATTCTTTATTTAACTGAGATGTTACATCCTTCCCCCCTTTTGAGAATTGCATCCTCAAAATTTTAAAATTAGTCTTGGAAACTTCATTACAAGTCCCACATCAGAAAAAGAGTCAATAAAAATATCACTTTAAAAGAAATAAAGATAAGTACAAAGGTCACTCGAGATAACCCATAATAGGATTCCATGTAGGAAAACATGGATTTTGAATATAAACTAAGTGTCGAGTTTTGATGGAGAGTGATAGAAAACTTGATTAAGATAAAATTAACAACATGAAAACCACAAACATGTGATGGGTTAAACAGTCATTGGTTTCCCCATAGGAAAGGTAAACAAACAATGTTTTTGTTTTATGTTCCATTTCATAAATTTGGAGAATTTATTTATGAGATTTACTAAAGAAATAAGGAAATATACTTACTTTTCAAGTAGAGTTTCATCCTTTAATAAGTTTATACCAAAAACTCATTTTTCTCCAAAAAATGAGTATTCAATATGACTTGGTCACACATGAAGCGCTAGAATCAACTTCTAGAGAATAACATGATCCAAAAAAGATAAACCCTATATTTCCCTAGTCTTTAGACAATAAACAAAACCATAATGGTTAATACAAGATCAAATAATCCCCAAAATGCATAATCTTTTATAAAAATAAATACTACTCTTAATCTCCAAAATTGAATAAATAATACCCAAATCTCAACAAAGACCATTCAATGGAAAATTTTCATTATAATTGTTCAAAATAAACCAACTAATATTGAAACAAAAAATTCATAAGGATTTGATCACATAGTCTTTCATGATAAATCTAACATTTATCTCCAAATAACTTCAGCTATTCTTAATGTCTCATACTGAAAAGTAATAAACCTAATCACATATTTTATATGATAGGTTAACCATTTCCATAAATAATACAAACCTCTATAAGTATACAATAAAACATAAATTCATCCAAAATAAAATTTCAACCATTACTCCACAAATGAAATCCCATTGCATTCTATTTTCCTTAGGCATATAGTGTTCCCAAAAGAGAGAACATCTTCCAAAATAATATTTATCAATTAATCACCAAATAATTTCCCTATACTAAGGATATCCATTTGATAACTCATAAGTTCCCAAAATTAACTTATTCTTGATCTATAAAATCATTTAACTAAAAAAATAAGTCCTACTAACCAGGGAATTCACGTAGTCTAGTGGTATATAATAAATCCCAATCGCACTTTGGTTGTGGGTTCAATTCCTGTAGATTTTTCTAATGCGACATGTTGTCACATGGTCATCCTGTTGTCATTTTTCAAAAATTATATAATTCATAACATTCCCTAAAATGAGATAATTTCTTCAAAAATAACTATAACATATTTAAACCTCAAAGGTTATCTCATACCACACATTTTTCATCCAAAAATTAATAACCCATAATTGCCTCAAATTCAAGGATCATATAAATGAAAATGGTTCTTTATAACTATATCCACAAAATAAAAGATAATTATTCCTTGAATAAAATTTTCACATATCAAACATCAGGTTTACACATACTAGAAAAATTCTTCCAAATCAATCCTATCATTAATACGTCTAAGCATATCATCATCCATAGATCCAACAAAACTCTTTAATTCATAAAATATATACATCTTAATCATCAAACATTACTTCATGATCCATTATACATGTTTTTCTATATTATTATTTCATAATTCCTTCCTACAAATGAAATCATGCATAATGTCCAAAGATTACAGTAATTTCAAAACATGAGCTAAGAAATAATCCATACCTTTCATAGGTTATTTTCAATTTCCTCATATTCAATTGGAATGACATTAGGAATTGGTAAAAATATATTTTTATGATCCTAATGTTCCCGTTCCACAACCCTCTTCGTAGGAAATCTATTTGTATAATGACCATGCACTCCACATTTAAAACATTTAATTGATCCCTTAGAAATATCTTCTTTCCCTTTATAGGATTCAATTGGATGATTCCATTTTTCCATCAAATGTTCTTACTTTATAACCTTCATTACCACATCTATATAATATTCCCATCACTTTGAAGCATTTTCCCTGGTGTTTCTTTCCACATCCTTAACACATAGGTTTTTGAATATACTTACCTTTATGATTATTACTTAAACTTCCATATGGATTCATTTCTCACATATAAAATACATTATAAAAATCAGTAAGTTTTAGGTGGTCAATCAAGACTCGAGATAGTTGGTTGATAATAACCATAAGAGTTCTCATTGCATCTCCCATTTCATTTGGTTTTCCTTTCAGAAAATTGTCGTAGTTTTATTCACATCCATTGTTACTTTGGTGCCTACTAGATCCAACCATTTACTAAAACAAAAAAGGTCAGTGTGAGTATATCAGTAAAATCATCTTATAATATCTTACTAGGAGGGTAAACACTAATATATACATATTCATGTTATCTTAAACCCATTGAATTTAGCTAAAATAACTATGAATATTTCTAATATTCTAACCATTATGGTTATTTCACTTATTCTTAAATAACACCATAACCACTAAAGTTATCTAAACCGACCTATGATTACAACTTTAAGGCCCCAGTCTAAAAACATTACTTAATCCTAAGTTAAATTAATAATTAAAATTGAGGATCTTTTCAGGTATAGAGTTTTAGAGAATTAGGCCATAACTGTTACATTACATCTCAAATATTACAAAGTAGACACTTCTACTTAGTATCCATTTTTTCATAAAATAAAAACACTTAAAAGAAAACAAGAATTCATTTCTTAATATAAATATTCTTGAATTATTCCTTTCTCTTACCCTTTCTTATAACCTGTGGAATTTTTTTCAAAAACATTGGATGTGTATAAAAATATCTTGAAGGGTTATAAAATAAAGAAAGAAAACATTAGTCCATGAATATATACAAAACATATTCTCTTTAACATACATCATGAAATCATAATATTTATTAATAACACATAGAAATCATAAATCATAAAGGTAAATTGTGGCATCCATATCATAATAACATTGTAGATTTCACAACTACATAGGGAGTTAAGTTTGGAATACCCATCATATTCCTTAAATCTCTTAGGAGAAGCATTAACGTTTACCTCCATCATGTTACCCAATGAATTAGAGAGCTATCTCAGGGTCACCCGCCCTAGGTTTATCATGGAACCACCCGTATACCTAAAAAATGCCCAATAATCAAAACATAATCATAAAACATGAACAAGAATAAAGGAAAGATAACATTTCCACATTGCAATCACAAGATATCAGTTTAAGAGATTGGAATAATCAATTCATTATCCAAACCAGTTTCAATAAAAAATACATAAAAAAGGGTATATGGTATTTAATTTTATTTTTAAAAACACTGCGGCTTATTAAGGAGTCCAAATATAAAATATTTATCATGGTGGCGGAAAGGTCATTGTCACTACGTACATTTAAAATAAAAATTCTTTTTGTCATTTAGTAAAATGCTTCATAGAAAAAGATTCCTTTTGAAAACCATTTAAAAGGATTAATAAAGATATTTTCGAATCAAACTGTCCCATACCAATTTAAATCTTTTATATGAATTAACATTTAAAAATATTAATTTCAATATAAATAAATCCTTAAAAACATTTCTAAAACATGGACATTAATGAGAAGTATTTAGAAAATTATATCTTTAAAACATTTAAAACAATGTTTTAGTTAAATAGTTTATTACTAATTGAGAAAATACTTGAGTGAGAATAATTAAAGAATAAAAAAAATTATAATATCATGAGAATAAGTAGATTCATGATATAATATTTCAAAGGTCAGTATATACACCTTATAGGATAATAAATGTTCCCAATATCAAGATATGCCTCAATGAAAGGAGATTGAGACGTATTCCCTCCTGAAAATTTGGCACCCTAACAACGTCACATTTAAATTATGAAAATGAGTTTGTGGGAGAGAAAAGGGTATCTCATCACTTGGATATAAAATTTACAGTAATAAGGATATATAATAACATATCAAAACTTAAGAAAATGGAAATTAAAATACATAACATAAAGAAGTATTTGACTAAAAGAGGAGGGTGAAAGGTCCCCTTACCTCGAGTCTGAATTATCTCGTATGTTCCTTGTTCTTCTTGAATAATAAAATGAAGTTAATTTATAATTGATTTATAACCTTTTAAAAGTTTATTATTCATTTTATATCACTTATTACCTTGATTCAAAAATTATTTAATTATTTGAGTTCATATCGGACATTTTGTCGATGTTCAGAACTTGGGTAAAAAATAAACCTGTTATAATTAAAAATTGTCCATGTGGTCAAAAGTCCATTACCTACAGAATTATATTCATGATTTAAATATAATATATATAATATATATCTAGTTTATATGTATTTAGAATAGTCCATATCATTTGGATACATGAAAATGAAATGCACCGTTCATGGAGACGGTAAGTCGTACGTACAAATGAACGCTCCTTTCATTTCATCTTTTCATTTTTAAAGGAATGAAAACCAAATGATACATTGGTATATTATAATTCCTGTATAATACCATATTTTATATAAGTTACACATGTTCTTTAACTCTATCCTATATACGTTCCATGTATGGCATGAACGAGTCATATCACTTTGAGGGGGAAGTAGTTCGCACTTCCTCAAATGAAATTATCATAATTATAATAAATGAAAAGCATAAAGGTATGTTATAAATGATAATTAAAGAAGAATAGAGATAAAAAAATATCATAAATATCATATATAATTATAGTGCCATCATAATAGTCACCATGAGAGGTGGTAGGGGAATATTGAACACTCATCATTTCGCGAGGTAGTAGTTCGCCGTCCATAGAAACAGTATGTCCTATACCTATTAGATGGAGGTGTGTGTAAGTGTAGTTAGAATCCTTATCATAAAAATAACCTAGTATATTTAGTATACTGGTGTTGTTATGTAATTAAAGGAAAATAATATAATAGTGAGTGAAGAAGTAGAATAATGGAAAGGAATTTTAGAGAAGATGCTACCACTTAAAACGTGTAACTCTATTTGATTTGAGCCACAAGGCTTTCTTGAATTGCCTTATGCCTAGGGGAAAGACTCTATGTTGAAGATGGGTATGTTGGAAGATTCTTGGATTAGATTTTGGACGAACCAATGTGATTTAGAGGTGCGTGTAATGGGTTAGAGTTGGTGGCATTTTATAAGAGGGAGGAGGGGATCTTTAGGAAAGTTTAAAAGTATTATTTTATTATAAAATAATTTTCGGTTTAAAAAGGTCCAGAACCCATTAAATTAGAAGATAAAATGAATATAATTAGAAATAAAATCATTCAATAATAATTGGATCAGTTTTGGATATTGTTTAATCCCTATCTTTTTTATTTAACCCTTTTTTACTCTTACCATTTTATTAAGTATTTAACACTTTAAGAATAAAAATAGTTACCAAAACATGAAAAATATAAAAATAAAGAGTCATTAATAAAATTTGAGACTTATAATAACTATTTGGACTAATATTAGTATTTTTTAAATTTTATAATATTTAATAAAATATTTTATATTTTAAAATATGAATTAGGTCAATTTTGACACTATTCCTATCATGAATTTTTTAAAAATCTAAAAAAACTTGATTGATTCGAAAAAAATTCATTAATACAAAGATAAAATTTAACTATAATCTAGAAAATTAGTGTATGATAACCAAATTACATTTAGTTTAACATTTATAATATCATTTATATGAATCATTTATTAATGAAGAAAACATTACACCATCACTGTTTCATAATTAAATTTATTTATTTAATATTTAAAAATTATGAATAAAATATCATGATATAAGAAATATTTTTATCTTTATAATTACTATTAATAGTCTAAAGTATCACTTATATAACCCCAGATATTGTTTTACTAAAAGATATATGTTTATGTTACATTTTCCTTAACATTAAATTAATTTTTATAAAATGTCATTTTCACTTACAAGTGGCTCCATGAGGTCCCAAAATTGACCCAAGGATGACCGTGGTCGGATATGCCTTAGAAAAAAGGGTTAGGAAATTTGTTAAGGTAATTTAATATTATTATGATATTATTTTTTACCCTTATTTACCAGATTTACCCTTTAACCATAGTAAATAAAATATTTACTAAAGTTACTATTCATAATGTCTAAAAATAAAAGTTACCTTTTTAAAAAATTTGGACCTCTTGATTCCAAATATGGTATCCATTTTTCCAAATTCAAAACATATAAGATTCAGAAATTAATTATAAATTAATTCTCGTTGTCAAAACCAAAAAGCGTATTTTTAAGAAGTAAAAATTACCAAACCATTGACATGTGTTTATGTCCAATTTCAAAGTGATATTACTTTAAAGTTAAAATATTGGATTAAATGATAAAAATATAATCTAAATAAACTTTAAAAAAATTAAAATGATAGTCTAATAATATAAATAAATTACTTTAAAAGATAGTTTTGAATTAAAATGCAGTAATTTTCACTATTCATCAAAAAATGAACTTTATCAGAAAAATACCAAAATTTTTCCCAAATTAAATTTTTATGTCCCTATTATAAAGAAGAAGTTTATTATTTCAAATGGAACATATAAAAGTGAAAATAAAACAAGATTTAAAAAGGTTTCTCTATCAAAAGGCGGTAAATCGACGTTTTAAAGAATATTAGAGTATTTCATGCTTAAAATCAAATTAATTCTTATTTTAAGCCTCTAAATTTTATTGGATAAAATTAAAAGAATTTAACAAACATGTGTAACAATATTGTAGTTAGTTTTATTCATTCCCGCAAATACAATGGCTAGGCGTTAACTACCATTTAAAATAATTATAATATATTATTTTTAAGTATAATTCAAAGTTGTGTGCAAGGTAAGATTTCAAAGAAACCCATTGTTGCATGTTGAGTAAGATATTGTAAATAGAATCCCCTTGAATGTAAAATTAATATTTATTTCACAAATATTAATAAATATTAAAATTCCATATTATTTATTTACCTGGGATGTTACATGGGGTGCTCAGCTTGAGTGACTTAGTAGTAGAAAGAACCATGGAAAAAGGGTTCAAATGCCCCCAATTTCCATCCAAAGCACCTCTTTATGCTATATCTTCAACTCCATTCCTTTGGTGACAAAATTATACCTATCAAAACATATTTAATTTTTAAAATCTTAACTATTTTTCCAAACATCCAATTCAATATTCTTAAATGAATTAAAATTCATTATGCACATCAGTGCATCAAACTCACCCACCCATGATCGATTGTTAGTCCTCAAACAAATTCATAGAAAGTCATCTTAAAGAAGTTTCCTTATAAACACGTAAAAATTCCATAGTTTATGTGAACTAAATGAATATGGATTTTGGATGAATTATTATTGAAATTCCTACGTGAATTCTCCATGACTCACCCACCTTTGAAGTTATCCAACAAAGAAAGACTAATTCAAAACATCCATGTATAAATTCATAAATCATTGTTTAATGTGTCTTTATTAATTAAAAGAAATTACAACCTCCATTTCTACTGCATCATACACTTAGGTTGGTTAAGCATATATTTCATCATCACCAACTGGTGGAGAATAATTTTTATAGGTCCCACAAACTCAATGACTTATAGCATTTAAAAAATGATGAAACATCATAAAAAAATTTGGGAATTCCTTTTAATATCTCAAATTTTTTTCATTGGGATGAGATACTAGAACAAAAATTTGGCCTAATTTTTTACGTCTAATAATGACGAATTTATAAAACAAGTCAAGAATTCATGAAATTAAGACTGTGTAATGATCAATAGTGCGACATCAACAATATCAATACTTCACCTAACATTATGTATAAATTGAGTTCAATTTTAAGGGATTCCATTAGTCAAACTGCTGTATCAAAATATTCATTTTTCTAAAAAAAATTATGAATGAATACCTAAAGGTTTCTCCTCAAGTGTTACTATGTTTATTCATATCAAGAATGAATTTATCAATATGGAAATGTGAGGAATTCCAAAAATATTTCTACCAAATTAAATTTTATCTACTTGATATACTTGTGTAGAACCTATAATGGTCCTTTGAAAAACCCTTAAGAAAAACATGTCATCCCAGGTAATGATAAGGCAATGACCAAATGGGGTGCCATATGTGGGTTCCCTACCCCCAAACTTAAAATTGAGCATAGTCCCCCATGAACAAGATAAGGTGGAAAATGGTGGAATTAGAAGAAAAGACACATAAAAACAAGTAGAAAAAGAAATATAAAACATAATAGAATTAGTTCCCCCAGTGGAGGGATCAGAGGGATCATAAAAATGTGTGCAACCGGCCTCATCCCATGATGAATCCGCTGGAGTCAGATCAGATTCCATCAATATGGTGGGAGGTGCTGCTAATGGACTGAATGATGTAGAGGATCCCTAGGCTAGATCTAGATTAAACAAGGAATCACCATACATATAATAGGAGGGGGGATTGCTGGGCATGCGGTGGTAAATATTGGGTTTGGGGAGATCTTCCATGATGAGGCCTACCACAAGTCACCGAGTAGCTGCGAGATCCTAATCGAACATAGAATATGATTCATTATTCCACTTCCATAAAAGGGTTGGGTTTCCATATGAGGTGCCTATAATGTTCATGTATGTCAGATAGGCAATAAATTGTTGTGGTTCCATATAGGTGGGAAGAGTGGGGGGTCAGTACACCTCAACATGGGGGGAAGAGTAGTGGGAGATTGTGGGTGGGGGTGTATGATACTCATCGTCGACTTCCAAAAGCTATCCTCAAAACTATTAATGGTTACTATCATACTCAATCATCTGCATGTGATGTACTAGTTTATGATTGAATGGAAGGTCCAGTGGTAGTTCAATGAAAGTTCTATCATCAAATTAATTATCATGATATTCCATGAGAAGAGTTATGAATGTCCCACAAAAAATATCCCATTTGGTTTGGAGAACAAAGTATAAAGGTATTGTGTAAAGATGGAAGCTATGTTGATCTCAGTACTAGTAATCAAGCAATGGAGTATGAAAAAATCTCTAAGACTGACATTTCCTTCACTATCGAATCATTCTGTGAAGAAAGTAGTGATGAACCTGTGTAAAATATGATGGATGGGATTTATAATCCGGGAAGATTTGGTGGTCTATGGGACATATGGATCTCTGGGTTAGGCTATAGTAGCCCAGAATTATTGAGCAGATGAAGGATCCCATTCTAGGGGGCCTTCAGAGTATGAAATAGTATGAACCTAACCTCGATCATAAATCCCATCAAACTTGGAAAATTCACTAAGTAGAAAATTAAAACGACGGTTCATAAGGCAGAATATGATTCCACCTTCTCCCTCTCTCAAGTATCCCTACTCATATTCTGAATATCTTTCATGACAATTGAATGTAGCAAAAAATTCCAATTCAAGTTCTTTAAATATAGGGTGACACACAATAATGGAGTGTGAGAGGTTCCCTTGGGAAATTAGCCACTTTATTTCCTCAGAAATCCCTAATGATTCAAGATATTCTAGTGATAAATAATGATGGGTATGAAACTCATGAGTTAAAAATACCTGATATATCTTATTTTCCTATTTCTTGCA